>JBCNJP010000124.1:174153-203153 GCA_039602395.1 Deinandra increscens subsp. villosa | reverse complement strand
CCTTAATTAGCACCAAACGACCCCCCATGGAAAGATGTTTAGCTTTCCAAACCGAAAGGCGATTGTGAAATGTATCAATCACTTTGGACCAATTCTTTTTGAGGTTCATATTAGCTCCCACCTTCAAGCCAAGATAATCAAAGGGTAACTCACAAACTTTACACCCCAAAATATCCGCCCTACTTTGGATCTCGGCAGTCTCAACATTAATACCCGTTAAGCCACACTTGTCAAGGTTTACTTCCAAACCCGAGACTAGAAAAAAACCCCATAAAAGCCGTCTTAGATTGACACAATTGCTCAAGGACCAATCACCTAAGATCATCACGTCGTCCGTAAACAAAAGATGGGAAAGCAACGGACCATTATTGGGAAGCCGGACACCGTGGAAAATCCCCATATCCGTAGCCTTAGACATAAGCCAATGAAAGGCCTCCATCGCAATAATGAAAAGGAATGGGGATAAAGGATCACCTTGACGAACACCTTTAAAGCCAAAAAAACTCCGGGGACGGAGAACCATTAACGAGCACAGATGACCTCGAAGCTTTGACAACACCTCGCACCCACTTGCGCCAATCTGGAGGGAAGTTCATTTGCTCTAGAATCGAATCTAAAAAATCCCAACTGAGAGAGTCATATGCCTTATTGAAATCTATCTTAAAGAACATAGCTTTCATTTTAGCTTTTTTCAACCAAGATAAAACCTCGTTGATGATAAGCGGACCATCAACAATATTTCTTCCAGAAACGAAGGCCATTTGAGTTTCGGACACAATGGAGTTCATGACCTTTTTCACCCGATTAGCTAAAACCTTCGAGACAACTTTAGGTATGCAACCAAGAAGAGTAATTGGCCGAAAGTCGCCGAAGTGGAGAGGATCCTTCAATTTAGGAATTAAACAAATAAAAGAGGCAATACAGTTTCTGTTTAACTCGCCATCCACAAAGAATTGATCCAAAATGTTCTTGAAATCCATTTCCAACAAATCCCAAAAATGCTTGATAAAAGCAAAATTAAAACCGTCGGGTCCGGGGGCTTTATCCGAACCACACTCCCAAACGGCTTCTTTAATTTCAACCACTGAGAACGGAACGACAAGATTCAAAGCCTCCTCATTAGACAATTTAGGAATTAAACAAATAAAAGAGGCAATACAGTTTCTGTTTAACTCGCCATCCACAAAGAATTGATCCAAAATGTTCTTGAAATCCATTTCCAACAAATCCCAAAAGTGCTTGATAAAAGCAAAATTAAAACCGTCGGGTCCGGGGGCTTTATCCGAACCACACTCCTAAACGGCTTCTTTAATTTCAACCACTGAGAACGGAACGACAAGATTCAAAGCCTCCTCATTAGACAATTTGTTTAATCCTTGACACACCATCTTCGGTCTCCTACGAGAATCCGGTTTGAATTTATTTTGGAAAAACTTACACGCCAACTCTTTTAACTCAATCGAATTCGAGACCCAATGACCGTTATCATCTAAACCAGGAATCCGACTTGAAGCATACTTCGTCTTCATAATCCCATGAAAGAAAGAAGAGTTTTCATCTCCGTGGACCGCCCAACGAATACGAGCTTTTTGGGCTATGTCCGCACGTTCGATCTCAACTAACTTTGCCAATTCATTTTTATCTCTACTCCAGTCCTCAAGATCGTAAACAGAGAGAGGAAAATTTTCGGAAATTGCATCCCATTTATTGCATGCGGAGGTCAGTTCAACCTTTCTCTTATCCCTCTCATTTTTCACTTGTTTGTTCCAACTTTTAATTGCCTCTTTTATTCTCTTTAACTTACCATGGAGAATCACATCAGGCTTTCCATGAAATGCATTATTTGTCAAAGCTCCTTAAACAATCATACGAAGCATAGGTTGTGATAACCAAGACGTGAAGAACCGGAAAGGAGTAGGACCGAAATCCACCGTAGACGTTTTAAGAACTAAGGGGGAATGATCGGACCAAAGCCGAGGTAAAGCCGTGAGAGTAGCATTTGGCCATCGAACGAAAAACTCACTGTTAACCAAGCACCGATCTATTTTACTAAAATTTATCCCTTGGCCGTAGGAGAATGTATAGCGAGAGCCCCCCATTGAGTACTCCGACAAACCCGCTAGATGAATAAAATCGTTAAAGATCTCTGCCCCCTAGTGTTGAACGCCGAGAATAATCTATCTTTCGGAACCCGAACCTCATTGAAATCTCCCATTAATAACCACAACCCCGACAATGTGTCAACACGAGCCAATATTTCGTTCCAAACACGTTGTTTATCCGGCACCGATTGTGGTGCGTAGATATTCAGAATATATATACATAATTGTAAACCCACGAGAATCCCAGAAACAATTAAAAAGTTATTATGTTTGATAGAGGATCTAAAAGAAAAAGTAGAAGGGTCCCAAATTGTGACGATACCTCCCGAAGCGCCGTTAGCCGGAACCCACTCCCATCGACAATTTTGATTACCCCAAATATTCTGAACAGATAATCGATCGATATCGGACACTTTACTTTCCTGAATGCAAAGACAAGAGACACGGTGGTTCCTCCGTAATTGACAAATCCAATTCATCTTATCTCCCCCCAAACCTCTGTTGTTAATCGAGAGGACATCCATTAATGAAAGATATGAGCTCCTGTACCTCTAATCACCTCTTCCACCTGATCTTCACAACCGGCGAAATCCATCCCCACACAATTTCCAACGTTAATGGTACTTGATACTTCCTCCTCCACTGCTGACGCACTCGCCTCACATGCGTGATTTTGGTGAAGGCCCCATAAAGACGAACGTTGTGATTCATTAGACGTTGAATGTTTGGCCGACGTACCTTTGCCCCTGGAGATTGAATTCCAGAACAGACTTCTCCCACGCAGAATCGGATTAACTCCCACTGTATTTTGTTTCTTTTGTTTCCGGTGAGCCCTAGGTTCATAGGGAAGAGAAATTGTGATTTCCACCTGAGATGAAGATTCCCCACTTACGAATCCATTAAGATCCGGTAAAATGGGTTGTGGAGCCGAGTGTAATAAATCCACCTTATCAATGACTGGGCTATTAATTTTTTATAGTGGGCCTCCAGTGAACTCAAGCCCAATATCGAAAACTTGATCAGCACTCTTATCTCTGATTTCGCTATCGTTGACCTCCAGGCTTATAGCCTTCTGCAGTCTGACATTCTGAAAAGCTGCCATGTTGTCGGCTCCTAACCACGAACCGTCATTACCCTGATCAAGAATAGCGCCTCCTCTCAGGCCCTGCAGGCCAAAAGTAACCTCAGTTGTACCCTCTTCCCGGAGTTCGCCTTCTTCCCAGAAATCGTCACCATCTTCTTCCTCCGACTGAAATTCCGACGAGACCCTAGGTTGTGGCAAAACATCCTCTTCAGCAAAAGTGGGTGTCCAAGGTGATAGATCCTCTTTAACAAACACCGTATAATTCGTCTCTTTCCAAATAATCACAATAGTCTCCTCAATCGTCTTCCAAGCATCCGAAATTATGTGAATCGAGCCGCCGGAGCAGTCTTCGAGCATCCAAGAAGAAGATGGCCATATGATCTTTCCAAACCCTTTCGCAATTTCATCATACGTAATATCATCCCTTAGATGCAATGGAACACCCCAAATTCTCAACCCCACAATTCTTAGCCTAGGAAAGGTTTGACCCTCCCATAAACAAACAGAGATAAGAGAAATATTTTTTCCACCACTGGTTTCTTGTGTCATGGAACTCCTTTGCTTTCAGTTTGTTGTTAAAGACCAATAACACATGTAAACCTCCGACATAAACGACATCGAAATCGGACCCTCCTCCTTCGTTCAGTAAGAGTTTGATACTGCAGAGTGACGGGCCGTCGGTGGCCTCTCCTAGTAGTGTCCGGCCGTAGAAAGATGAGGGGTATGTCTCAGCCCCATCAGGGATGATGATGTTCTTCCACTTGGACGAAGGCACCCCCACCTTCAAAGACTGCTCATAAACATCCACTTTCCTTCCGAGAATCACATTTTTAAAAGAACGATCAGCCCCTAAGGTTTTAAGAGTTTGGATTTGACTCCCCGCAGATTTCGTTTTAGGGATATACGTGGTCCCTGATCTAAGTGTGATACCGCCATTCGACTTCAAAGGTGGACGAGGGGCCTGCGAAAAATTTGCTTCCAATTTCTTACCTCCCATGATTAACATGTTCAGACTATTCTCCAAACCTTTAACGTCCTTCACATTCTTGAAACGTAGGAATCCGAATCGTTCGTTGTTATATCTTCTTTTACCTGCAATGTAAGCATCAGATAGCTCTCCCAGATGTGTGGCCTCCTCCAAAAGATCCTCCGCTGAAACATTTTCCGGAAAGCCAGTGATGAAGAACGAGTGAGTTAGACGGCAACTGATTTTCCGGCGTCCCACTACATGCCATTCTCCATCATATTCCGATGAAGTCCCAGCTCTCCCTTTCCCTCTCATCGTTTAAAAACATAAAAAGTTAAGGGCTATCTGTTCGGAAATGGTTTTTGAGATGGTTTTGATTCGTATACGACTGGTATACAACTCTTTCTTTCTCAGCAGGGATTAGGGTTCTTCCATTTTCAGTTTCTAAAAAAAGGTTGGTTTATTTTCTTTGATTTGCTTAATCTGTTAAAATTTTAGGTGTTTATTAGTTTCAATCTGTTACATATGCAGTATGATTTTTGGTTGATTCATTTGGTTGTTTGGTTTGGGTGAATTTTGTTGACACAGATTCATTTGGTTTTCTGTCTTTGTTTCTTTCCTTTGGTTGTTTGTTCAAATCAAGCATTTGATCTAAATTATGAATTTAGCACAAATCAGTTTATATCTATCAGATCAAATGCTTGATTTTGTAAATATCACATTAAGGGTCTTTATGTTTTGGTTCTTTTAAGGTTTTGGAAATGTTGAGTTCTTGAGGCTATCAGAGCCTTAAAATTGTTGTCTAAATATGGTGTATGAAAGGTTTAGTGTTTGTTTCGATATACAAAAAATACAACCGTTTTGATACCTCATCATCATTTAATATGTTCTTGGGTGACCCGCCTGACATTTTTTTTTTGTTTTAGGGTTCTTTTAAATGAGAATAAAAGATTGTGATTTTTACGGTGTATGAGTCTGTGACATTGATTATCATGCCTTAACTACTATTTCAGTTTTCAGAGTGAGCAAATGGAAAGTTTATACCATTTTAAAAGATTGTTTTGCTGACGTATGAGCTTTGCTACTTTGGTTTAGCATCATAGAATTTCAAGCCTGCTGTGTTTTCTATTGTTTGTTATATTTTTTTAGTTAGTATCTATTCAGAGGTTTTTATAATTAAGATATCCTATGTCTTTTGCCGGTGTTCAAAGTTTCTTATAGGCCTGCGCTCAACGTAGGTTACTGCCTTCTGATCTTGCTTTCAGTTATTTGTGATTTTGTTTGGTTTGTAGTGATATATTTTTTTGGGTTATTAGTAGTAGTCTGTTCTTTTAGGTTTTATTGTTTACTTTCTTTTGTTTGGTGTATGGTGTCAATGACTAAAAACAGATCTCAATCACGTCGTCATAATTGACTTATTTGGAGGTGCTTAATGTGTGTGCATATTTTTCAGGTCCTAAAAACTGTTACGGGTTAAAGAAACGACCTTTCATGTTAATACCTTGGTCATGGGTCAACCAAAAAAAGCAAAAGGGATTAGAGTTTTGCCTCTGCTTTTAAATTTAGATGTATGTTGGAATTACTTTACAGGTCATTGCTTCTTATTAAAAGTAATCATAGTAATAATAAATAGATGTGAATATATATTAGGTGTTTCATTTAGTCATAATGTGTATACAAATGCATTTTTGACGTATGCAGTTCGCAATCGTGGGCGCCAATTTTACCAAATCAAGCTTGTAAACGGTGGTGGCAAGATAGTCAGGCAATGCCTCATGGCTTATAGCTTCAAAACACATTTCCCACTTGACTATGATTACAACTAAAATCCCTTACACTATTTGACATGTAACACTCATTGGTTCATAATCTGTGACATCTTTGCATAATTTGTTTATTTTTCTGTTTTGGTGTGATTTGAAGGTACTTTGTGATGATAATCTTTTCTGCAGGAACCCAACTATTGTTCATAGAGATGGCAGGCTTAGAATCTTCCCTGATCATGGTTCATAGGAAAAAAAAGTGGTTATTTGAAGATTATTGGAACTGTGGGTGAGTGAAGGAAAAATTAAGAATCATCTTCAAAATTGAAGATTAAATTCAATTCATAATGGAATTCCATTTGGTAAGCAATTCTTCATCTATGTTCTTTAAACATTAATGATGAATCGTTGCTAACTTATTATCTATAATAATCTTTATATCTTTACAGTTGATTTTCTGATTTTTTTTTTTTTGTGTTTCTTCATGATTAATTCTACTTTATAGCATTTATCTCTATAAGAATTTGGTATATCTATCTATTATTTTTCCGATTTGTTGTTAATTATGTTATGTTTAATGATACCTTGGTTTCTTTGGTTGCGGAGTCCAATTTGTAAGAGGCGGGAGGTGCCTATTTGCAGTGTGTGGTGGATGGATACAAAGGGGAAATAGAGTTAAAGAGAAGGTATCAAGGAGCTCATCCGAGTGTTGATGATTTTCATTTTTTCAACCTTTTTTCCTTTAAAAATGTATATGTTAATTATTATGAACTTTGCTCACTTCATTATTTCCCAATAGATGAAGTCAAGATTGTTAAAATTGATTGCCGAAGAGATTTAGCAGAAAGTATGGATCCAAGCAATTAGAGATGTCACATATTAGTTGGTCAACTGAAAAATACTTTGTTATTGTTATTAAAAATGTTTGTAACCGAAATTCCTCTAATATTAAGGTTTTTTTTACATTTGGGTATCACCACACGACATTCTTTGCATCTAGCAGCCGCGCACTAATTTTAAAACTTGTCCATAACAAAAAGAAAAAAAAACGTCCTGTGCTTATCAACTGATCCGGTTAACATGTATTTCTAATTTTCTTTATTATGTTATGTTTATGAACTCAACTTGGCTAAAAACAAAATTAAGATATTACTATATATATTAATTAATGTTAATATTACCTTATATTTATTTACAAGGTCAATATAAGGGAACATGTTTCATACTTTGCTTATGTTTAATTTTTTTATTATGTTATATATGATATGTTTCAAAGATTTCAACAAGCTCAAGCTCGCGTTGTGGTCATTGTGTTCTCTGCTTAGGTTGAACCGGTCATTAACCCGGGTTCGACTCCTGGCTCCTGCTAACTTTTATTTTCTTTTAACCGCATTGGGTATTGTTATAAGATTTGTTACTACTCATAGTTCATAAATGCTATAACGTCGTAGTGACTAAGGTCATTCATTTGGAACGAACCCACGTAGGTTCGAATTTTATACTTCTGGGTTAAAACCCAAGAGGTTTCAAAGTTTTTTTTAAGATTCCATATTTGATTCTTTCTTTCAAGATTTTTTCCTTTATGCAATTGCATGCAATTTTAAAACCCAATTGTTCCGACATAGCATAGTGTGTTCGAAATCTTTTTATTTTAACATCTACTAATCTGCGTTTGAATCTTTTTTTGTTGATTTTTTTTTAGGTTATTGAAACTGTCCTTTATGCATTACCGATATATTTCTTAGCAAAACGCATCTTGTCTAAAGTCCAAATACTAATAATTGTTTACAAAATGTGTATTTGTTCTTTGCTTTCTTTGAAAAACATTGTCTTTTTACATATATATAATATAAGCAGTCTTTACCGGTTCCGCCGTAACGCGCGGACCGGATTTAAAACTAGTTAGAATTATAGGAAAGTGGGTTATACATGAATTAGGAAAAAAGAATGAAAGGAGCTTGAATGGAGTATGATGAGGATAGGTCAAGACCGGACATGCAAGTGTCCTGGCATCTACACTTCTGATGGTAAAGATCCCGAGAGCAAGTGTCACACAGAGAATGGGCTGGAAGCGATGCAGTTGCAGATGAACAAGATGCAAGTGCATCCGACCAACTCATGAAGATGCGACTTCAGAAGCTCTATAAATAGTTCTTTCATTCATTAGCAATGTAACTTCTGATTCCAGAAAACACACATTTACTGTGTGTTTTCCTTGTTTGTACCCCAAATATTGAGATAATAGTAAATCCATTGATTCATCGATTATTCTTCCTAGATTAGCTTGTTCCTAGTTGAATTATAATCTCTCATTTACATACGGTGGGATTTTGTGGTTCATCAATTGGCGCCATCCGTATTCTCAGGAATTGGTGAAAAATGGAGAAGCAATCGGATGAGTCAGTGAAGAAGAAGTCCATTTTTGATTTGGAAGGAACACCGAAGAACATTCATAGTTCGAAAGGATCAGCTGGAAAACCTAGTGAAAAAGTCTCGGTGTTTCAATTACCGAATCATTCTAATAATGATCCATATTCGGATCATGATGACGAGGATGATAATGTGAATCCGAATAAAGCTGTAGAGATCTTGCAAAGCTTTGATCGAGATTTCCTGATGAGAAATTTGCAGATCCTGAAGCAGTTAAGGGACAAGGAGAAGCGTGAGCAGTGGTTGCAGGAAGTTCGCGCCACTCTGAAATTCACTCCAGAAAAGGATGCTGCAAAAACTACCGATTTGAAGGATCTGGATGATCTTCTAAATGAAGATCGTACAATTATCAAACAGTCAAAATCATCAGGTATCGATTTTAACGCTTTGATCGAGTAGCGAAATTAGTTTTTGAAAATTTTTGATCGATACGCATATTTTGGATCGGAAAAATTATTTTGAATTTGCTTAATTCAAAAGTTCATGATCAATTGTTGATTTGGTAATTTGATGCATTTTGATCCTTGTGATATGATAATGGTTTAATGATGATGTGAAATCCTTCTGAATGGATACACAATTGAGGATCATATGGTGAACTAAAAAATCTGGAAATTCGATGAATGAATTCCGGATGAAGATTTGAAGATTCAAAGAGGCTCTCATGAAGATTGCCTAAAAAATCTGGAAAATCATAAGAACAACAATTAAGGCGGGAAAACCTTCTTCAAATTTGAATTTTAGAAAACTCAAATACACACTCATGAGTTGAGTTGTAAAAAAAAAAAAAAAAAAAAGAGGAAGATAGAGAATGAGATACAGATGTCCACTTCCGAGTAAGTCACGTGTGTGTCGGAAGTGGTGTCGATATGATCTTTCAAAAAATTGATATTACGATGAAGACTTCCGAGTAAGACGTACGCGCGTCGGAAGTGCTTATGATAGCAAATGAAGACTTCCGAGTAAGACGTACGCGCGTCGGAAGTGCTTATGATAGCAAATGAAGACTTCCGAGTAAGACGTACGCGCGTCGGAAGTGCTTATGATAGCAAATGAAGACTTCCGAGTAAGACGTACGCGCGTCGGAAGTGCTTATGATAGCAAATGAAGACTTCCGAGTAAGACGTACGCGCGTCGGAAGTGCTTATGATAGCAAATGAAGACTTCCGAGTAAGACGTACGCGCGTCGGAAGTGCTTATGATAGCAAGAGAAGACTTCCGAGTAAAACATATGCGCATCGGAAGTGATTGCAATGAGATCTCTTGTGAAGATTAATACTGTATGACACTTCCAAACGAATTATACTTGTGTTGGAAGTGTCATCCTGAAAGACCTCATGCAAGAGGCGAATGTAATCAATTCTAAATGAGCTATAAATGCTATGATTGAATTATAACATTAAGACCTTAATTTATGAAAAAGGCATTGATCTTATTCTGACTTATGGATTTTATGACATCAGGAGAAAAGGATGTATTCGTGCCTTATTTTCCTGCTTCAATGCAAGAGCATTCTAAGTTTCAGAATTGGATCGCAAATGCTAAGTTTCCAGCAAAGCTGAAGATGCCAACTTCTATAAAGAAGTATGGTGGGCTAACAGATCCAGATGATCATATATTTGATTTTATTACTGCTGGAAGACTTGAACGATGGTCAGAAGAAACATGGTGCCACATGCTGGTACAGACCTTTACTGGACCTGCAAGAGTATGGTTTGATGCACTACCAAATGCACAGATAAGTGGCTTTGAAGACCTAAGGACGAAATTCCTAAGGCAATTTAGTCAACAACGGAAGTGCACAAAAGAAGTGACAGAAGTACATAATATTCGAAGAAGAAATGACGAAAGCCTTGAAAGCTTCGTTATGCGTTTTAACAATGAAACTATGAAAATATCTGGAGCACAGGATCAATTACGTATATCTGGCTTTTGCCATGGTGTTCGACACACGCACTTGGTGGAAAAGTTACATGAGGATCTGCCTCAGACAATGGAAGTGCTTATGGATCGTGTCAGGACCTATGTAAAAGGAAGAAGTGCTTCCGGAAATATCCAGGGTATCAGCACTCAAAAACCATCTCAGAAGAATAGCAATTACCGGAATGCAAATGCAAGTGTTTCCACTGCACCAACAAGAAATCAATCCTGGAAAAAGTTTAGATCTCAACCCTATGATCGTAGGGGAGAAAGTAATTATGGAGGATACAAGAAGACCTGGGAGCCCAGATCTAATGATTTTTCGTCACTTACAAAGACTCCAAGTGAGATCTTAGCAACGGAGAATGTTCAATTTTCGAGACCTCAAAGGACTTACAATCCTTTAGGAAGTGATATGGGTAAATATTGTGATTACCATAAAGATCGTGGTCATGATACAGACAACTGTAGACACTTGCGAGGCGAGATTGAAAAAGCCATCAAATCCGGAAAATTGTCGCATCTAGTTAAAAATATTAAGGAGGGACGTCCTCCAGCTGCTAAACAAGCTGTGATCGCAATGATACGAAGGGGGTCGAACACTTGGCATCGCAATGTTAAAACAAAGTTTGAGGAAGAAAGATGGAAAAGTCAAGAGATTACATTTCCACCATTGAATGGTAGAGAATCGAGAGAAGATCCAGTAATTGTGACTGTCGGTATTGCTGGGTTTCTAGTGAAACGGACCTATCTCGATACTGGAAGTGCATCGGAAATCATGTATGAGTCTTGTTTCCGAAGGATGGGATTGGATGTGCAGCAAAGGCTAAAGCCCCATAATTCCACTCTCATTGGTTTTTCTGGAGAGGTGGTGCATCCCATGGGAGAAATAACTCTCCCAGTGATCTTTGGTGATGATAAACTGTTTCGAGAAGAGATGATGACTTTTATTGTGGTTGCAACTCCTTCCCCCCACAATGTCATTATCGGTCGACCTGGGCTTAAAGTTTTGGGCGCTATAGTTTCGACAGCACATGGTTTAGTTCGATTCCCAACTCCAAGGGGAATCGCAACTGTAACAACAGATGCAGATCCACAAGTAGCCCTGGTTGAGAAACCTTTGATATCAAAAGGAGGATTGAAGGATATTAAAAATGATACTGTAGAAAAGAATAAGTGGATCATAAACGAGAAGTTTCCAGATCAGACAATTGAAGTTGGATCGCAATTGCAAGGAGAAACAAGGAAAAAGTTGTTTCAATTATTAAAAGACAATGTGGATATTTTCGCATGGGAACCGTCGGATATGACGGGGGTCCCTAGACATCTCGCTGAACACAAATTAAACGTCTATCCAGGTGTAAAACCTGTCCAGCAGAAGCGAAGAATTTATGATCAAATTCGAAACAAGGTAGTCAAGGAAGAAGTGGATAAGCTTGTGGAAGCGGGCATCCTTAGGGAAGTGCTTTACCAAACATGGGTTGCAAACCCTGTCTTGGTCCTAAAGCCTGATAAATCTTGGCGGATGTGCATTGACTTCAAAGATCTTAATAAGGCATGTCCGAAAGATTGTTATCCACTTCCGGAAATAGATCTAAAAGTTGATTCTTTGGCGGGATACCGATGGAAATGCTTTCTAGACGCATATAAAGGATACCATCAGATCTTTATGGCTGAGGGTGATGAAGACAAAACTGCGTTTATTACAAATGAAGGCTTATTCTGTTATAAAAAGATGCCATTCGGGCTAAAAAACGCTGGTGCAACTTACCAGCGCCTCATGGATAAAACCTTCCAATCACAAGTGGGTAGAAATCTTGAAGCCTATGTGGACGATGTAGTCATTAAGAGTTCTCATGAGGAAGATATGATCAAAGACATTGAAGAAACCTTTAAAAACTTGCGGGGTATCAATATGAAATTAAACCCCAAAAAGTGCTCATTTGCAATGGAGGAAGGCAAGTTCTTAGGGGTCCTGGTCAATAAAGACGGGATCCAGGCACATCCGAGAAAGATTAAGGCGGTTATGGAAATGGAACCGCCCAAAACCCTTAAAGATATACAAACTCTAAATGGGCGCTTGGTGGCTCTACATAGATTTTTGTCAAAAGCAGCCGAAAGAGCCACACCCTTTATGAAAGTTTTGAAAGAAAGTTTAAAAGGAAGTTTTGAATGGACTTCCGAGGCCAATCAAGCATTTGAAGAATTGAAAACAGCTCTAGCTACACTTCCAATTTTAACTGCACCAAAAATTGGTGAAGAATT
Source organism: Deinandra increscens subsp. villosa (assembly GCA_039602395.1). Lineage (NCBI taxonomy): Eukaryota > Viridiplantae > Streptophyta > Magnoliopsida > Asterales > Asteraceae > Deinandra > Deinandra increscens. The sequence goes on along the minus strand of JBCNJP010000124.1, from coordinate 190,622 downwards.
GATCATGTATTTGGCAGTAACGGATAATGCAGTAAGCGCTGTGCTACTGGTCGAAAGGGAAGATAAAGAACTTCCAATTTACTACATAAGCAAAATGCTTAAAGACTACGAGACCAGATATCCTATGATCGAAAAAGTTGTCTTAGCACTTGTACAAGCTACAAGAAGACTTCGTCGTTATTTCCAGGCCCATACTGTAAATGTTCTTACTTCATATCCTATTCAAGGGATCTTCAGAAAGCCGGAAATGTCCGGTAGGATGATCAAGTGGGCAATTGAAGTAGGGCCATTCGATATACAGTTCAAACCACGGGTGTCAATTAAAGGTCAAGTGGTAGCTGATTTCCTGGCGGAAGTGCCAGACGGCGCAAGTGTAAATGTTATTACCATTCCTGAAGCTAAAGAACAAGTATGGATCCTGCATACTGATGGTTCTTCTAACTCTGATGGCTCAGGAGCAGGTTTGATCTATTATAAAGTTATTTCTTTTTCAAAAAGAAATTGAAATTCAAAATATTAAGAGTTTTATTATGCCAAATGCAGGCTTGATTTTGAAAAGTCCTGAAGGGGACGAGTTGACATATGCGATCCGCTTTAATTTCCAAACTTCTAATAATGAAGCAGAGTATGAGGCGTTGCTAGCAGGTATAAACACTCAAGCTTCGTAAGTCTTTGTGTTTATTCGATTAAAAAAAAAAAAAAAAGAACACACAATGACTGGATACATATGATAAGGTGGAGGACCTAAAAACATGAAAATTTATTTCAGGTTTAAGGTTGGCTAAAAAAATGGGTGCAACGCAAGTGACTGCTTATGTGGATTCATTGTTAGTAGCTAGCCAGATCGCTGGAACATACGAAGCAAAAGGCAAATATATGGCCTTGTACTTGGAGCAAGTTCAAGAGTTAATCAAAATCTTTGGAAAGTGTGAAGTTTTACATATTTCTAGAGCTCAAAATAGAAAGGCAGATGCGCTGAGCAAGCTCGCTTCTGTCGCATTTGAACATTTAGCCAAGGAGATTCGAGTGGAATTGTTAGAAGCTCCAACTGTCAATTTGAAAATGACCGCAGATGTGCAAATGCAAGAAGACAGTTGGATGACACCAATTGTACAGTATTTGACCATGGGCAAACTTCCAGATGATAAAGAACAGGCTCGCCAGATACGAGTAAATTCGCTTCAGTATCAGATGCAAAATGATACTTTGTATAGAAGAAGCTTTTTGGGACCTTTGTTAAGATGTTTAACCCCAAATGAAGCTGAAAAGATCGTTAAAGAGGTACATGAAGGCATATGCGGTATTCATGCTGGTGCGAAGATGGTAGTTGTTAAAATCATGAGTCTTGGATACTTTTGGCCAGGCATGTACCGAAGCACTTGGGAAGAATTGCGCAAGTGCCAAGCTTGTCAAGCACATGCTCCAGTGAGCATGCGAGCAAAAAATGAGTTGATCCCAGTTACGTCAGCGTGGCCCTTCCAGAAGTGGGGAATAGATATAGTTGGACCTTTTCCATCAGCAAGTGGAGGGGTAAAATTTCTATTGGTTGCAATTGACTACTTTACAAAATGGATTGAAGCAAAACCACTTGCTTGTATTTCTGGTAAGCAAGTCAAAAAGTTCGTGTGGGAACATATCGTGTGCCGATTTGGTCTACCTCTCTATATCATAACAGATAATGGACAGCAATTTGCTGGGAACCCATTTGCAGAATGGTGCGAAGAGCTTCATATAAATCAGATCTTTACGTCAGTAGCACATCCACAGGCCAACGGCCAAGTTGAAAGAGCAAATCGAAGCCTTGTCGAAGGCATAAAAATGAGATTGGAAAAATATGGGGGTAGTTGGGTCGATGAGTTACCACATGTTTTGTGGGCGCATCGCACCATGCCTAAAACTAGCAATGGTGAAACACCATTCAGTCTTGTATATGGAACTGAAGCTGTTATACCGGCTGAAATCGGAATACCTAGTCACCGTTTGCAAGTGCAAGTGGCGGATAATGATGAAGAATTAAGAATCAATCTGGATCTTTTGGAAGAGCGAAGGGAAATCGCTGCTATACGAGAGAGCAGATACAAAAAAGAGATGGCAAAATACTATAACGCCAAAGTTAAGATTCAACAGTATAAAGAGGGAGAATATGTGTTGAGGAGCAATGAGGTGAGTAGAGCACTTCCGCTCGGAAAAATGTCTCCCAAGTGGGAGGGACCTTATATAATCAAAAAAGCGATCGGAAATGGATCTTATATACTTCAGCAGCTCGACGGAACTGAATTGGTGCGGGCTTGGAATGGAATTCATCTTCGCAAGTGTTATATGTGAAGACGCAAATGTTAATCTCAAAAGAAAGATAGGAAATGTTGATCTTTATGTTTTCGTTTCTGCAATTATGATCTTGTAATAAGTTGATGAAGAATAAAATACATTTGTTTCTAGTACTTACAAGGATCCATGGAAATGCTTGTTCTATTTTATATGAAAAGGTTATACAAATATTAGATCGCTCCTGTGCAAAATATTGAATATAAATGTTTGCTTGAAAATGCTGTGTCAATGAACACATGCATATACTGTACAAATGATCTCTTCAAATAATGCGAGATCCACATGCGATATTATTCGCTTCTTATAATATGGTTCATGAGTCACTAGCGGGTGCATTTTCAAAAGGTATTACATACCAATACCTTAATGCAGTATCGCTGTTATTCCTTTATTTATAAAGGGTAACCCAAGAAAAAGTAAAAATACTTTTCTTGTCCTCAACTGTCTCACTGATGATTAAAGAGTGCATGTTGGGAAGAGGTGATCAGGCCGGACACCTTGTTAGTACAATGGTTGCTAACAAAAACCCAAAAGAGAGATGGCCAAACTTAAGTGGAAAAAAGGTATGCTATGATTATTAATAAAATTCCAACTTAAGCTCTCTGAGGGTCGCAAGTGCTGCTGAATGACAAATGTTATCAAGTGGTCTTGTGAGTTGATCATTCAAAAGAAAAAGATCAACTGAACCTTACCAAAAGATGTAAGGACTTTATATACCACAAGGAAAAGATTCGTATTTGAAACAAAAAATACTTAACTTTAAAAGTGGTATTGCCGTTATGTTGTTAAAACCCTTTGAAGATGGACGCATTTGATAGGGGGGAAACGCATATGACAGCCTTCTTTAAAAGTTAATGATTTTGTTAAAATCTTGTCAAAGTACTTGTGAAGGAGAACTTGTAAAGTTGCTCAAAAGCTTGTGAGAAAATGTTTCGCAAGACTAAAAGAAAAATGTTAAGAATCGAATGAAAAACATACAAACGATTCAAAGCATAAAAAATTGTGTATGATTACTTTGCAACTGCAAGTGCAAACAATGATACACTTTGATTGCAAGTAACATGTCCTAAACATAATCAAGCATGACTCATATTCCATGAACCATGAGGTGATAACATAATATAAAAGATCGAGACAAAAAATAAGTAAAGCAAACATCCACATGCATTATCATATGCGTCAACATAGTCGAAACTGCAAACAGATGCAGTTCCGATGGGATCCATGGTTATAAAAGTGCTAGAACATGCCAAGTGCAAGGTAAAAAGTAAATTGTCTTGTGCCACAGCATAAGTGGACTTTGAAAGATGATTAAATTGTTCAACAAAAGATTATGATGAATTACGAAATCAATTACCAGTGGCAGTTGGAGCATCTGCATTTGAAGTTGAAGGAGCATCAGCCTTTGGGGTTGCAGAACCTCTTGTCAAAGTAATTGGTTTCAGCATATCTCCCATTACCTCTGTATCGTCCAAGCTCAACTTCGAAACTTCGTCAATGGAATGAAACGTCATTGACTTCAGAGCATCCAACTGCGTCAACAGCTTCTCACTGGCTTTATGATCGTATTCTTTGAAGGTCAGGAAGTTGGCTTCACCTTTCACAGCATGTGCTAGCCCACACTTGATCCCTTCATTATAGCCCATTGCATTTGCGGCTGAATTAACTCTGAGAGTCATGGGAATCATTTCGGAGTGCACACGCTTAGCAACCAAATTAAAACCTTCCTCAATCAACCATTTGCTCTTTTCCTTCACTGATGCTAGCTCCTTCTGCATTTGCTCTCTCTCTTCGGTTAATGCCTTGACGGTGTCAACGAGGGCAGCATTTTCTTTGAAGGATTAAAACGCAAATGTTAAAGGTGATAAAGGACTATGCAAGTGCAAATGAAAAATTATGAAAATAAAGAAATATAAGAGATACCTTTGTTAACAGCTTCAACTACTGAATCACATTGAGAGGTGATCTCCAACATTTTGATGGCTTGTTCATCAAATATCTTCTTTTGATCCAAAAATTGGCTTTTGAAAGCCATCGCATCATCCTGCGCCTGTTTGAGATCTCTCTTCATTTCCTGCTCAAGTGACACCTGCTTCCTTAGCAACAGATGCTTTTGTGGACCTCTTTACTTTGCTTCCACCTTTAGGCGGTAGTGATGCTTTTGAAGACACGCTAACATGACTCTCAAAGATCTCTTTGTTTTTATCCTTGAGGGTATTTTCTCCACTACTTCCAGCATTACCTTTGACCGTTTTAGCGACATCAGCAACATCGCTACTCCCGGAATTGACCTCAGACACTTTCTCAGAAACTACAGCATCTGGCTGCACATCCACTTGCGACTTAACTTGATCATTTGCTTCTTCAGGACGAAAATCCAAGAAAGAACTGGCTGTTTGCCGAACAAATGGCATAGACCCCTCGTCCATCAGTTCAGCCCCAAGATCGACATCATCAAAGCTTTTCAGTTGCATGGCCTCGAAAAGATCCATCTCTGCAAAATAAATAAGAATTTATCAGATATTATTGAGACATTCTAAGGGTGCGATCGCAAGTGTTGAAAGGGTAATTCCTTACCCTTCCCCTGATTTGTCAGAATCGGCCAAAGTTCGGGGGTAAACCAAGCCCTACTCATTCTACAAAAAAGAAGAATGGCTTCCGGAAGTTCCCGGATAGGGCTTGCACATGACACAAGCTTATCAAAAGACTCTTGACTATAATCACCATCATTTGGGTTTGGATCGTGAACCACATCTTCCACATCCCTCCATTCCATTTGAAGAGGAATGCATCGATCATCGATGTAGAAAAATTTAGATTTCCAGGAACGAGGGTTGGGTGGAAGATGGGTGCTAATTCTTTTAACTGCCCTCCTACGCTCAAAAGTATACCAATCGCCAGCCATGGTGATTCTATAAAAAGCCCTAAAAAGGTTGACACTTGGAGACACATTAACAGCCCTACAGGTGGCTTCGAAATGACTTAGACGCGAAAACCCTTGGATATGCATTTGAGAAACATGGATCTTGAAAAACATCAGAACTCTCATAAGAAATTTAGTGAACGGAACACGATAATTCCCGAGTTTGAACATATCGACATAAACCCCAATTTTGCCGTCGGGAAAAGGGGAAATGGGGGTTTTCGGCAATGGAAGAGTTGGATTCAATGAAAGGGGGATATTGTACCGCTCAATAACTTCATCCAAATCGCGAGGTGACATAGATGAAAATGAAATATGCATATTATGCTTACTCGAATCATCGTCGACCTTAACTGAAGGAGACGCCATGAAAATGCAGTAAAAAGCAAGAAAGAAATCGACTGACCTTTTGAAAAAAGAAAAAAGCTCGAAGAGAGAATTAGGGCTTGAAGAGCGGAAAGAGCGACGGCAGAGAAGAATATGGAGAATGCAAATAAGAAAGGATTATATATGGGGCAAAAAATCTCGGATACGAATAACCGTTTGAATTTAAAAATTCAAAAATGAAAAACTGAAAACTGTCCCGTCATTTAATCCTCGGTTGACACGTGTACTGACGGGTACAAAAGGTACTTGAGTACAGACCAACATGCAACACGCGCCTGACAAGTCAGTTAGAATTTTACACTTGCAGAAGCGCCTCCTTGTAATAACACGTTAATTTCCTTATAAGGATGTGACGACAACATTCACAGGAGCATTCTGCTTTAAAGACAAATAAAGTCTTTTGATTTATTAAAGAGTTGGCTTCACTAGCATTTCCTATGATGATCTTTGTACCTTAGTCCTTAGTCATTTCTACAAAACAACATAAGGACTAGGGGGACTTGATGACCAGATCTATGAAATCGTGGAACATTGGAAAATTTCTGATCTTTGAAATTTGGGATCTATACAAAAGAGAAATGTGCGTTACACTCTTTTTTCCTTAGTTTCGGTTTTTTCCCACAGGGTTTTTCTGAACAAGGTTTTTAATGAGGTAACAAATCAAAAACACATGCGAACTTAATAAAGATGATCGATTAAGATTCTCAAACCTCAGCGGAAATACGAGACACTTTTAACTCTAGTCCAGTAATTATTGCTCGAATAATCAATGGACTAGGGGGACTTGATGAGGATAGGTCAAGACCGGACATGCAAGTGTCCTGGCATCTACACTTCTGATGGTAAAAATCCCGAGAGCAAGTGTCACACAGAGAATGGGCTGGAAGCGATGCAGTTGCAGATGAACAAGATGCAAGTGCATCCGACAACTACGAAGATGCGACTTCAGAAGCTCTATAAATAGTTCTTTCATTCATTAGCAATGTAACTTCGGATTCCAGAAAACACACATTTACTGTGTGTTTTCCTTGTTTGTACCCCAAATATTGAGATAATAGTAAATCCATTGATTCATCGATTATTCTTCCTAGATTAGCTTGTTCCTAGTTGAATTATAATCTCTCATTTACATACGGTGGGATTTTGTGGTTCATCAGAGTACATGGCACGTGGACATACAACCTAGTACATTCACAATTAAAATACTTATGGAATTAAATGTTGGACTGAATCAAACATAACGTGGGTTGTCATGGGTCTTACAAATGTTAATAGTTGAGATGGATTTAAATGACTTGCAAAGTGGGCTGCTAAAAGTGGAGATGGGCCGAGAGATTAGAGAGAGAGCTGCGCATGGGAATTAAAAGAACTCACATCAGCCGTAAAAAAAAAGGAGGCATCATTCGAAGAAAAAGAGGGCAGAAGGTTACGGACGGCTGATACGAGAGACACTTCAATTTTCTTGAGTTTTCTTTTGGTATGAACATGTTTTTCTTATTATGATTGTTGGTTAAACCCTTTGTGATTGCTTTGGGTTAGGGGTTAGTTAGGGCTCTTTTGAACTAGGGTTTTTATGTTATGGGTAAGATTTGAGATTGTGACACTCAATTAATCTTAGTATTTGTTTGTTTTAATCTATTGCTTGTTATTATTGTATGCGCCCCTGCTCCTGGACTACCTTTCTAAGCATAGCTCTAGGACTATCTCTAGCAAGTACGTGGTAATTAGTAATTAGGTTAATCAAACTGGATACGGTTATGTCTATGTAATTTCCAGAATAGAAACCCGAAGTGATAAACTAGTTACCTAACAACATGAATCCTAAAGTGATTACCTTTGTCATCATATAAGAGAGTTAACTTAGTAGTAAGCTTAGTAATCTTGGTTTTTATTAGTCCGTAGTTTGTTAGTTTAAAATCAATCAATTCACAGCCAAGAGGCATTCTAATATTCCATTAGATTAAATTAGTTTAGTTCTAGTTTAGGTCAATTCAGATTAGTGAGAGTAGTCTGGATTTAGGTAGTTAACTTAGTTAGTAAAAATCTATGTCACTAATAACCACCAACTCCCCTGGATTGATACCCGACTTACCCTGTCTATAGGTAGTTAGGATTATTTGTATAGCGGTCACGACAGCCCTTATCAGTTCGTCGTGTCATCGTCGCCTGCTTTCTCCCTTTCTCCAAGAGGGAGAAGTGTTACCCGTTTTGTGTAGCCGTAGTTTAACGGCGAAAGTGCAGAGGTAACCGGTGTGATGGTAGTGGCTGAAAGCGACGAGAAGAGGTCGTCGGCTCGGTGCGAGGTGACCAAGGTGTTGTCGGTTTTGCGAAGAAGACGGCAGTTCGCCTTTTTCTTTGCCGCGAAAAGGAACTCGTAGTGGTGTGCGAGTGGTTGGTCGACCCATAGCAGGAGTAGAATCTGGGTTGCCGGATTTTTTTTGTTCGGCCGGCTACGTGAGAAGAGAAAGGGAACAGGTGCAATTAATTTTCTTAATTGCTTGGTGTGTTTTTTCTTCTCTCGAATTTAGGGGTGTTCAGATTTCGAATCTAATTCGAAGAACCCGGAATTCGGTTCGATTCGATTCGAAAATGAGCAGTTCGAAATTTCAAATTCGAATTCGATTGATACGACGTCTAATATCGAATTTCAAATCGAATTAGAATTTGAGATTTTCAATTCGACTCGATTCGAAATTCGAATTAGAAATAATTATATATTTAATCTCGCCGAATTAAAACTGAAACGCGTTTGTCTTCCGTAGATTTTCACTTGATAAGATAAAGCGGGCAACCTTTGGATTTGCAGCCGAAACTTTATTAGGGGAGGGGTTGTTTGGGAAAGTCTACAGTGGAAACATCTCGGGAAGCGAAGTGACTATTAAACATATACACAAGAAGGAGGGGGTAGCTATTCTATCTGAGGTTCCTAAAGGAGACCAGCTTTTTGTCTGTATGTGATTACATCAATATCATTTCTCTTGTGGGATATTGTGATGAATTGAAGGAGACGAGGGGATTCAAGTGTATGAATACATGTCAAACGGTTCACTCTCTGATTATATATTCATATTCTATCGTTTTCAAGGTAGAACTCCACGTGTAACACTGGTGCAACGCCTAGAAATTTGCGTAGGAGTGGCAAAAGGTCTAAGTTACCTTCATTCAGCAACCCATTTTAGCATCACTCATGGTTACATAAGCCCTAAAAACTAGGGGTGTTCATTATTCGAATCCCGTTCGAATAATTCGAAATTCGACTCGATTCGAATTCGAATAAGAAATTCGAATTCCTTATTCGATTTATTCGAATCGAATCTTAATTCGATTCGATTAATTAAGTCGAATTCGAATCAAATTCGAATTTGATTTTCCAAATTCGATTCGATTCGAATAATTCGAATAAGATATAAATATATATTTTTTATATATTTCATATATAGATGTATATATATAATTATATATATATATATATTTATATATATATATATATTATGTAAATTATATATCAATATTTTAGTATTTTTGGGCTCACATTTAACATAAGCCCATTTTAATATTCTTTGGAAGATGTATTTTGGTTGTTTGCTTAGCTTATTTTTTGCTTATTTGGAGTTGTCGTTTGCTTGACTTTGGCTTGTTGTTTTGGTTTTTTTATCTAGTACATTGATACTTGTTTTGCCGTTAGTTCTATTATCACCTCATACTTGTTTGGTACCTATCGTTTTGGATATGTTTGGAACTATTTTAAAGTTATTATTGGATTGTTATAAAAAAATTATTGAAAAGTTAATTTTATTAAAGATTTCTCTTATTCGAATTTATTCGAATAAATTCGAATTCGATTCGAATTCGACTATGATTATTCGATTCGCATTCGACTGGTTTTAATCGAATTCGAATCGAATTTGGTTTTGGAAGTTCAAAATTCGAATAATTCGATTCGAACAATTCGAATAAATCGAATTCGATTCGATGAACACCCCTACTAAAAACATTCTCTTAGATCATAATTTGGTTCCTAAAATATCAAACTTTAAATCATCCAACGCTCATCTTGTTGGCCATTCCGTTTCAAAAGTAATTACCAATACTGATAGCTGACCGCTCCGATTTCAAATGGATTGCACGAGTGGGTCTACTTGACCCGATCCATCCTCTATGGATCCCCTCTTTAAGTGTCTGACCAAGTCTTTTTCCACGTACCCACCTCTGCCATATTAGAAGTTATTGTTTGCATGTTTCCTTTTTTTAAGTAGAACATGGGTTTTTGCATAACTGTTTTTTATGTTGGTTTCCTTTATGTATGGTTCGACTAATCAAGAAATGGCAGAGAGTTTTATGATTGAAAATTGGTGCAAGTTTCTTGTTGAACTTGAACTTTTCCATGCTAGTTCAAATCATGGCAGATTTGAATGGTGTTCTTGGAGGCTAAATCGGAATCGAGTGGTGTGTATGTATCTTGATTTTATTTAGTTTTGCCCAACGATTAATTCGAGTGGTGATTTCTGTATCTCGGATTGTTCGTTGTCTATCTGTATTTTTTTGTTTTTCGATCCTACCCATATCCGCTACCGAATATATAACATTTTATATTAAAAAATTCACTTAGGAGTGTCTGTTTATGGGCTTCTTGTTATATATCCGGTTGCAGAATGCACTGATTCGAAAAATAAAAATGAAAAGATAGACAACGATTGAATTGGGATGCAGATTCACCACCCGATTCGAACCGAAAAGATAAGCAACGAATGATCCGAGATACAGAAATCACCACTCGAATTAATCGTCGGGCAAAACTAAATAAAATCAAGATACAGACACACCACTCGACTCCGATTTAGCCTCCAAGAACACCATTCAAATCTGCCATGATTCGAACTAGCATGGAAAAGTTCAAGTTCAACAAGAAACTTGCACCAATTTTTAATCATAAAACTCTCTGCCTTTTCTTGATTAGTCGAACCATACATAAAGGAAACCAACAAAAAAAACAGTTATGCAAAAACCCATGTTCTTCCTTAAAAAAAGGAAACCTGCAAACAATAACTTCTAATATGGCAGAGGTGGGTACGTGCAAAAAGACTTGGTCAGACACTTAAAGAGGGGATCTATAGAGGATGGATTGGGTCAAGTAGACCCACTCGTAGGGTTGTTCACAATCCGAACCGAACCGAACGGACCTTTGCTCGTGTTTGGTTCGTTTACAAACCGAACCGAGCATTTTTTCAACCGATCCAAAATCAAACGAGCGACTTTCGATCCGAGTATTTTTCGAGCGATCACCGAGCAAATTTTGAGCGTCGCGGAACAAAAAGGAAAGTGACGTGGGTGGTGATCTGACATAACACCTTCATCCATATTTCCAATTTTAACACATTTTGTCCAATAACTAACACACTAGTCTTGTTTGTATTTTATTAGACCAACTAACACTAATATGAACTGATATAATTATAATGAATGCACTCTTTCTTTTTTTACCATTTTCCCTTTGTACATGTCCTCGATGTCTACAAAATTTGGATGTGCTTCAGAACTATTCTTTCGCTTTCCCTTTTTAGTTGCATCAACATCTTTACTTACGTTTTCCTCATTTTTTACTTCATCAATTAACTCAAAACTCTCTCCATCACTTAATCTAACATGAGAAGTCTCGATACCATTTGTTCTTTGTGAAAAGACATTCTATATAAGAAAGAATTATACAAAGATTAATAAAAACAATGACAATGGAGGAGGCTAGAGAGAATGGAAGCTACAAAGATGATAAACTAACATATTAAACTTACATCCAAAGTCAAATATTAAGTGCAAAGAATTTTTGGAATAATATAAAATCTTAACCCAATCCTAATTCCTTACATAACAAAATTAAAATTGATAAAATAAATAATAAAAATATATAAAATAAATAACTAAATATATATATATATATAAATTCGAGCGAGCATCGAGCGAGCGCACATATGCTCATACTTGGTTCGTTTTACAAATCGAACCGAGCCGTTCGGTTCGTTTTTAAAGCGAGCGACAATCGAACGAGCATTTTCCGAATATTTTTCGAACGAGTTCGAACGAGTTTCGAGTTTCGAACTTTTTGGACAACCCTACCCACTCGTGCAATCCATTTGAAATCGGGGCGGCCAGCTATCAAATACAATAGAAGGTATAATAATATCATTGTTGTTATTGTGTGTGAGATTGAAGTTGTAATCTATAAATTGATCTTAACAGGTGCAGAACTACGCCGAAAAGTCAAAGCCGATGTGCATGCTTTTGGTAGAGTATTGTCGGAAGTTTTCTGGGAGGCAATTCCTCCCAACGCAGGAGAACTTGGTCGGTTGAAACATGAATACATTAAGAGAGTTATTTCTCTGGAATGTTTACATGAATGCGAAAATCTAATATGGCTTTGCCTAAAGAAAGAGCCCGATCAACGTCCTGTTATGAGTGAAGTCATGGAATGGCTTAAATTGGCATTGAAACTGCAAATGGGTCGATATATTCACATACCACCCTCTCAACTAAAGTTCGTTTACAAATGGTTCATGACTAATTTCTTTTAACGGGTCATTTGAACATTTTAATAAATTCAAGTGACCATTTGATAATCATTAGACGTTTTTTTTCCAGATGCTGTAGGACTAGATTGTAGATGCTATGAACTTATACCATCTCCGACAAATATAATTGATTCAAAAGTATATTATATATCGAGGAGTACAAGGTTTGTGACATTATAATTTTGGTTTTTTTTCTATAAATTTGATTTAAAATGATTACTATTGCTATTATAGTTATCTACTGTTTTGGTTACTATATACCAATAGATATCAAGCAATTATCATGAACGATTGATCAGAAATCAACTAAAAATATTTAATAAATCGAAGCAACTTATAAAGACCCTTGAGACCCCTAATTATACGAAACAAGCTTGAAAAACAAAATAAACCTACAACTTAAAATAAATGGGTAACTATATAGATTATTATCGGGCAGTGGTGTCATGCATAAGGTTTTTACATTTTTAGCAACCAAGATCTCCTTCTAATGCACCGATATATCATAGGTAATGTTGTAAGGAAAAAGACGATTTACTTGGTGATACTTACAACCATTTGGTATCTATGAAGAGCAAGGAATGACAGGGTTTTCAAGCAAATATCATTCGTTGTGGCCAAAGCATTGGAAAATACGAAAGTCCTTATTTATTTTAGGTTTAAGAAAAACACAAAACTACAAAAGTCCTTAGTTATCTTTTGGTATGGTACTGTTTGAAGTTCTTTGTGGGAGGTTAGCCAAAGAACACTTCCGCGACAATAAACTGGACATGCTTATTTTTTTATTTTTTTTAACAACGATTTTATAAAAACACAAGCCCAACAACTAGCAAGACGCTAGAAGCGAGCCCAAAACATACAACGGGACTTATGAGTACGTGATTCATAGAGTCAAACACCCTTCCTCATATTCTTTGTGTTTTTTATTTTTCTTTTTTCTTTACATCTTCTTCCTCACTAATACAAATAATACAAATAGCATACATAAATCTCACACCAACTCCACATCTCCGTTAACATCTTAAATATCACATTCATACCTACTAGTAATATAAAACCATGGGGTCATAGTTTTAGTAGTGTAATTGTTAGAATCCGAATTTAGTAACCAACACAAGATATAAATATCATATTTTTAGTAATCATTTTAAATCAGAGTTATATAAAAGAAAATGCAAATTAGAGAGTCACAAACCTTGCAACATTCAGTGTACACTTTCCATTAAACATCTTGTTGTATTTGTAGTTTCAATGCCGATTCAAGCCCTTTCACAACTTCACTCATACTAGGTCGTTTATCAGGATCATTCTCAACACAGCTGCTTATTAGATTTTCACATTTACGTAAACATTCTGGCTTAATATTTGCCTTAACGTGTTCAGGGGTCAAACTGTTAAGTTCTCCTTTCATGAGAAGAGGAACTGCCAACAAAAGTAGATTCTTCCTGGGTGACCTCTCGCATAACACTTCCAACAATGTGACACCAAAAGCGTACACGTCGGCTTTTAGGCTTAACTTGTAGTTGGGTTCAAGACATTCAGGGGCTAAATACCCATTTGTACCTGTTATGATCAAATAGTTACGACTTCCCCACTACTAGTTGGTCGTGTGTTTGTGTATATATAGGGTAAGGTTCAAACGATAACCACTTAAATGTTATAAACCAAAAAAATCAACACTAAAACTTTTATATCTACTTCATACGTTTATATTTTTTTTGAAAAAAAAATTACATAAAAATCTTATAATTCTCTTATCCTTAATTCTGGAAAGAAAAAAATTAATGTTTCGTGATTTTTTTTAATACTACACATATGCACTATAACTATTAGTCATACTACACATAAGGACCAACACTAAAACATTTATAGTACTAATGATAATGCTACATATGCAGTATAACTAATAGTTATACTATACATGTATGGTATACAATTTAAAAAATATTAGAAAGATAACTGAATTCTAAGATTTATGATGAAGTTTTTTTAAATATTAATGTATACTACACATATGCAGTATAACTATCAACTATCTACACATATGTAGCATTATCATTACTACTACACATGTGTGGTATTAAAAAACCACGAAACATTAATTTTTTTTTCCCAGAATTAAAAATAACAGAATTTTTAAGGTTTTCGGTGTATTTTGTTTTAAAAATATATATATATATATATATATATATATATAAACGTATGAAAAAGTTATAAAAGTTTTAATATTGGTTTTTTAGTTTTTAACATAAGAGGTTTTCGTATGAACTTGACGCTGTATATGTGTGTGTGTGCGTGCGCGTGTGTGTATCACATGATCATGCACAATGATGTTACTATACCTTCTTTTTTTGTATTGGTGTTTACTTGTGAAACGGACGAGCTAACATCATGAGTGCAAGAGACTGTAAATCCTGATATTTTAGGAATCAAATTACGATCCAAGAGAATGTTGTAAGGCTTGATGTCGCGATGAATGATGATAACATGGGTGTCAGAATGGAGGTAACTAAGACCCTTGGCCACTCCTAAGCAAATCTCCAAGCGTTGCTCCACTGTCAAGAATGGAGTTTTGTCTTGACATATGTAATAAAGATAACCGTAGAGTGATCTATTTGGCATGTATTCATATACCAGTATCCTCTCCTTCATTTCATCACAATATCCCACAAGAGAAATGATGTTGACGTGATCACAAGCAGACAACAACTCTATCACCTTTAGGAACTTCGGGTATAACTGCATCTCAGCCTTCCTGTGCATACGTTTCATAGCCACTTCTCTTCCGGAGATGTTGCCGCGGTAGACTTCCCCGAACCCATCCTTTCCTAACAAATTTTCAACTACAAATCCAGAGGTTGCCCGCTCTATCTCATCGAATGAAAAACTGTGGAAAACGACCACAATTCTATTTTAATTTGGTACATTTAAATAGAAATAGTTGATGACAACCGTGTGTTGCCACGGTTAAACATATAGCTTTGAATATCAAAACGTGATTAAAAAACATCTTGAAACTGTATATTCGTAAACCACACTAATAGCTTTGAATATCAAAACGTGATTAAAAACATCCTGTAACTGTATATTAAACGAATATAAGGCTATTAGGCATCTACCTTTCATATTTTGGACAATAACTTTCGTCGTCCTTAACAAAAGTAGTCGGTTTCAATTTTATATTAATTACGTCAAAGGTAATATGTACATTAAGTGAATATAAGGCTATTAGGCATCTAACTTAAATGTGAAACTAATCAAAAAGACATAGTTTTGATTAAAAACAAGTCAAATTTGAAAGTTTTTTATATTTGAAATTGATGGATTTATATAAAGAAATAAGAAATAATTTCAAATTTGAATGATTTTTTACAAAACTACGTCATTTTGATAAGTTTCACATTCAAGTTATATGCCTAATATCACTGTATTCACTTTTCCCATTGTAAATTTGTGATAAGACTCTAATTGAGAGAACAAAACCAAATATAATCATCTTACACAATTAGTTTCTTCGAATACTCATCAGAATCTATGTTATCTTCACATGATAGCGAGACACTTTTTAATCTTCGCAACTCTTTGCCCTGCATCTGTAGCATTAAAATTTTAAATTTTGATGGCTGGAGAAATTCGAACCATCTCGTTAAACATACATGTTACAATTAGAAAAAAAAAGTTTATTCATAACACTAATAACTCACCAAGAATATGTGGATCTATTAATTCAAATTTGTGAATTGTGATATGCGGTATGGTTTTTTGAAAAACTACCTTTATTTGGAAAACTGAAAACCAAAGAAAAACTATATAAAATGAAGACTATTTGCGTAATTTGATATTCTTTTTTTTTCCTTTTTTTTAATATCATTATTTATCTCTCCAGTTTATCTCTCTTTTACGTGTAACACCAGAAAACCCCTAGTTATTTTTGTTACACATATGTAAATACAGTGATGATGGTTACACCTGGTGTAACAAAAATACAAAAATGGCTATGTTACACATGGGTAACATATTTAAATAAGGTGCAATTTGTTTAGAGCTAATATTACACTGGTGTAACTGGTTTTTCAGGTTTTCCAAAAATGTGAGGTTTTTCATTGAAGCTTACCCTCTATATATATATATATTCGGAGGTTCATTGTAGACCACTCTAAAAAGTGTAGATCCATAGACCCCATTTTTCACCATTGCTCTTTTCATTTAATTGTTGTGATTAATTTTTTTTCTTCATTTTTTCTCTTTTTTCTCTCTTCATAAAATTT
>JBCNJP010000124.1:105500-173653 GCA_039602395.1 Deinandra increscens subsp. villosa | reverse complement strand
GAAAATTGCCAAAATCACAGCATTAGAGCAACCAAAATGCTCTGATACCACTTGTAGAACCACGATACGATCTTACTACTGCATGATTCGGTAATCGGATAGCAACAAGAAGGTAATTAAAGCTTTGCTTTATTGATTCATAAAGAGATTACACAAAGTCTAGAGAGAGAGAGACACACCCAGTTTCACACAGTTAAGATGTAGAGAATGACAGAAGTTCTAACTAGCTCTCTCTAACACGAACTATTTATAGTCACTAACATGCTGCTGGCAGACCACTAGCGTACCAAATGGTACGCCCGTACCAAATGGCCTGCTGACCATTTGGTCCGGCCACCTCAGCATGAAGCCACTAACTCACACAGACGCTCTTGTCTAGATACAATACACGAGACACAACGTTAGAATAGGAATATGCTTCTACAGAGATAATCTTCAAGCCTTAGCAATTTAGGAACTTTTTGAGTTGTTCCTATCTCGTTATCATAGTTCAACATGACTTGAACCGATGTTTGAGCAGCAGTCATTGCATAGAAATCACTCATTTTGATGTTAAACCTTAAACTACAAAACTTTAAACTCAAAAACGAGGGTCTTCCAAACGGATTTTGGGGTCAAACTGGGGGGTACAGACCTTTAAGGTGAGTACAAGTGTAGATATCGGAAAAACAAACGTTTTGACTGGTATTGGGTTCCGTAACTCCAAACGGTTTGCAAGTTACGTCAGTTTAGTGAAGGTCTCTATTCTGTCAGCGGACCAAAACAAATCGACGGACCAAAATATTACCAGCGGATCAGACTTATACCTACAGACCAAATCCGGATCAGATTTCGTCCAGCGGACCAGATTTCGTACGGCGGACCAGATGATACGCTGAAATAACTGCCGCGGATCAGATGATACGCTGAAACTGCCACGGATCAAAAATATGAAGATTGCCTACGCGGACCAGATTAGTGGACCAGAATGCTGAAGAAGATACACGAGCGGACAAACCAGCGGACCAGAAAATTCATCCGGCGGACCAGCTGATTTCGAGGCTGATTTCACTGATTTTCGTGAAATTTGACGTTTGGAGATGAAAATTTCTTTAGTATGATGCGAAAACACTCCAGCAACACTCAGAAATCATTTTCCATCGTTGAAACACTCGGAATTGCGGAAATTTGATGAAAAATGAAGAAAACCCAAACTTTCTCTCTCTAAAAATCCGAAAATTGCCAAAATCACAGCATTAGAGCAACCAAAATGCTCTGATACCACTTGTAGAACCACAATACGATCTTACTACTGCATGATTCGGTAATCGGATAGCAACAAGAAGGTAATTAAAGCTTTGCTTTATTGATTCATAAAGAGATTACACTAAGTCTAGAGAGAGAGAGACACACTCAGTTTCACACAGTTAAGATGTAGAGAATGACAGAAGTTCTAACTAACTCTCTCTAACACGAACTATTTATAGTCACTAACATGCTGCTGGCAGACCACTAGCGTACCAAATGGTCTGCGGACCATTTGGTCCGGCCACCTCAGCATGAAGCCACTAACTCACACAGACGCTTTTGTCTAGATACAATACACGAGACACAACGTTAGCATAGGAATATGCTTCTACAGAGATAATCTTCAAGCCTTAGAAATTTAGGAACTTTTTGAGTTATTCCAATCTCGTTATCATAGTTCAACATGGCTTGAACCGATGTTTGAGCAGCAGTCATTGCATAGAAATCACTCATTTTGATGTTAAACCTTAAACTCCAAAAGATTAAACTCAAAAACGAGGGTCTTCCAAACGGATTTTGGGGGTCAAACTGGGGGGTACAGACCTTTCAGGTGAGTACAAGTGTAGATCTCGGAAAAACGAACGTTTTGACTGGTATTGGGTTCCGTAACTCCAAACGGTTTGCAAGTTACGTCAGTTTTAGTGAAAGTCTCTATTCTGTCAGCGGACCAAAACAAATCGGCGAACCAAAATATTACCAGCGGATCAGACTTGTACCTACGGACCAAATCCGGATCAGATTTCGTCCAGCGGAACATATTTCGTACGGGTGACCAGATGATACGCTGAATTAACTGCCGCGGATCAGATGATACGCTGAAACTGCCACGGATCAAAAATATGAAGATTGCCTACGCGGACCAGATTAGCGGACCAGAATGCTGATGAAGATACACGGGCGGACCAACCAGCGGACCAGAAAATTCATCCGGCGGACCAGAAATTCATCCGGCGGACCAGCTGATTTCGAGGCTGATTTCACTGATTTTCGTGAAATTTGACGTTTGGAGCTGAAAATTGCTTTAGTATGATGCGAAAACACTCCAGAAACACTCAGAAATCATTTTCCATCGTTGAAACACTCGAAATTGCGGAAATTTGATGAAAAATGAAGAAAACCTAAACTTTCTCTCTCTAAAAATCCGAAAATTGCCAAAATCACAGCAGTAGAGCAACCAAATGCTCTGATACCACTTGTAGAACCACGATACGATCTTACTACTGCATGATTCGGTAATCGGATAGCAACAAGAAGGTAAATAAAGCTTTGCTTTATTGATTCACAAAGAGATTACACAAAGTCTAGAGAGAGAGAGAGACACACTCAGTTTCACACAGTTAAGATGTAGAGAATGACAGAAGTTCTAACTAGCTCTCTCTAACACGAACTATTTATAGTCACTAACATGCTGCTGGCGGACCACTAGCGTACCAAATAGTATGCCCGTACCAAATGGCCTGCGGACCATTTGGTCCGGCCAGCTCAACATGAAGCCACTAACTCACACAGACGCTCTTGTCTAGATACAATACACGAGACACAACGTTAGCATAGGAATATGCTTCTACAGAGATATTTGTGGTGTAAAGTTCAAATGCATCGTTCTTATCTTTGAAATGTTGATTTTAAAAAATTTCATCTTTAAAAATGTGTCAAGTGTTGATCGATCATTTTCATTTTTGTTTTTCATTTTCTTTCGTTCATATTTTTAGGGGGAGAAAATTTGAAAATTAAAAAAATAGTGTTTGTTTGAATTTTAGGGGGAGAAATTTGAAAAGACAAAAACATTAAAAAATGCAAAAATCCAAAAACATTGAAAAATGAGAAATTGTATCCGACATGATTGGGAAATGATGGTACACTGGCTTACATCGTCTGACTCATGGATAAAATAGAAGAAAAATCCATAAGACCATTTGATCGATGTGTAAGGTAGGCTCGGCAAATCAGAAAGTATTCAAATGTGATATACACTAAATCTGATGCTTGACCTAGTGGACAACATCTTGATGCATATCTTATGATATCTCCAGAAAAAGATATGTGAAAAATAAAATGAGAATTCACTGTGTATACATGTGTTCATTTTGCAAAGATTTAAACTTGTTTGATTTTCTTTATTTTGTCAAATGATCGGACTTTCTCTGCGTATCGAAAGATCGACCTGGTCGTTGTTCGTTTGACGTTCCGCTTTATTTTCTTTGGTGTTTCGTATAACTCATCAGACTTTCTCTGTGTGTCCACAAGACCGACCTGATTGTTATTGAGTTATACAATTTCAACTTGTTTTGTTTTCTTATTTTCTTAAATCCGAGACCTTATCCGCGTATCGAGAGATCGATCTTAAGGTAGACGATTTAACGTTCTTATTTCTTTTTGCATGGAACACAAGTGACTATATCATGTATACAATCACTATGTGATTAAATCACAAATGAAATCACAAAAATGTGATAAGGAAACCATATCTGAGTATGTCTGATAGTGTGGGGTACACTAATCAATGCAAATATAATCAATACTTTAACATATCCAGATGTTATGAATATGATTCTGCCTGAGTTTAAAGTTTGACAAATTATATCTGCAATTGACATGGCTTATGTGCTACAATAATCGAAATTTAAGTGTAGTTCAGCATTTTATGTCCAATATGATCCCAAGTTGAGATCTTTCTCGCAAAAGAAAAAAATAACGTCTTATTCTGTATTGCATTTACTTTTTATTATCAGAAAATATCAAAAAGATTTTATGTGTGTTTTGATATAAAGTTTCGAAAATTAAAAAAGATTTTATTTCTTATTTCTTGTCGATTGATCAACACGATATACGAAATCAATTTGAAAATCAAAATCATGATATCTTGGAGTCTCGAAGAGACGTTTTGCGCCAAGATTATTTATGTTGGCAGGTTTCTAAGTGGAAAGAGAGCATCAGAACTTCAAGTCTTCTGAATATTGTTGATAAAGAGATTACACACGATGCAATATCAAGTATCCAAGATTGAACTCATCGTCAAGTTCAGGGAGAGTTTGATTGAAGATACAAGATAAAAGTTTTAATGGAAGGGTTGATACTGCACATTCCGAGGGGGAGTTTGTTAGTACCTAGTTCCTGATCGTCATGTGAAGTATCGAGTACAAGAAAAGATGTGCAAGATTGGTTCTGGCCGAACTCTAGGCGAACTCTAGGTTCGGACTGGGCGAACCTTGTCCGAACCTGAGGTTCGGACAGTCGTGGTTTAGCTAGTATAAATAATCGTCTTGTGTTGTATTCAGTAGACTTCTGGGTAAAATCTTCTTTGTGACATTCTGTGTAAACTCTCTGTGGTCTAATACAAGCTTCATTGTATTTATATCTTGTGTCCACTCTCGTTTTACATTGATTTCATTACGATTGAGTAGACGATCATACGCTCACGCATTTTCATATTACATCAACTTTAAATTTTTACATGTCAAAAGATAGATAAAGATTACTGATCTTTATACAAGGCTTTCACAAAAGAAACTAAGATAGATACTAGCTACAACTACTGGAATCCCTCAACCAGAGATGACTGAACCATCACTCTCCTCACTATCCTGGTCCATGGGTGTTGGTACCGGCTCCAACTGTGGGGCTGCAGGCTCCTCCTACAGCTCCAGCTCCGCCTCTGCTGCTGTAACTCGTGCAGTCAACTGTTGTACCCTGAAGAGCAACTGCTGAATTAGGTCCCCCTGTGTGTCGATCATCGCACTCCGTACTGAGAACCTCACCTTCAAGTCCTCGTGCTGCTGCGTCAGACTGACCAGATGGTCCTCACTCTGCCTACATCGAGCGATAGCATCCCTAAGCCGATAGTCAACATCACCTACCCCGACCTGAAGGTCAGTGATGTCTCCTGCCATGCGAGTCCTGCCATGCGAGTGACACGATCGTGATGCATGGAATGGTCAGCTACCAACGCTACTACTGCTCGCTCCGTAGGGTAAGGTAGGGCTGGTAGGGATGGGGTAACCCTCATCCGTGTTGTGTTGCGAGCGATAGTAGGTGCTGGTACGTGATGGACTCTCACCATGTCATCCATGTATACCGGGTACGTCATCCAGTCTCTAGCGTCCATCCGCCTCTCTGATATAGCCGGTGCAGACGTCCTAGACTCCCTTAGTGGCCACATCCCTCTGCTCCCAGTGGGCGATGCCGTTGCTGACTAGTCTGACGATGTTGAATCCTGTGATGCCATGCCCGCAATATACATTTCATATATATTATAGTGAGTAGCTACTTTTTGAATAGCCAACAGTTAATTCAAACAAGAATTACTAGAATGTAGATGTAGTGTGATGATGCGATGATGTGATAAGAACAGAGATAGAAGATAACAGTATCATAAATAGCCAAAATAGTATATACATGCGTAGTGGCTAAACGGGCAAACTGTGTATATGTGCATCTATGTGTGTGTCTAAATGACTCTAGCCATAGTTGGATTCTAATGCAATGCTAAGTTCGCTATGACTGATGAGCTCCGATACCAATCTGTCACACCTCCGCAAGACTGCCCGCCTAAAACACCGCGGAAAGGGGATGCAACATGACCAGAATCCGAATCGTCGGACACTTCAAACATCTATATTGAAGATCTTGCATGCATGGCAACCGAAATCAAGTTTTCATCATAGATCTCACGTAAAGTTAGCAACTTTATTGCACAACAACCCTAAATCTATCATTATAGTGTCATTACAACATAGATCTAACACAAATCATCAAGATTTGACCACATGCATGCATGATTTCTCATGAAAAACCCTAGATTTAGCATTTATCATCATATCATGCATAAAGGTCATGTTTTTTATCACATAGTAGATCTAACAAAAATCATGTGCCTTTATTCATGATCTTGCATGCATGGCAATTGAAATCAAGCTTTCATCATAGATCTCACGTAAAGTTAGCAACTATATTGCACATCAACCCTAGATCTATCATTATTAAGTCATTACAACATAGATCTAACACAAATCATTAAGCTTTAGCAACATGCATGCATGATTTCTCATGAAAAACCCTAGATCTAGCATGTATCATCATATCATGCATAAAAGACATGTTTTTTTTTATCAAAAGTTGCAATCGTTTCTATCACAATCACTAGATCTACACTTGATATCATCAGACCACCATATATCAGACCTAGATCCATCATAAAGCATGAATCTTAACAACTTAAACATAAGCAAAACATAAGAAAACACATACCGAATGATTTAGGATGAGAAACACTACAAAAAAATGCCATTTAGTGGCACAAAATTTTAGCGGCATTTACATATTGTGCCACTAATATAGGGTTTTAGTATAGTTTTAGTGGCATTTAGGTGTTATGCTACTAATATAGGTTTTAGTGGCACTTTAATTGTGTCACACTATCTAACTTATCTTGTTGTGGCTTTTGTAATATGCCACTAAATGTATTTCCTTCAAAAATAATATGGATGGAAAATAAAAAAACAATTCCTTCAAAATATTAACCTAAAAGTTGTTAGCTCTCAAAATTCTTTCAAAATCATCAAATCCCTCCAAAACTAAAATTTACCTCCCAAATCATTAAATCCTTCCAAAACTAGTAAACTGGAACCAAAATCCTAAAAAAATACGCAAAAGAATACGCCTCTGCATTTGCTTCGTCAATTGAGAACAACAATCGACTCCAACTACCACGCATTCTCATACGAGACTCTGCGTTTTAACCTAATTGGAATCAAGTCATCTCGGCAGGTAAAAAACATCTTCTTCTTTTCCCAAACCATAGTTTCTTCATTGTCTTTTCAATCCCTACTTTCAGAATATTTTTACGCTGGCCGGTGTGAGAAAGGGGGATTCTGAAGCTTAATTTTATCAGTAATTTATCCGATGTAAGTCTTCGAGATCAATTTTATTTGCATTATGATGTTAGATATGTTCTATTTGTCATCTAAGTTTTATCGATCAATCTACTCTGCTTCGAAACTCTTACATCGTGTTTGTGATTTATCGATCCTGCCTTACCTGATCTCTTCTATATAACGGATCTGTAGTTACATTCTAGTGTTCTAGATTTTGCATATCGTTAATTAACAATTGGTGTTAGTGGGGCTGAGAAATATTTACTATAGTACTGCCCGATGTGTGCGATTCATCGAATTCTGCCTCTCTTGTCTATTAGCATGATTAAAGCTTTAGTTTTTCTGGGTCAGCAAAAAGCTTAGAAGCATTCTATTTGTTTTTTGCTAGTTTTTGTGCCTGACTTGGTTTATCGTTTACTATTGTGAATGTAGATTAGTCATAAACAAGATGGTGACCGCCCGCGCTTCGCGGCGGGCCACCCATTTATCCGTAAGTTTATGTAAAAACCGTTTTAATAAGGTCAAAGTATAAAACTATGAAAATGTATTGACCAAAGTCGAAAACTCTAAAAGTATAGTAAAAAATGAAAGTAAAAACGTTAAGGGGCATAAAATGTAAAAGTCTAAAAGTTTCGTAGGAAAAATATAAAACTATAAAAAGTATACTAAAAAACGAAAGTAGGAAATTTTAGGGGCATAAAACGTTAAAGTCTAAAAGTTGTGTGGTCGAAGTATAAAACTATACAAAAGTCTTGGCCAAAGTAAAAACTCTAAAAGTATACTAAAAAGGAAAGTAGAAAAGTTAAAGGGTATAAAATGTTACAACTTAAAAGTATAAAAGTTTCGTAGTCAAAGTATAAAACTATAAAAAAGTTAAGGGGTATAAAACGTAAAAGTGTAAAAGTTTCGAGGAGAAAGTATAAAACTATAAAAAAAAGTTGTGGGCAAAGTTAAGAATATACTAAAAACGAAAAATGGAAAAGTTAACGGGTATAAAACGTAAAAGTCTAAAAGTTTCGTGGTCCTAATATAAAACTATAAAAAGTATACTAAAAAATCAAAAATTTAAAAGTTAAGGGGCATAAAACGTAAAAGACTAAAGCTTTCGTGGTAAAGTATGAAACTACAAAAAAAATGTGACCAAAGTTAAAAATCCTAAACTTTGTGACCAAAGTTAAAAACAATAAAATACATAAACTTTTGTAGCCAAATTTAAAAAACTCCAAAACTATTGTGGCCAAATTAAAAACACTTAAACTATTATGACCAAATTAAAAAGATCTTAAACTATACTATTTATCAACCAAATTTGATTGTTATATATATAATAGGTCTAAGGCCTGTTAGAGTTCTTCGTCATGTGGTTTAGAAACATAGAATCATTCTATTTGTTTTTTACTAGATTTTTCTATCCGCGTGTTACCGCAGGGATAACACGGATACATAAAATAATTGTATTGGTAAAGCATAATGTAAAGAAGGGAAAGCAAGATTTTCAACTTCTCCCTTAACATTTTGCTAATATTTTGCAACGGATTGCAAAAGATTACCATCCCATTTGTAGATAATTGTAGTATTTGCAAGGTTATAACTAATCAGGTGCTAAATGGATAAATTAGTTTCTACATGAAGCCTTTGGGCATGCTGCTTGTTTGTGTCAAAATGGCCTAACAGATTCCAAAATCATATTTTTATGCCTAATATTTTCTTAATATTTGTCAAAAAGTTTTGCTAAATGGTGACCTAATACTGTGCAGACTTGAATAGCACATTACACAGACTTGTATAACACATTACAGAACATGTAGTCAACCAAATATTTTAGGCACGGTTTCAACTTTTCTTCTATATGGCTGCTTGTTTGATTCATGTTGTGTGGGAAACAACTTCCATATACGTCCTCACTTTCTTCTTGAAAATGTATTCCCTAAGGGAACAACACGACTAAATTGTTATAATTGAATTAAAATGAGCCTTATACTCAGGTTGTTGTCACCTCAATCACATTTGGGTGTTTAAAAAGAAAATGTAGGTAACAAAGCTTTCATCAACATCTACAACACAACGCCATTGGGGATTTGTAAATTGAGACTTTTTCTTGAGGCACCAAAAGTAGCCCTAATATGAATCCCAACAAGTTCAAACTTAATGATTTTTACATCCTATTGATAAACAGAATTAGAACTTCAAAATTACGAAATGATGATAAAAGATTAATGGGTATATTCTTGTTTCTTTTAGAGATTATTCCAGACTAAATTATTTCGTGTTCTTCTTGAATCAAAGTTATGATCTTTTCGATCCACAAAATGACTAGTTAGTAAAGCCTATAGCTACTCAAAGTCTACATCAAAGTTAAAATCACAATACACCCCCCCCCCCCCCCCCCCCCCCCCCCCCCCCCCCCCCCCCCCCCCCCCCCCCCCCACACACACACACACACAGAGACAACACCTAATCTGCTACACATACTGAACTTGCATATTGTTTGCATATGCTATTTTCAAATTTTCATACAAAGCTTCATCACATGCTATATGCAAGCAAGATTATTTTTATTTGAATATAACGGGCCTTCCATAGGGGTCGGGTGTTAAGCTTCGGTTTGGCTGGTTTCAGGTAATGTTTGTTTTTTTTCTTTTGAAATGGTTATTCATCTTCTTTTTTATTACTCATGTTGTTATGAACTTGAATATAGAGCAGCCATTGTTTGGTTCATTTTATTACAAAAAAGTCTTCATATCAACATATTAATATGCATATGATAAAATTTAAAATACCTTATTTCTACGAAGCATTACCATCTCTATTGATCAATCATTTCTTTTGGTTTAATAATGAAAAAGAAGCATATGTATGGTGGATATTGAGTTTCAGATCAACTAATACTTTGAAAATGTTACGATTCACTTCTTGCAATTAATGTTAGTTTTTATGTGCTCTAGGTGGATATTATATCAATTGGAACAAGGAGCTAAGTAATTGTTTGTAGCTGAACATCCACAGGTAAGCCCCTTTGCTCTCATGAATCACAACGTTAAATTTAAATATGCAAGATAAGCAATCTCATCAAGGAGTAACTTATTTAAGGTTTTCCTATGGTGAGCCATGATTAGATACCTATTTTTTTGTTATTGTGCTTGTTATGTTGTATTTTGTTTTGCTTTTCAATTTGAGAATTTAAAAGCGTTAGCGTAGTATGTCTTTGATTTTGTTTCAGTGGTCAATGTTGTAACAATTTATACTAAAAAGCTATTGGAATTTTGGGAGAAAAACTAGTGAAAGATGAGTTTTTTCACTAAGTGTGAAAATGAGTTTCTCATCAACTTTGGACTAAAATAAAATACAGATAACATAGGTTGTTGCCTTTGTATTTAATGGGTTTGTGTAGTACGTTGTGAGGGCTTTCCAACGCATTAAACCATGTCCAAAACGGAGCTCGTATGAATGAGATATCGAAGCTCAAAGTTGAGGTCTCGCAGTAGTGAAAGCTGCAAAAATAAGAGAGAAAAGCCAAGTATGGCCTGTGCACTCATCCCACATTTGTTGGGGGATGAAACCAAAAGTGCTTTATAAGGTGAGAACCTTACCAACTATTGTTTCCCTTAGTAGGACACATCCCTTGGACCCTAAGGGGTGCGAGGCACCCCTAACTCGCACACGCGCGCGCGTGGCGTGGGAGTATGAGGTGTAATGAGGTGTAATGTGGCGCTTTGATGGCGGAACCGAGTTTAACCTGAATAGTAGTTCATGTTGAAGTTCAAGCGGAAGGTTGGTCCAGAAGCGCCAGTTCAGCCGGAAAACAGCTCTGTTACGAGGAGTCCTCTGGAATCACATCTGTAGACGCGTTTTTGAGCTAATTAAGGTAATTCCGCGTTAATTAGAAATCAATTTGCATTAAAGACGTTTAATGCAAAGTTTGACTACCAAATATTTTTGTGTGCTCAACAAATCACTTCCACCACTATAAATACAGCCTCATTAGTTGAGGCAAAATACACCGAATTCCACACAAGAATTCTCTCTGCCTCTCCTCTCTCTTTCTCTTGTCTTCTTCATCATTCTTGGTTCTTCAAGCTTTGAAGGTATTTTCAAGCTTAGAGTTATCCCGGCCGTATAATCTGTAAGGAATATCGCTTTGGAGATTTCCGGCTGAAAGGCAATTTTGACGATTTCCAGCTGAAGTTTAAGTTCAAGCGGAAGTCTCAATTTCAAGCGGAACCGGCCTTTCTAGCGGAAGAAGCATTTTTGTCTGATAGCGAATATTCCGGGTGAACTCGATTATCCACCAGATAAATAGTTCAACCGGATTTTTCCTGAGATGTCTTTTTTGTAGTCCAATCCCGCAAAAGCTTCTCGGTTGCTTCTAAATCTATCAAAGCCGCTCTTCTAAAATAGGTTGTTGTTGTAAACACTCAAGATATTCCGATTGTCGAAGTTTATTCTTTTGGTAGTTTGTATTTGACATTGTAGTTAACGGTTTAGATTAAATCGTTCGAGATCAATGGCTGTCATTGATCTCATCTGCACTATATATAGCATTAGTTAGCTCTAGTTTACACACGGTTCTCGATCACCTTGTAATAGTGTAACTTTGAGTTAATGCAAATAGTGTCGAGTATTACTTACTTCGCTGTTACTATACTTATGCAAATCAAACACTACCTCATACAAGAGAACTAAAATCAGCTCAAGTAAAGTGAAGTATAACTTTAATTCCGCAGGGTTATATTTATAAGTAAAGGGTTCTTGTTTAGTTAAAGACTAACTAATTTTCGATCCTACAAGTGGTATCAGAGCTTTGGCTCTCACTTTGAAGACTTCTAGTGCTTCAAAGTTGATACTTTACTTGTTTACTTTACAAGCTTTGTTGTTTTTGTCTTTCAAAAGCTTTTCAAAATGAATGAACTCGGTTTGGGATGTTCAAACGGTAGTGCTAACAAACCGCAAATGTTCACTCCTAATGACTTTGGTACCTGGAAACTCAGGATGGAAGGTTTTGTTAGGATCTTAGATCGCCGTATATGGAATTCTTTAACTGAAGGTCCTTATTCACCCACAGTTCAATCTGCTGATGACGCTGAAGTTAGGATACCAAAACCTTTAGATAAATATGTTGACTCTGACTATGCTGCTCTCGAATTTGACTATAAGGCATATTGGACTCTACAGGCTGCACTTCCCAACTCCATTTTAAGTGGGTTTAAGGGTTACAAAAATGCACATAGCCTGTGGAACGCCTTAAGTGAAATGTATGAAGGAACCAGTGAAGTTGAAGAAAACAAGAAAGATGTTTTAAAACACAAATATGAGAACTTTACCTACAAATCTGGTGAATCTATGACCAACCAGTGTTTGAGATTTGTTTCCTTACTTGATGAACTGCAAAAGGTAGATGTAAAACTAGATCAGGTTGATGTAAACTAAATGTTTTTATGCTCTTTGCTTTCTGTGTGGACAGTTTACACTAAAAGAATCAGAGAATGTAAAAACTTGAAAAAGATGAGACTTAGTGAACTTCATGGCATACTCAGTGCTTATGAAATGGAACTAGATCTTAAGAAAAACTTATCTTCTAAGTCAACTCAGCTTTTTTATCTATTGGGTTTTTCATTGGATTCGGTTACCGATTTTAATTTTATCCGATTAAAACCGGTTTGATGTAAATTAATACTATATTAATTTGGCAGCGGAAACGATTTAATTTAAACACGCGGATACAACTGCAACAGGATCAATCACCGTACACAACAAACACAGAAAAATATTTATTTAAAATAAATAAATAAAATTAAATATCTAAACGAGTTAGATATACCTTGGCGGGATCCGAGCAACTGTTCGAGACATCCGGATTCAACGAGCTCGCGCTAGGACGAACTGAGACTTCTGACTCGAACCTGCGAGACAGATCATCGACGACGGCGGCGGCCATAGGTGGCGGCGGCAGTAGTGGTGGCGGCGGTGGTAGGGTTACCATGGGCGGCAGTGACAAATCATTCTCCACCGGGATCGCGACTGGGACAGTCCCTACGAAAATCTTGTCACCGGTGACAGCGGTGACACGGTGGCGGTGGCCGACGAGTAGAGCGGCGCGGACCACGACGAGGGGATAGGGCGTGATGGCCTCGGCTGCGTCGGCAACGTGAGGACCACCGGCCGGTGATCGCACGGTGGTGCGGTGGAGGCACCGGCGGCGAAGGCTTGGGCCGCGGTTGTGGCTCGGGTCGCGGCTCGGGTCGCGGCTTCGGCTTTGGCTCAGACTGCGGCTTCGGCTCGGACGGCGGCGGCTTCCTTTTCGAGCCGAGAACAAATACTAGCCAAAGGAGATCCATCGGAACGAGCGAAGGACGGTGGTGGTGGTGTCGGACGGTGGTCGGCGGCGGCGAGGGGTGGCGCCGGTTTTAAGGTCAACCCTGGGAGGGAGAGAGAGAGAGTGGAGATTAGGGTTTTGATAACTTGTTCTATAATTAACCTCTCTCTCCCTATTTAATTAAAAATCACGGACCGGGGCACTGACGGACTGGGCCCGGTCGCGATTTCTATCAGTCCACCATACCGATCAGTCTGTTAAATCCAGCAACAACTGATCAGTCCATTTTTTTATTTTACGAGCATTTTTGCCGAATTAATTTTGTCGTTTTAACTAAATAAATAATCAAGTATTTATTTATTAACCACTTAGTTCGTTTTAATACTAATTAACAATTAATTGGATTTATAGTCCGTTGACCCAGGTGTGACTCTTACGGGTCAATATTGGTCGGGTTCGTTAATTCGTCGGGTTAGGACACCCTGTTTCCAACAGTCTCCCACTTGGACTGAACGTGACAGTTTAACGAGCGCAGTTAGAGGCACTCTAGCTATGCATGGCTACACTAACTAATATTGACACTTTAAGTCGTCAGCCAATGTAAATCTGATTGTCAATCAAGCAGACTTATGACTTGTGCATTCATTGTCATATGTTCCTTTCTGTATAAAACATTGATGAATTTATGAGACATAGACTCACATATATGATTCATCGATTTTCGTTCCTAATATATAATTTGAAGTGATTCAACAAACACACAGTAAGTTTGGGTGAGGCCTCACACTTATCACTTGGAATCAACGAGGGCGCCTTTATGTCTAACAGTTGCCGAAGCAAGAGTACAGAATCCCTTGTTGAGGCATACAGCTCCCACTAAACCTCAGAGTCATTCCCAAAAATAACCGTTATGGTTGACAGTTATGGGACAACGTTAGGCTACAATCAAAGAATGTTCT
Organism: Deinandra increscens subsp. villosa; assembly: GCA_039602395.1. NCBI lineage: Eukaryota > Viridiplantae > Streptophyta > Magnoliopsida > Asterales > Asteraceae > Deinandra > Deinandra increscens. The sequence goes on along the minus strand of JBCNJP010000124.1, from coordinate 159,221 downwards.
TCAGTAGAAGGGAGTTCGAATATGCATCTCAGGTCTAAGGATACGTTAGAGCATGCATTAATCAAGCAAGCAAGACTTCCATGTTTGCATTGCATGATGCGAGTTACGTCCAATGTCATTCACCAATGAGGTCCATGAGTTTGAACGTTAAACGGCTTTAAGGTTCGTAGTCACAATAGTCTTACTTTAGTATAGCTCCCACTAACTAATCGACTACGGACATTTAGGACAAGAACTTATTGTCCAAGGATTAAACGTATAAATATTGAACACAGTTATGTAATTCATTATTGCATAAAACAGATGGAATAAGAATAAGATAGATAACTGCTGGTGTTCATACATCCAAATACTAAATCAAAACATGTCTTTACCTAATCTAAGCCCTATCGCTTCTCTGTGGCGTACATAAGTCTCCTGAGTCATAGGCTTAGTGAAGGGATTAGCTAAGTTTTAATCTGTGTGTACTTTGCTTATTTTAATTTCATTTCTGTCGACTACTTCTCTTATGTAGTGGAACTTCCTCAGGATGTGCTTGGCCTTCTTGTGAGACCCTTGCTCTTTGGCTTGAGCTATAGCGCCTGTGTTATCACACAACTTATCGATTGGCTGCCTGATGCTGGGCATGGCATCGAGATCGGATATGAACTTCTTCATCCATACAGCTTCCTTAGCAGCTTCTGAGGTGGCTATGTATTCGGATTCAGTAGTAGAATCAACTACTACTGGCTGTTTTGAGCTTCTCCAGGAAACAGCCCCTCCGTTAAGAGTGAATACGAATCCCGACTGCGAGCAAGAATCATCTCGGTCAGTCGGAAAACTAGCATCAGTGTAACACCTTACAGTGAGCTCTTCATCAAAACCTCCATATACGAGAAACATATATGTGGTGTTTCTCAAGCATTTCAATATGTTCTTTACAGCTGTCCAGTGAGCTAGTCCTGGCGTCTGCTGGTACCGACTAGTCACGCTCAATGCATACGAGACATCCGGTCGTGTGCAGAGCATGGCATACATGATAGATACAATAGCATAGGCAAATGGGATCGATGCCATTTAGCTTATCTCTTGCTCCGTTTTATGTGCTTGAGATTTTTCCAAGATTGTTCCCTTAGTCATGGGAACGACTCCTTTCTTGGAGTTGCTCATGTTGAACCGAGCTATGATCTTGTAGGATCGTTATTAGTTATGAATAAACTAAAACTAAGCCCTTTACTTGCAAATATAACCCTGCGGAATTAAAGTTATATTTCACTTTACTTAAGCGATATTAAGCTCTTGTATAATGTAAATGCTTGATTTGCAGAATAGTAAAGACAACGAAATATCGAATATTCGGCACTATTTGCATTAACTCAAAGCTACACTATTACAAGTGATGACCGTATGTGTAAACTAAGAGATTACATGCTATATATAGTGCTGATGAGATCAATGACAGCCATTGATCTCATGCGATCTAATCTAGACCGTAAACATAAAAGTCAAATACAAACTACCAAAAGAATAAACATCGACAATCGGAATGACTTGCGTGTTGGCAGCAACAATCTACTTTAGGAGAGCGGCTTGAATCAGATTTAGAAGCATACGAGAAGCTTTTGCAGGATTGGACTTCTGAAAAGACTTCTCAGGAAAAGTCAGGTTGAACTCTTTATCTGGTGGATAAACGAGTTCACCCGGAATATTCACTAAGTAACAAAACTGCTTCTTTCCGCTTGAACTGCCTGTTCCGCTTGAAGTGTGAATTCCGCTTCAACTTCAACTTCAGCCGGAACTAGTAAAATTGGCATTTCAGCCGGAAATCTTCCAAGCTCTATTTTTCCTTACAATCTCCCCCTAAGCTGATGCTGTCAAATTATTCATTGTCTTCAATGTTTATCTTCAAAACTGACTTGTACCCAAAAATTTTCTTCTCCACAACCTACTTGTCAGAAGATCCGATGCTGGCATCAAGATTTTGAGAAAGCTCTTTGGTGTTTGTTTTGGTCACCTTTACATGTTTAATTGAATCCCAGTCCGTTTCGTTCCATTCTTCTTGAACAGAAATGGACTCATGGATTGTAAAGGTGCCATCAGCTCTATGAACATAGAAGAGCTTCTCCTCTTCTTCCCAAATGATAAATTTGATCTCACTGGTAGGCTCTTCTTCTTCTCCTGCTGATTCATCATCTAAATTGCTTCGATAGAGCATTCCACATTCCAGCACAGAAGGCTCAATTAAAAGCCTTAACATGTGCTCCGCTCTTGAAGGGTTCATAATTTCTCTGAGCTTTAGAATGATGTCAGTCATTTGCTGCAGGGTGAGTTGGGAAGTTGCCTTGCGAGCATTTACCACCTGAGTTATGCCGCTGACCATGGTGAAAGTGAAATCAAGTGTGGCTTCATCCACTGTCCAACTAGCAATTCTTCTTTTGCTGGGAGGGCCTCTTCTCATTTGTTTTTGATTTCTTTTATTTCTGGCATGCATCAACTTTCTCTTCTTAATTTCCCTCTCTTCATCAGAATTACCAGCAGATTCTTGCACAATAGGCCTTTTGCCTTTGGCAGAAGATGAAGAGGGACCTGGTTGAGTTTCAGTAGGTTTGGTGGTGGTGGTGGAAGAAGGTTCTCTTATGGTGAGTGGAGGTAGGGTGGTTTTTGGAGGTGGTTCATTGGCTTCAGGAGTTGGGCTTGAGGGTGGAGTAGGTGGAAAGATGTCAGAGAAGTCCATGGTTGGTGGAGGCTTCTTCTTAAAGGGAATGATGGGTGTAAAGTTGTCTGATCTAAACTTAGGGTTGGCAAGTTTAGCAGCAAGCTTCTTGGGGATATGTGGAGGTTTGTAAGGTATGATTGGAAGTGACTGTAGAATGGATGAAGTTGTTGTAGGCATTGGGTTTGGATTGTAGATAAATGAAGGTGGAGGTGGTATATCTGCAATATCATCAATTTCAGGTTTAACATTAGCAGTTATAGTACCTGAGATCAGCTCTGATGGTGAAGGCATCACCAGGTTAGGATTGACAGCAGCAATTTCTCCTTTTAGCTCATAAAATACTTTGTCAATCAAGCTGCAAAGTCCTCTAACCTGCATCTGAGCTAGCTCTTCCTCTTTCTTCAAATTTCTAATCACAAGAGCCCTCTTAATCTTTTTCAACAGATGGTAATTTTCATCATTCTTTACCAGCTTGGTAGGCAATTGAGAGGCAATAGCAATTAACCTCTGCCTATTAGCTTCAGACATTGTATCCAAATCATAATCCTTTAACCTCCAGTTGAAAGACCTGGTCTTTGCTTCTTCAAGAAGGTTTTCAAACACATTGTTTTGCATGTATAGATCAAATTCTTCTTGGAGCTCTCTGGCTATTCTCTCATCCTCAGCAACCCTTCTGGCATCTTCAACCATTTTCACTATAGCCTCAGCTTCAGGAGTTTGAGTTACCTGTTGAAGGGTTCTAGCTATATCAGCTTGAACAGGTTCCTCAGTTAGAACTGTCTCTGAACTCCTTAAGGCTATCAGTGATCTAGCCACATCCTCAGCTTCTTCATTTCTTTGCTCTTCCGGTTGAACCACAGGTGTTTCAACAGTCCCAAATATTGAGGAGCTAGGACCTTGAACATCCACCTGGGTTGGAATTTGTTGTTCCGGTTGAACATTCAGATCTCCTTCACCTGGAGCTACCGGTTGAACTTCCGGTTGAAGTTCCGCTTGAACATCCGCTTGAACCAGTAATTGACCATCAGTCACCACCTGAGGTTGGGTGACTTCAGGTTCTTTATCAGTTATCTCCAGTACCTCAGTTCCTTCATCTTCACCAATCAAACTCTCTCCTTCTCCTTCAGTCATAGTACCAACTGCTGCAGTTGCAGTACTTTCTTCCATATCAGCTGCTGCCTTGCTGGTGGAGGCAATGTTACCTACAACATGATCACTGGCTCTTTCAGCCGGAAAAATAACATCTGTCAGAAGTGTTGTGATCATGTTGATGTGCTCAGGGAGAGCACCAGCAATCAGCATGGACGACTGAACAAGCTCGGTGAGGTTGGGGTCCTCAAAAGGAGAAATAGCAATCAGTTGACTGCACTTCATATTCACCCAACTCTCTTCAACAGAAAAAGGCTCTATACCAATCTTTTGGCAAGCTGTGGCTCTTACTTCAGCCGGTATCCTTTCTACCTCTTCGATTTCAGTGATAACAGGTTTTGACAGTAACTTCTCCCCCAATTTGACAGTATCAGCTTCATCAGTTGCAATAACTTCTTCAGCATCTCTGGTAGGGTTTGAAGGACCTGCTTCAGTTGGAGTAGGATCAGCTTGAACCAATTTGGCAACAGTTGAGTTAAGAGCTTCAACCTGTGCTTGCAGAGAAAGGTACAGTTTCGTCAATTCTGGTAGTGTAAGACTATCCTCAACTGGCTTTTTGCCAGTATCCTTGGAAATAACCAAACTATCAATCCTAGATTGATCAGCATTGGTACCCATGGCTTCTTGGCACCTGGGATTCTCTTCTGCTGTTTCAACAACCCTTGGTTCCAATGAAGGACTTCCGGGTGCTGATTCAGAGAAGATTGCCGCAGATTGGGTCTTATTGATGTTACTGCTGACACCAAGCTCCAGTTGGGATACTTGGGCAGCAGCAGCCCTTTCTGCATGAATCTCTTCAGAACTCCTGAGATTCACCTCCGGTGAGGAGTGGGGTTGCAGTGCTACAGTGTCCTGGCTTATCAGGATGTTCTCATGTAATGTGGCAGGTGAGTTAATAACACCTTCATTTAAGCCAAGAATGAGAGCACTGTCACTCCTAGGTGACAGGGGTTGCAGGGGTGAAAAATTTTCAGATGGGGAAGCTACATCTGCTTCTAATGACTCCCCCTCAACAGAAGGTTCATCCCTAAGAGAGAATCCCAAATTTACCAGTTTCCGTTTAGGCTTTTTGCCTTGAACGGGGTTTGAAGCTTCAGGTTGGTTGGTGGTGCTAGGTGGAGGAGACCTAGTAACCACTTTTCTCTGTCTCTTGAAAATGACAGGAGGTGAGTTTGATGAGGAGGTGGCAGTGGAAGTGTTTGTGGAAGCTTTCCTCTTTTTGGTTTGAAAAACTATTAGTGAAGAGGAAGCTGGGACAGATGTGGGATCAGAAACTGTTAGGTCTACAGCTCTGTCATCTTGAGCAGGGAGCTCAGTCACTCCTACAATTTCCGGTTGAACCTCTACTGTAGCAGGTTCATCAGGAAATTGCCTTGGAATTGGTAAGGGGTGGTCAGTATCCCTTCCAAGAAATGGAGATTTGTTTAAAGCAAGGTTTGAAAATGTTTTCTCATTCAGAAGTTTTTGGTGCAAAATTGTACCAAGCCATACTATATGGGGGTACTCTTCTTTGAGAATATAGGTCAAAAATCTGGGATACAAGTAAACATATTCAGAATGAACATTGGATTTTAGGGCTTGAAAAATTTGTTTGGAAAAATTAAAGTTCTCACCCTTGACCACAGCGTAGAAGGCAGAGGCTTGCTCACCGGAGAGCTCATCAAAACCTCCCTTCTTTGGAGATAGACACACCAGAAGTGTGTGTGCAAGAAATCTCCACTTGTATGGTAACTGCCCCTTCTTGATAGTTTTGCTGTGCAGGGAGCCACCATAACCAATGTTTCTGAATAGGCGGAGATATCTTTTCTGATCTATCTCTCCGTAACCATCTTCATCCCTCAGTTTCAACAGCCTTCGAACCTTTGCTTCATCAATTTCAACTTCCTTCCCTTGGACAGTTGACACAATTTTACCACTTCCGCTAGCCTCGTCGGTAACCCTAGCGTGAACCCAAAAGTCTTCCATCACCTCTTCAAAGATTTCGGCTTCGACAGTAAGCGCATGATGGAGGTGAGAACTTTTGATGAACTCGATCATTCCATTGTAGATATCAGTCTTGGATGGTGGTTCAAGATATGCCATCAGGTTGTGTTCTACCGGAAATTTTGAGTCACCAACTGGCTTCTTGCCACTGGCCTTTCCCTTCGGAGCCATTGTTGACGGAATTCGAGAATGTCGACGGTTTTGTGGGAGTTAATCGGAGATGGTTTGAGAGGGTTTTGGGAGTAATTTCTAAGTTGTGTTGCGAGAAATGGGGAAAATGACGGTAATTTAGGGCTTTTTACCTTTTCGGAGATGACGTGGAGGAGAGAGGTTGTAAATCGACGGTTCATTGACGGATGGGACAGGTGCTTTAGGGGTTATACAGTACAACTGGTTAAAGCATGCCCTTATCCAAAAATTAATTTACTGAAACCTCGGAATTGAACAGTTAAAAATTCAATGGGTAAAATAAATGAATATCCGCTTAGAAAATTGTGCATTCCGGGTAATTAAATGATTCCTTGACTTTGTTGACCCAGAAGTTCAAGCGGAACCCATTTTCTCCTTTATTTTTAAAAACTAAATTTCTTCCGTTTGAACTTCAAGCGGACAAGTTTTCCGCTTGGAAGAATTGTTTTCAAAAATAAGTTTCCACGTCAAATTTAAAGTATTTTTCCGGTTGAAGTTCACCCGGTGAATTTCAAAAGTTGTTCTTTCAGGTTGAACCTGAACTTGAACCGGAAAATCCAAAACACATAAATTTTGAAAATTTGTGTCGATTTTTCATAGTTTTAACAACAGTTATTGACTATGAACTGAAATATTCTTCAATTAACACAAGAGATTTTCTTTTTCTTTTTCTTTTTGTATCAAGAGACGGACTCTTTGAGCACATCTCTTTCTTTTATTAAAGTTGTGAAAAATTTTATTCAAAGTTCATCATCCCAATGGCTGTGATGAGGTAGAAAAATCTTGCCTCATCGAAAGCTTTTGTAAACAAATCTGCCAGTTGATGATCAGTGTGAACTTTAAATAATTTGATTAAATTCTTTTCAGCACAATCTCTAATAAAGTGATACCTTATGTCAATGTGTTTGGTCTTGGAGTGCTTCACTGGATTATTGATGATGGAAATGGCACTGTTGTTATCTGCAAGAATAGGAGTCTCCATGAATGTGATCCCATAATCAAGCATCTGATTTTGGATCCAAAGGACTTGGCTGCAACAACTTGAGGCAGCAATGTACTCAGCCTCTGCAGTTGAAGTAGAAACACATGTTTGCTTCTTGCATTGCCAAGAGACAAGCCTTTCTCCTAGAAATTGACATCCTCCTGATGTTGATTTCTTATCTATATCACATCCTCCATAATCACTGTCTGTGTATGCTTTGAAAGAGAAGTCAGAGTTCTTGGGATACCACAAACCCAGTTTGGGTTGCCCCTTTAGGTACTTGAAAATTCTCTTAACAGCGAGCATGTGTGACTCTTTTGGAGAAGATTGATATCTAGCACATAAGCAAACACTGAACATGATGTCAGGTCTACTAGCTGTGAGATACATCAGAGAGCCTATCATTGCTCTATACATGTGCACATCCACTGGCTTTCCACTTAAGTCATTAGTTAACTTGTGGGAAGTGGAGATTGGAGTCTTGGCACTTGAGCATGATAACATGTCGAATCTCTTCAGCATGTCTTGGATGTACTTTGATTGATTCAGAAAGATTCCATCTACAGTTTGCTTTACTTGAAGCCCTAGGAAGAAGGTTAGTTCTCCCATGGAGCTCATTTCAAATTTTGACTGCATCAAAGTTTCAAACTCCTTGCACAACACAGTGTTAGATGAACCAAAAATAATATCATCAACATAAATTTGTACCATTAGCATGTCATTACCAACAGTTTTAACAAAAAGAGTTTTGTCAATTGCTCCTCTCTTGTAGCCATTCACTAGAAGGTAATTAGAAAGAGTTTCATACCAGGTTCTAGGTGCTTGTTTGAGACCATACAAAGCTTTGATCAGCTTGCATACCTTGTTTGGATGGTGAGGGTCTTCAAAACCAGGAGGTTGATTGACATAAACTTCTTGTTCCAGGAGGCCATACAGGAAAGCACTTTTCACATCCATTTGATACACTTGGAAGTCTTTAAATGCAGCATAGGCTAGGAAGATTCTGATTGCTTCCAACCTGGCTACTGGTGCAAAAACTTCATCGTAATCAATGCCTTCTTCCTGTACATAGCCTTGCACAACCAGTCTTGCTTTATTCTTGATAACAATTCCCCTGTCATCTTTCTTGTTTCTGAACACCCATTTTGTTCCAATTGGTTCTGCTCCATCAGGCAGATCCACCAATTCCCAAACCTTTTGCTTGTTTATCTGAAATAGTTCTTCTTGCATTGCCTCTACCCAGCTGTTGTCTTCTAAGGCATCTGCTACCTTCTTGGGTACTTCTTGAGACAAAAATGCAGCATGCAAACAGATATTTGCATTTGCAGATCTACTTCTGGTCAGCACTGGAGCTGAAGCTTCTCCAATAATATTTCCCGCTGGATGATCTCTGTTGATTCTTCTATCAATGAACATAGGAAATTCATGGCTTCTTCCGTTTGAGGGTATGTTGAGCTGAGGAAGTCTGTGATCAAGCTCGACATTTTCAAATTGTGACATAGGATCTGAAACTCCAACTGATTCAAGAGAATTGGTATCTGAATTGTAGATCAGATGATCTAAATTGAGCTCATTTGATGTGTTATCATGTGAGTTTCCAGCTTCATTTGACTCTGATTCAGTATTCTCTTCAGTTTCTGAAATTTGATTTTCCGGTTGAACTTGAACCGGAGAAATATGTTCAGCTTGAACTTCAAGCGGAACAATTTCTTCTTCAATTTGAATTATTTTAGTCAGTTTCTTGTCATTCCTTGGGAAAACAGGTTGAGAACTCATTGAAGAGAAGAAGATTGACTTCTCACTATCAGTTTGATTTTTCTTCCAATGCTCATCAGCAGACCTGTTAAAGTTTTGTTCCTGCACTAGAGAGCTCACAGGCTTATCAACAGTTATGTTGAAAGCAGTGGTTAGTGCATCAATATCAAATAACCAGCTTGGCTGAGACTTAAAATTGTTGGCAGATTTCTCATTGAAAGATACGTTTATGGTTTCCTCAACAATTTTAGTTCTCTTGTTGTATACTCTAAATGCCTTTGACACACCAGAGTAGCCAACAAAATAACCTTCATCTGCCTTTTCAGCAAACTTAGGCAGAGACTCATTGGTTATTAAAATAGTGACAGAACAACCAAATGGCTTAAAGAAATAAATGTTTGGCTTCCTTTTTCTCCAAAGCTCATAAGGTGTTTTATTCTTTCCCTTGACAATTAAGATCCTGTTTTGGACATAGCAGGCAGTGTTCACTGCTTCAGCCCAAAATATCACAGGGAGCTTAGAGTCTGCCAACATTGACCTGGCAGCTTCAATCAATGTCCTATTTCTCCTTTCAGCAACACCGTTTTGCTGTGGAGTTCTAGGAGCACTAAATTGCCTCAAAATTCCCTTTTCCTCACAAAATGAATTCAGAACATGATTTTTGAATTCTGTGCCATTGTCACATCTGATTGTTTTGACTTTAAGATTGGATTGATTTTCTAAATTAATGACAAGAGTTTTCAACAATTCAGCAGTTTCATCTTTTGTTTTGAGAAAGAAAACCCAAGTATATCTAGAAAAATCATCAATTATAACAAAGCAGTATGACCTTTTTCCTAGACTCATTACTCTAGTTGGACCAAATAAGTCCATGTGCAAAAGCTCTAGAGGTTTTGAGATTGAAGATTCAACTTTTGGCTTGAAAGAGGTTCTGTGTTGCTTGCCTTTGAGACATGGCACACAGTTTTCAGAACATACAAAGTGCTTGTTAGGAAGACCCTTAACCAAGCCTAAATTTACAATTCTGTTCATGTTCTTGTAGTTCACATGACCTAACCTCCTATGCCAAAGATCAGATTCGTCAACTGAGGCTTTGGATACAAAGCAAGCAGTGCCACATGAAGGTGTAGCCACTGACATATCCAAAATGTATAGTCCATCTCTCCTAGGTGCCTTAAGCATTATCAATTCATCAGGAATTTTAACACCAGGTTTGAGAACTATTGCCTCTCTCTCATTAAACATTAAATTCAAGTTCTTGTCACACATTTGTGAGACACTAAGCAAATTAAAATTCAATGTATCAACAAAATTGACTCTGTCAAATTTTACCAGTCCATTTGTCACATCACCTTGTGCTGTGATATGGCCTTTTGTGCTTCCAAAGGCAACTGGTCCTCCATTGATTCTTTTTGTATTTTCCAGAATGTGCTTATTCCCTGTCATGTGGCAAGTGCAACCACTGTCAACTACCCATAGGCTATTCTGGCCTTTATTTTGCACCTGCACATATCAGAATTGATTAATTTCTATAGGGGACCCAAGCCTGAGTGGTCTTGGGTCTGCCATAAGCATCATTATACTTGTACTCTTTGAGTACTAGAGTATTTACTACTGGAGCTTCATTTAGCAGATCATCATTGTCCAAACTGAAGTTCTCATACTGAGCACTTGTTTGACTAGACCTTTCATCTTTGGTGTTCCTTTTTGCAGCAATTTTCCTATCTCTATATTCCTTAAACTTTCTTTGCTTGTTGGTTAGTTTCTTGAGTTTTTCACTTTCTTGATTAACCAATTTAGTCCTTTCAGGTGATTTTGAAAATCTTTGAGGAAAATGTTTGTTTTGATTTAAACTCCCCCCCTGAAGTGGAACATAATGATTTCCACTTGAACCATTAGCAAATACAGTTTCAAATTGATTGGGTTTGCTGTTTCTTGAAAAGTTTTCTCTAGAGGTGACTTTTCCTCTGGAGGGGTTTCTTCTTCCTTGAGCTTCAAAATGTTCAAACCCATCAGCAAAATGAACTTGAGGTCTCTGCTTTGGAGCAGTAGCTGATCTGGGTTGAAATTTATTTTCCGGTTGAACATGAGTTCGAGCGGAAAAATGTTCCGCTTGAACTTCAGCCGGAAAACGATTTTGCTTTAAAACAGTGAAACTACCATTTCTATCATTACCAACTAAAACTCTGTTGGATTCAGATCCAAAATGCTTCAAAGTGTGGTTTTTCACAGGTGAGATTCTTCCTGTGAGCTTCTTTTGAAAATCAGCCTTTGGTTTCAAAACAGGTTTTGGTTTTTGAAATGGTTTAACTTTACTCATTGGGTTAAACTGACAGACAGCAGCTAGGTGACCTTGTTCACCACAGCACATGCACTCAGCAATTTTGGTTTCAAATTTCCTGGGAGACTCAGTTTTGGTTACTTGTTTAAAGTTCAGTTGACCAAACCTTTGAGTTTGACTTCCCTTTGGTTTCTCAGGTTGCTTTCCTCCAACTTTTGAATCCTTAGGTTCATAAACAGTTGGTGGAGGAACAGCAATTGATGGTTTCAAAATGTTTAATTGGTCAGCTGAAGCAGATGTGCTAGCAGCAGTGACATCAACTTTCTTAGACTCATCAGTGTTTTCAGAACTGGATTGTGATGAAATGTCATCAACTGTGAGACTAACTTTACATTCTGATTTTAAAGCTTCAATTGGTTTGATCGCAGGTGAGTATTCAATTGGTGGCTCAACAGAGTTATAGCCAACACCTGCTTTACCATACATCCCTCCCATCCACAGTTTTTCAGCCTTTTTGTTTGCTGTTTGAAATTTATCACAAGTAAACAAAGCATCTTTCAGCTTGATTTCAAGAACATCAACCTCAGCCTTAGCATCTTTGGTTTCATTTCTTGATTTTTCAAGTTTTGACAGCAAGTCATCAAGCTGTGTTTCAAGCACTGAGTTGGTTTGTTTTAACTGTTCATACTCTTTGGTTAAGTTTTCAATTTTTGAAATGTATGATGATTCAGTTTTCTTAAAACATTCCTTTAACTCATTTAAATTTGAAACTTCATCAATCAAATCAGTGTTGTGATTTCGATATTTTGCCACTTGTTCTATGCAGGCAGGGCTACATAGGTTCTCTAAGACTTTCTCGGGGATAGAATTTACCTGATCTGAGATGGAGTCCTGTTTGGCCATTAAAGCATAGTTAATGGGTTCAAACTCAGCAACGAAATCTTCCCATTCAACACATGATGTTTGATTTGCAACAGCAGCTACCACGTTCTGGTGGTTTTGACTTCCGGTTGGCTTTGGTGGGGTGGGGTGTGCACCTGAGTTGTTTCCAGAATTGTTGTTGTTTGAGTTGCTTCCTCCATGATTTTTCCCTTGAGCATGGTTCTGATTCTGTCCTTCTCTTCTTGGTTGAGAGCATTCTCTTGCAAAGTGACCAAGTTGGTGACAGTTGTAGCATTTGACTTTGCTTTTGTCAAGGCCTATGTGAGCACCTTTTGCTCCCTTGTAGGTTCTACCTGTCCTTTTGTAAAACCTTTGAGCTCTTACAGAAACCATGGCAAGTTGGGTCATTATATCCATTTCTTCTAAATCATCAGCACCTATGCATTCAAGATCTTCAGGTATGAAACCTTGATAAGAGTCAGCTGCTACATGAGCATTGTGAGAACTTTCAAAGGAGTTTGAAAAGTTCTCTTGACACCTTGGTGTCTCAGGGAAACTGACTATAGGTGAGGAATATGATGATGAGTTAGATGACCTTTGACTGTTAAAATCAGTGGTTACTAGTGCAGATGAGAACAGCTGAGTTGATTCAGAAGATGAGCTTTGTTTAAGATCTAGTTCCATTTCATAAGCACTTAGTATGCCATGAAGTTCACTGAGTCTCATCTTTTTCAAATTCTTGCATTCCCTGATGCTTACTGTGTAAACTGTCCACACAGAAGGCAGGGAACGTAGGAATTTTCTGTTCACATCTACTTGTTCTAGTTTAACATCCACTTTTTGGAGTTCATCAAGCAATGAGACAAATCTCAAGTACTGGTTTGTCATTGTTTCACCAGATTTAAAAGTAAAGTTTTCATACTTTTGTTTTAAAACATCTTTCTTGTTTTCTTTTACTTCACTGGTTCCTTCATACATTTCACTTAAGGCATTCCACAGGTCAAATGCAGTTTTATATCCTTTAAACCCACTTAAAATGGAATTAGGAAGTGCAGCCTGTAGAGTCCAATATGCCTTATGGTCAAATTCAAGAGCAGTGTAGTCAGATTCAACATATTTATCTAATGGCTTAGGTATTTTGACTTCTGCATCATCAGCAGATGAAACCATTGGTGAGTAGGGTCCTTCAGTGAAAGATTTCCAAATACGACGGTCCAAAATCCTAACAAAACCTTCCATCCTGAGTTTCCAGGTACCAAAGTCATCAGGAGTGAACATTGGTGGTTTGTTGGAGGAGCCATTTGGGCAACTTAAACTGAAATCACTCATTTTGAAAAACCTTTAGAAAGATAAAACAACGAAGCTTGTAAAGTAAGCAAGTAAAGTATCGACTTTGAAGCACAGAAAGTCTTCAAAGTGAGAGCCAAAGCTCTGATACCACTTGTAGGATCGTTATTAGTTATGAATAAACTAAAACTAAGCCCTTTACTTGCAAATATAACCCTGCGGAATTAAAGTTATATTTCACTTTACTTAAGCGATATTAAGCTCTTGTATAATGTAAATGCTTGATTTGCAGAATAGTAAAGACAACGAAATATCGAATATTCGGCACTATTTGCATTAACTCAAAGCTACACTATTACAAGTGATGACCGTGTGTGTAAACTAAGAGATTACATGCTATATATAGTGCTGATGAGATCAATGACAGCCATTGATCTCATGCGATCTAATCTAGACCGTAAACATAAAAGTCAAATACAAACTACCAAAAGAATAAACATCGACAATCGGAATGACTTGCGTGTTGGCAGCAACAATCTACTTTAGGAGAGCGGCTTGAATCAGATTTAGAAGCATACGAGAAGCTTTTGCAGGATTGGACTTCTGAAAAGACTTCTCAGGAAAAGTCAGGTTGAACTCTTTATCTGGTGGATAAACGAGTTCACCCGGAATATTCACTAAGTAACAAAACTGCTTCTTTCCGCTTGAACTGCCTGTTCCGCTTGAAGTGTGAATTCCGCTTCAACTTCAACTTCAGCCGGAACTAGTAAAATTGGCATTTCAGCCGGAAATCTTCCAAGCTCTATTTTTCCTTACAGATCTTATCAACGTATGTGGTTTGACTGACACCCAAAAGGCGCTTAGATTGATCTCTGTGAATTTTAATTCCCAGAATGTAAGCGGCTTCTCAAAGATCTTTCATAGTGAAACAAGATAAAAGCCATTTCTTAACTTCGTTAAGCATGGGTATGTTGTTTCCTATGATCAATATATCGTCTACGTACTATACGAGAAACGATACAGCGCTCCCACTTGCCTTTCTGTAAACACAAGGTTCATCTTTATTTTGATCAAAACCACACTCTTTGACCTTTTGATCAAAATGAAGATTCCAGATTCGAGATGCTTGCTTGAGTCCATAAATGGACTTGCTCAGCTTGGAAACCTTATTTGGATTCTCTGGATCGACAAAACCATCAGGATGAACCATGTAGACATCCTCTTCGAGTTGTCCGTTCAGGAAAGCGGTATTGACGTCCATTTACCATATCTCATAATCATGGTATGCGGCTATGGAAAGGAGAATCCTGATCGATTTGATCATGATAACGGGCGAGAAGGTTTCATCATAGTCAATCCCTTGGGTTTGAGTGAAACCTTTTGCTACAAGTCGTGCCTTGTAGGTTGGCACATTCCCATGCATGTCAGTTTTTCTTTTAAAGATCCACTTGTTCCCTATTGCCCGAGTGCCGGGGGGTAGCTCAATCAAGTCCCAAACGTGATTATCACGCATGAATTGCATCTCAGCGTTTATCAGATTCCAGATCTGACATAGCAGCTTTGTAATTAGTAGGCTCATCGTGAGAATCGGCTATTAACAGAACGTCAAAGGCCTAATGATAGCCAAGGTATCTATCTGGCTCTTTGCGCGTCCTTTCGCTCCTACGAACGCTTGCGCTTGTGGTTGGGTCTGAAGGGGCGAAAATCATTTGTCGGTCAGACGCAACGACCGTCTCAGGCTTGGGTGTATCTCGAATTTCTTCAAGATCCACTGGATCGCTATTCGTTCCTCGAGTAAGAAACTCTTTCTCAAGGAATTTACCTTTCCTTTTGATGGAAATAGTGTTTGCATCAGGATGGTAAAAGTAATAACCGGTATTACTATAGTATCCAACAAAAGTTACCCTTTCGCCTCGGGGATCGAGTTTGTTATCAGATTCGCTGGTAACATAAGCATCACATCACCATACCCTGAGGTATGATAGTTTAGGAAGAGAACCATGCCATATCTCATACGGGGTCTTCTCTACTTTCTTGGTTGGTGCCAGATTTATTAGGCGAGCAGCGCTCAAGATGGCATATCCCCAAAAGGAATGTGGCAAGGTGGTCCTGCACATCATCGATCGAACCATGTTAAGCAGAGTTCGATCCCTCCTTTCACTTACGCCATTTAACTGGGGTGTGCCAGGAGGAGTAGGATAAACAATTCCACATTCCCTCAAATGATTCAGGAATTCAACGCTTAGGTATTCACCACCTCTACCAGATCGAAGTATTTTAATAGTTTGACTCAGCTGATTTTGTACTTCGTTTTGAAACTCTTTGAACTTTTCAAAAGTTTCATGCTTGTGTTTCATCAGATAGACATATGGCATATCTGCTGTAGTCATCGATGACTGTCACGAAGTACCGTTCATGATTTCTTGTTTCGGTTCGAAAGGGTCCACACACGTCGGTGTGAATAATGCCTAACAATCCTTGGGCCCATTCACCTGTGTGGGTGAAGGGTGACTTGGTAAGTTTACCAGATAAGCACGAATCGCATTCATCGAAGGAATCTGCATTTTGGGATTCAAGAATCCCAGCAGTTTGCAACTTCTTGATGCTTATGTGACCTAGCCTATGGTTCCATAATGAGGATTCGTTACTATCAGCTTTGCTTCTTTTAGAAAGATGATAAAACTGATCGTTTGTTTGAACGTCTATCTCATATATACCATTTCGAGGTTTAGCCTCGAAATAAAAGATATCATTAAGGTAAGCAGAAATCATATTTCCCATAAATTTATACCGAAAACCTTGTTCAAACAATGAAGAGACAAAAATAATGTTTCTGGATAAACCAGGTGCATACAAACAGTTAACTAAAGTAACTACAAGGTTAGAAGAGCATGAAAAAGAATATGTGTCGGTAGCAAGTACTGGGACCTTTTTCCCGTCACCAACGATGAGGTCCATGCAGCCTCGTTCTGTCTTCTTCCACTTCTCAGGTTCCTGCAAAACATTAACGATGTGATAACCACATCCAGTATCAAATACCCAGGAATTGGAGGTAATAGTGAAAAGTTCAATAACATTTATTAACATACCCGATGAGCAACCCTTATTAGGGTTCTTGGTCATCTTCAGCTTTGCAAGATAAACGGGACAGTTGCGATGCCAGTGTCCCATTTTGTTACACTCATAGCACAGGCGCTCCTCAGGAGGCTGCACCTGTGGTTTCTTGCCTTTGCCTTCTTTAACCTTCTTGGCTTTGGAGATCTTTGTATTAGCAACTCTGTGCACGTCCGGAGTGGTCCTGATCTTTACGTTGGGTATCAACAGAATAACCTCCTTGATCGACTGAGCCGAATAATTAATCGCAAGAATGCAATAATGTTCAGGCAAAGATCTGATTACTACATCAAGAGCCATCCCGTCAGAGATGGAGTAGCCAAGGTCGATCAGCCTGTCGCGATACGCTTTCATCAGGATGACATGATCGTATGGTGAGGATTCATTAGCCATAGAGCAGTTCACGAATTGTGAAAGTGCATCGGCTCGCTCAGTCCTCTGACCTAACTCAAATAAATCCTTGAGTTTGCGCATGATGTCATAAGCAGACATTCCCATAAAATTGTACTGATAATCCTGAGTCATGCTAGATAACATCAGGCTAGTGACTTCCTTATCATCGTCAGTGTGCTTTTGGAGCTCAGATCGCGAGTTCTCATTTAACAAGTAAGATGGAATACTCACGATAGGTCGGTCAATGACATAGAGTTTCCCGAAGAGCCTTATAAGCAAAGTAAATTAAAATTAGTATTTTCGATGTTTTATATTTCTTTAAAATAAGTTGGTAAAGTTTATTTTTGAGAAATCAAGAATTCGTTTTGGCGACATTACTTGAGACCGCCAAATGAGCCTCAGGAGCAAAGCCGTGTAAACAAACTGACAACGGTTGTCAATTGTGAGACTCAAGTCACAACTCTCAGTATGAGGCCGCTATATACATACTGATGAGGATAGGTCAAGACCGGACATGCAAGTGTCCTGGCATCTACACTTCTGATGGTAAAGAGCCCGAGAGCAAGTGTCACACAGAGGATGAGCTGGAAGTGATGCAGTTGCAGATGAACAAGATGCAAGTGCATCCAACCAACTCATGAAGATGCGACTTCAGAAGCTCTATAAATAGTTCTTTCATTCATTTGCAATGTAACTTCTAATTCCAGAAAACACACATTTACTGTGTGATTTCCTTGTTTGTACCCCAAATATTGAGATATTAATAAATCCATTGATTCATCGATTATTCTTCTTAGATTAGCTTGTTCCTAGTTGAATTATAATCTCTCATTTACATACGGTGGGATTTTGTGGTTCATCAATTGGCGCCATCCGTATTCTCAGGAATTGGTGAAAAATGGAGAAGCAATCGGATGAGTCAGTGAAGAAGAAGTCCATTTTTGATCTAGAGGGAACACCGAAGAACATTCATAGCTCAAAAGGATCAGCTGGAAAACCTAGTGAAAAAGTCTCGGTGTTTCAATTACCGAATCATTCTAATGATGATCCATATTCGGATCATGATGACGAGAATGATAATGTGGATCCGAGTAAAGCTGTAGAGATTTTGCAAAGCTTTGATCGAGATTTCCTGATGAGAAATTTGCAGATCCTGAAGCAGTTACGGGACAAGGAGAAGCGTGAGCAGTGGTTGCAGGAAGTTCGAGCCACTCTGAAATTCACTCCAGAAAAGGATGCTGCAAAAACTACCGATTTGAAGGATCTGGATGATCTTCTAAATGAAGATCGTACAATTATCAAACAGTCAAAATCATCAGGTATCGATTTTAACGCTTTGATCGAGTAGCGAAATTAGTTTTTGAAAACTTTTGATCGATACGCATATTTTGGATCGGAAAAATTAATTTGAATTTGCTTAATTCAAAAGTTCATGATCAATTGTTAATTTGGTAATTTGATGCATTTTGATCCTTGTGATATAATAATGGCTTAATGATGATGTGAAATCCTTACGAATGGATACACAATTGAGGATCATATGGTGAACTATGAAATCTGGAAATTCGATGAATGAATTCCGGATGAAGATTTGAAGATTCAAAGAGGCTCTCATGAAGATTGCCTAAAAAATCTGGAAAATCATAAGAACAACAATTAAGGCGGGAAAACCTTCTTCAAATTTGAATTTTAGAAAATTCAAATGCACACTCATAAGTTGAGTTGTAAAAAAAAAAAAAAGGAAGATAGAGAATGAGATACAGATGTCCACTTCCGAGTAAGTCACGTGTGCGTCGGAAGTGGTGTCGATATGATCTTTCAAAAAAATTGATATTACGATGAAGACTTCCGAATAAGACGTACGCGCATCGGAAGTGTTTATGATAGCAAATGAAGACTTCCGAGTAAGACGTACGCGCGTCGGAAGTATTTATGATAACAAATGAAGACTTCCGAGTAAGACGTACGCGCATCGGAAGTGTTTATGATAGCAAATGAAGACTTCCGAGTAAGACGTACGCGCGTCGGAAGTATTTATGATAACAAATGAAGACTTCCGAGTAAGACGTACGCGCGTCGGAAGTGCTTATGATAACAAAAGAAGACTTCCGAGTAAGACGTACGCGCGTCGGAAGTGCTTATGATAGCAAGAGAAGACTTCCGAATAAGACGTAAGCGCGTCGGAAGTGATTGCAATAAGATCTCTTGTGAAGATTAATACTGTATGATATTTCCAAACTAATTATACCTGTGTTGGAAATGTCGTCCTGAAAAACCTCACACAAGAGGTGAATGTGATCAATTCTAAATGAGCTATAAATGCTACGAATCGAATTATAACATTAAGACCTTAATTTTTGAAAAAGGCATTGATCTTATTCTGACCTATGAATTTTATGACATCAGGAGAAAAGGATGTATTCGTGCCTTATTTTCCTGCTTCAATGCAAGAGCATTCTAAGTTTCAGAATTGGATCGCAAATGCTAAGTTTCCAGCAAAGCTAAAGATGCCAACTTCTATAAAGAAGTATGGTGGGTTAACAGATCCAGATGATCATATATTTGATTTTATTACTGCTGGAAGACTTGAACGATGGTCAGAAGAAACATGGTGCCACATGCTGGTACAGACCTTTACTGGACCTGCAAGAGTATGGTTTGACGCACTACCAAATGCACAGATAAGTGGCTTTGAAGACCTAAGGACGAAATTCCTAAGGCAATTTAGTCAACAACGGAAGTGCACAAAAGAAGTAACAGAAGTACATAATATTCGAAGAAGAAATGACGAAAGCCTTGAAAGCTTCGTTATGCGTTTTAACAATGAAACTATGAAAATATCTGGAGCACAGGATCAATTACGTATATCTGGCTTTTGCCATGGTGTTCGACACACGCACTTGGTGGAAAAGTTACATGAGGATCTGCCTCAAACAATGGAAGTGCTTATGGATCGTGTCAGGACCTATGTAAAAGGAAGAAGTGCTTCCGGAAATATCCAGGGTATCAGCACTCAAAAACCATCTCAGAAGAATAGCAATTACCGGAATGCAAATGCAAGTGTTTCCACTGCACCAACAAGAAATCAATCCTGGAAAAAGTTTAGATCTCAACCCTATGATCGTAGGGGAGAAAGTAATTATGGAGGATACAAGAAGACCTGGGAGCCCAGATCTAATGATTTTTCGTCACTTACAAAAACTCCAAGTGAGATCTTAGCAACGGAGAATGTTCAATTTTCGAGACCTCAAAGGACTTACAATCCTTTAGGAAGTGATATGGGTAAATATTGTGATTACCATAAAGATCGTGGTCATGATACAGACAACTGTAGACACTTGCGAGGCGAGATTGAAAAAGCCATCAAATCCGGAAAATTGTCGCATCTAGTTAAAAATATTAAGGAGGGACGTCCTCCAGCTGCTAAACAAGCTGTGATCGCAATGATACGAAGAGGGTCGAACACTTGGCATCGCAATGTTAAAACAAAATTTGAGGAAGACAGATGGAAAAGTCAAGAGATTACATTTCCACCATTAAATGGTAGTGAATCGAGAGAAGATCCGGTAATTGTGACTGTCGGTATTGCTGGGTTTCTAGTGAAACGGACCTATCTTGATACTGGAAGTGCATCGGAAATCATGTATGAATCTTGTTTCCGAAGGATGGGATTGGATGTGCAGCAAAGGCTAAAGCCTCATAATTCCACTCTCATTGGTTTTTCTGGAGAGGTGGTGCATCCCATGGGAGAAATAACTCTCCCAGTGATCTTTGGTGATGATAAACTATTTCGAGAAGAGATGATGACTTTTATTGTGGTTGCAACTCCTTCTCCCCACAATGTCATTATCGGTCGACCTGGGCTTAAAGTTTTGGGCGCTATAGTTTCGACAGCGCATGGTTTAGTTCGATTCCCAACTCCAAGGGGAATCGCAACTGTAACAACAGATGCAGATCCACAAGTAGCCCTGGTTGAGAAACCTTTGATATCAAAAGGAGGATTGAAGGATATTAAAAATGATACTGTAGAAAAGAATAAGTGGATCATAAACGAGAAGTTTCCAGATCAGACGATTGAAGTTGGATCGCAATTGCAAGGAGAAACAAGGAAAAAGTTATTTCAGTTATTAAAAGACAATGTGGATATTTTCGCATGGGAACCGTCGGATATGACGGGGGTCCCTAGACATCTCGCTGAACACAAATTAAACGTCTATCCAGGTGTAAAACCTGTCCAGCAGAAGCGAAGAATTTATGATCAAATTCGAAACAAGGTAGTCAAGGAAGAAGTGGATAAGCTTGTGGAAGCGGGCATCCTTAGGGAAGTGCTTTACCAAACATGGGTTGCAAACCCTGTCTTGGTCCTAAAGCCTGATAAATCTTGGCGGATGTGCATTGACTTCAAAGATCTTAATAAGGCGTGTCCGAAAGATTGTTATCCACTTCCGGAAATAGATCTAAAAGTTGATTCTTTGGCGGGATACCGATGGAAATGTTTTCTAGACGCATATAAAGGATACCATCAGATCTTTATGGCTGAGGGTGATGAAGACAAAACTGCGTTTATTACAAATGAAGGCTTATTCTGTTATAAAAAGATGCCATTTGGGCTAAAAAACGCTGGTGCAACTTACCAGCGCCTCATGGATAAAACCTTCCAATCACAAGTGGGTAGAAATCTTGAAGCCTATGTGGACGATGTAGTCATTAAAAGTTCTCATGAGGAAGATATGATCAAAGACATTGAAGAAACCTTTAAAAACTTGCGGGGTATCAATATGAAATTAAACCCCAAAAAGTGCTCATTTGCGATGGAGGAAGGCAAGTTCTTGGGGGTCCTGGTCAATAAAGACGGGATCCAGGCACATCCGAGAAAGGTTAAGGCGGTTATGGAAATGGAACCGCCCAAAACCCTTAAAGATATACAAACTCTAAATGGGCGCTTGGTGGCTCTACATAGATTTTTGTCAAAAGCAGCCGAAAGAGCCACACCCTTTATGAAAGTTTTGAAAGAAAGTTTAAAAGGAAGTTTTGAATGGACTTCCGAGGCCAATCAAGCATTTGAAGAATTGAAGACAGTTCTTGCTACACTTCCGACTCTAACTGCACCAAAAGTTGGTGAAGAGTTGATCATGTATTTGGCAGTAACGGATAATGCAGTAAGCGCTGTGCTACTGGTCGAAAGGGAAGATAAAGAATTTCCAATTTACTACATAAGCAAAATGCTTAAAGACTACGAGACCAGGTATCCTATGATCGAAAAAGTTGTCTTAGCACTTGTACAAGCTACAAGAAGACTTCGTCGTTATTTCCAGGCCCATACTGTAAATGTTCTTACTTCATATCCTATTCAAGGGATCTTCAGAAAGCCGGAAATGTCCGGTAGGATGATCAAGTGGGCAATTGAAGTTGGGCCATTTGATATACAGTTCAAACCACGAGTTTCAATTAAAGGTCAAGTGGTAGCTGATTTCTTGGCGGAAGTGCCAGACGGCGCAAGTGTAAATGTTATTACCATTCCTGAAGCTAAAGAACAAGTATGGATCCTGCATACTGATGGTTCTTCTAACTCTGATGGCTCAGGAGCAGGTTTGATCTATTATAAAGTTATTTCTTTTTCAAAAAGAAATTGAAATTCAAAATATTAAGAGTTTTATTATGCCAAATGCAGGCTTGATTTTGAAAAGTCCTGAAGGGGACGAGTTGACATATGCGATCCGCTTTAATTTCCAAACCTCTAATAATGAAGCAGAGTATGAGGCGTTGCTAGCAGGTATAAACACTCAAGCTTCGTAAGTCTTTGTGTTTATTCGATTAAAAAAAAAAAAAGAAGAAGAACACACAATGACTGGATACATGTGATAAGTTGGAGGACCTAAAAACATGAAAATTTATTTCAGGTTTAAGGTTGGCTAAAAAAATGGGTGCAACGCAAGTGACTGCTTATGTGGATTCATTGTTAGTAGCTAGCCAGATCGCTGGAACATACGAAGCAAAAGGCAAATATATGGCCTTATACTTGGAGCAAGTTCAAGAGTTAATCAAAATCTTTGGGAAGTGTGAAGTTTTACATATTTCTAGAGCTCAAAATAGAAAGGCAGATGCGCTGAGCAAGCTCGCTTCTGTCGCATTTGAACATTTAGCCAAGGAGATTCGAGTAGAATTGTTAGAAGATCCAACTGTCAATTTGAAAATGACCGCAGATGTGCAAATGCAAGAAGACAGTTGGATGACACCGATTGTACAGTACTTGACCATGGGCAAACTCCCAGATGATAAAGAACAGGCTCGCCAGATACGAGTAAATTCGCTTCAATATCAGATGCAAAATGATACTTTGTATAGAAGAAGCTTTTTGGGACCTTTGTTAAGGTGTTTAACCCCAAGTGAAGCTGAAAAGATCGTTAAAGAAGTACATGAAGGCATATGCGGTATTCATGCTGGTGCGAAGATGGTAGTTGTTAAAATCATGAGCCTTGGATACTTTTGGCCAGGCATGTACCGAAGCACTTGGGAAGAATTGCGCAAGTGCCAAGCTTGTCAAGCACATGCTCCGGTGAGCATGCGAGCAAAAAATGAGTTGATCCCAGTTACGTCAGCGTGGCCCTTCCAGAAGTGGGGAATGGATATAGTTGGACCTTTTCCATCAGCAAGTGGAGGGGTAAAATTTCTATTGGTTGCAATTGACTATTTTACAAAATGGATTGAAGCAAAACCACTTGCTTGTATTTCTGGTAAGCAAGTCAAAAAGTTCGTATGGGAACATATCGTTTGTCGATTTGGTCTACCTCTCTATATCATAACAGATAATGGACAGCAATTTGCTGGAAATCCATTTGCAGAATGGTGCGAAGAGCTTCATATAAATCAGATCTTTACGTCAGTAGCACATCCACAGGCCAATGGCCAAGTTGAAAGAGCAAATCGAAGCCTTGTCGAAGGCATAAAAATGAGATTGGAAAAATATGGGGGTAGTTGGGTCGATGAGTTACCACATGTTTTGTGGGCGCATCGCACCATGCCTAAAACTAGCAATGGTGAAACACCATTCAGTCTTGTATATGGAACTGAAGCTGTTATACCGGCTGAAATCGGAATACCTAGCCACCGCTTGCAAGTGCAAGTGGCGGATAATGATGAAGAGTTAAGAACCAATCTGGATCTTTTGGAAGAGCGAAGGGAAATCACTGCTATACGAGAGAGCAGATACAAAAAAGAAATGGCAAAATACTATAACGCCAAAGTCAAGACTCAACAGTATAAAGAGGGAGAATATGTGTTAAGGAGCAATGAGGTGAGTAGAGCACTCCCGCTCGGAAAAATGTCTCCCAAGTGGGAGGGACCTTATATAATCAAAAAAGCGATCGGAAATGGATCTTATATACTTCAGCAGCTCGACGGAACTGAATTGGTGCGGGCTTGGAATGGAATTCATCTTCGCAAGTGTTATATGTGAAGACGCAAATGTTAATCTCAAAGGAAAGATAGGGAATGTTGATCTTTATGTTTTCGTTTCTGCAATTATGATCTTGTAATAAGTTGATGAAGAATAAAATACATTTGTTTCTAGTACTTACAAGGATCCATGGAAATGCTTGTTCTATTTTATATGAAAAGGTTATACAAATATTAGATCGCTCCTGTGCAAAATATTGAATATAAATGTTTGCTTAAAAATGCTGTGTCAATGAACACATGCATATACTGTACAAATGATCTCTTCAAATAATGCGAGATCCACATGCGATATTATTCGCTTCTTATAATATGGTTCATGAGTCATTAGCGGGTGCATTTTCAAAAGGTATTACATACCAATACCTTAATGCAGTATCGCTGTTATTCCTTTATTTATAAAGGGTAACCCAAGAAAAAGTAAAAATACTTTTCTTGTCCTCAACTGTCTCACTGATGATTAAAGAGTGCATGTTGGGAAGAGGTGATCAGGCCGGACACCTTGTTAGTACAATGGTTGCTAACAAAAACCCAAAAGAGAGATGGCCAAACTTAAGTGGATAAAAGGTATGTTATGATTATTAATAAAATTCCAACTTAAGCTCTCTGAGGGTCGCAAGTGCTGCTGAATAACTAATGTTATAAAGTGGTCTTGTAAGTTGATCATTCAAAGAAAAAAGATCAACTAAACCTTACCAAAAGATGTAAGGACTTTATATACCACAAGGAAAAGATTCGTATTTGAAACAAAAAATACTTAACTTTAAAAGTGGTATTGCCGTTATGTTGTTAAAACCCTTTGAAGATGGACGCATTTGATAGGGGGGAAACGCATGTGACAGCCTTCTTTAAAAGTTAATGATTTTGTTAAGAATCTTGTCAAAGTACTTGTGAAGGAGAACTTGTAAAGTTGCTCAAAGCTTGTGAAAAAATGTTTCGCAAGCCTAAAAGAAAAATGTCAAGAATCGAATGGAAAAACATACAAACGATTCAAAGCATAAAAAATTGTGTATGATTACTTTGCAACTGCAAGTGCAAACAATGATACACTTTGATCGCAAGTAACATGTCACAAACATAATCAAGCATGACTCATATTCCATGAACCATGAGGTGATAACATAATATAAAAGATCGAGACAAAACTAAGTAAAGCAAACATCCACATGCATTATCACATGCGTCAACATAGTCGAAACTGCAAACAGATGCAGTTCCGACGGGATCCATGGTTATAGAAGTACTAGAACATACCAAGTGCAAAATAGAAAGTAAATTGTCTTGTGCCACAGCATAAGTGGACTTTGAGAGATGATTAAAATGTTCAACAAGAGATCATGATTAATAGAGAAATCAATTACCAGTGGCAGTTGGAGCATCTGCATGTGAAGTTGAAGGAGCATCAGCCTTTGGGGTTGCAGAACCTTTTGTCAAAGTAATTGGTTTCAGCATATCTCCCATTACCTCTGTATCGTCCAGGCTCAACTTCGAAACTTCGTCAATGGAATGAAACGTCATTGACTTCAGAGCATCCAACTGTGTCAACAGCTTCTCACTGGCTTTGTGATCATATTCTTTGAAAGTCAGGAAATTGGCTTCACCTTTCACAGCATGTGCTAGCCCACACTTGATCCCTTCATTATAGCCCATTGCATTTGCGGCAGAATTAACTTTGAGGGTCATGGGGATCATCTCGGAATGCACACGCTTAGCAACCAAGCTAAAACCTTCCTCAATCAACCATTTGCTCTTCTCCTTCACAGATGCTAGCTCCTTCTGCATTTGTTCTCTTTCTTCGGTTAAAGCCTTGACGGTTTCAACAAGGGCAGCATTTTCTTTGAAGGAGTAAAACGCAAATGTTAAAGGTGATAAAAGACTATGCAAGTGCAAATGAAAAATTATGAAAATAAAGAAATATAAGAGATACCTTTGTTAACAGCTTCAACCACTGAATCACATTGAGAGGTGATCTCCAACATTTTGATGGCTTGTTCATCAAATATCTTCTTTTGATCCAAAAATTGGCTTTTGAAAGCCATCACATCATCCTGCGCCTGTTTGAGGTCTCTCTTCATTTCCTGCTCAAGTGACACCAGCTTCCGGTTTTTGGTTGTAAGGAGTTCAACCTTTGCATGAAGATCGTTAATCTTCACTTGATCACTTATAGAACCAAAAGAAGCTTTATGCGCCAACAGCTTCTTGGTTAACTCTTCAACCCTTGCCTCAGCAATGATCCATCGACCATACATATCCGCCACCAAGCTCTGTTGCTTTGATTGTGCAAGCATGAGTTCATTTGAAAAAGCTTCATTAGGAATTTGTTGAAGGCAGAAAATGTCAGTAGGAGTGTTTCCAAGTAGAGTGATCTTTTTTGCGATTGAACTTTCGGTGCAAGTATCACCATTTTTGATCTCCCATTGAGGGACAAAGACAGCATTTACATCAACAGATTCCAAACCTCTACCAACATTGCTTCTGAGGGTAACCAGATCTATCTCCTTCTTCAACCATTCAGAGGTAGGAACAGCAAAGCTCGGAGCATCCTTCTGCGAAGAAGAGGATGCATGAGCTAAAGTGGCCAAAGTGATCAAAGATGAGGTACCTTTCTGCAAAATACTTACATCAGAAAAACCTGGTTCTTGGGACATATCAGGTGAGTTCAATAAATAATCATCAATATTAAAATCATCAGTAGGAGGAGGGGTTACCGCAACATCGGTCTTTGACTGCATACCCTCTCCTAGCTGTTCATTTGCTTCAAAGTTTTCCATAGGATCGGAAATGACCTCGGTGGTTTCAGAAGTGTTTACCTTAGACTGATGAGGTGAAGATTGCAAATTCCAGCGAGGAGATTTCCTCTTGGACACAAGGGGCTCACCTGCTTCCTTAGCAACAGATGCTTTTGTGGACCTCTTTACTTTGCTTCCACCTTTAGGCGGTAGTGATGCTTTTGAAGAAGCATTAACATGACTCTCAACGATCTCTTTGTTTTTACTCTTGGGGGCATTTTCTCCACTACCTCCAGCATTACCTTTGACCGTTTTAGCGACATCAGCAACATCGCTACTCCCAGAATTGACCTCAGACACTTTCTCAAAAACTACAGCATCTGGCTGCACATCCACTTGCGACTTAACTTGATCATTTGCCTCTTCAGGACGAAAATCCAAGAAAGAACTGGCCGTTTGCCGAATAAATGGCATAGACCCCTCATCCATCAGTTCAGCCCCAAGGTCAACATCATCAAAACTTTTCAGCTGCATGGCTTCGAAAAGATCCATCTCTGTAAAATAAATAAGAATTTATCAAATATTATTGAGACATTTTAAGGGTGTGATCGCAAGTGTTGAAAGGGTAATTCCTTACCCTTCCCTTGATTTGTCAGAATCGGCCAAAGTTCAGGGGTAAACCAAGCCCTACTCATTCTACTAAAAAGCAGAATGGCTTCCGGAAGTTCCCGGATAGGGCTTGCACATGACACAAGCTTATCAAAAGACTCTTGACTATAATCACCATCATTTGGGTTTGGATCGTGAACCACATCTTCCACATCCCTCCACTCCATTTGAAGAGGAATGCATCGATCATCGATGTAGAAAAATTTAGATTTCCAGGAACGAGGATTGGGTGGAAGATGGGTGCTAATTCTTTTAACTGCCCTCCTACGCTCGAACGTATACCAATCGCCAGCCATGGTGATTCTATAAAAAGCCCTAAAAAGATTGACACTTGGAGACACATTAACAGCCCTACAAGTGGCTTCGAAATGACTTAAACGCGAAAACCCTTGGATATGCATTTGAGAAACATGGATCTTGAAAAACATCAGAACTCTCATAAGAAATTTAGTAAACGGAAGACGATAATTCCCGAGTTTGAACATATCGACATAAATCCCAATTTTACCGTCAGGGAAAGGGGAAATGGGAGTTTTCGGCAATGGAAGAGTTGGATTCAATGACAGAGGGATATTGTACCGCTCAATAACTTCATCCAAGTCGCGAGGCGACATGGTTGAAAACGAGATATGCATATTATGCTTACTCGAATCGTCGTCGACCTTAACTGACGGCGACGCCATGAAAATGCAATAAAAAAGCACGAAAGAAATCGACTGACCTTTCAAAAGGAAAAAGCTTGAAGAAAAATTAGGGCTTGAAGAACAAAGAGAGCGACGGCAGTGAAGAAATGTAGAGAATAAAAAATGAAAAAGGATTATATATGGGGCAAAAAATCTCGGATACGAATAACCGTTTGAATTTAAAAATTCAAAAATGAAAAACTGAAAACTGTCCCGTCATTTAATCCTCGGTTGACACGTGTATTGACGGGTACCAAAAGTACTTGAGTACAGATCAACATGCAACACGCGCCTGACAAGTCAGTTAGAATTTTACATTTGCAGAAGCGCCTCCTTGTAATAACACGTTAATTTCCTTGTAAGGATGTGACGATTACATTTGCAGGAGCATTCTGCTTTAAAGACAAATAAAGTCTCTTGATCTATTAAAGAGCTGGCTTCACTAGCATTCCCTATGACGATCTTTGTACCTTAGTCCTTAGTCGTTTCTACAAAACAACATAAGGACTAGGGGGACTTGATGACCAGATCTATGAAATTGTAGAACATTGGAAAATTTCTGATCTTTGAAATTTGGGATCTGTACAAAAGAGAAATGTGCATTACACTCTTTTTTCCTTAGTTTCGGTTTTTTCCCACAGGGTTTTTCCGAACAAGGTTTTTAATGAGGTAACAAATCAAAAACACATGCGAACTTAATAAGGATGATCGATTAAGGTTCCCAAACCTCAGCGGAAATACGAGACACTTTTTAACTTCTAGTCCAATAATTATTGCTCGAATAATCAATGGACTAGGGGGACTTGATGAGGATAGGTCAAGACCGGACATGCAAGTGTCCTGGCATCTACACTTCTGATGGTAAAGAGCCCGAGAGCAAGTGTCACACAGAGGATGAGCTGGAAGTGATGCAGTTGCAGATGAACAAGATGCAAGTGCATCCAACCAACTCATGAAGATGCGACTTCAGAAGCTCTATAAATAGTTCTTTCATTCATTTGCAATGTAACTTCTAATTCCAGAAAACACACATTTACTGTGTGATTTCCTTGTTTGTACCCCAAATATTGAGATATTAATAAATCCATTGATTCATCGATTATTCTTCTTAGATTAGCTTGTTCCTAGTTGAATTATAATCTCTCATTTACATACGGTGGGATTTTGTGGTTCATCACATACAATTGTATTTTGCGATACGTTTAGCCTCATACGTGCCCACTTTAGCAATACACATCCGTGGCGCAGTGTTGAAATACTCCAACACCACGAACATATATGTCTAAAGAGATAGTAATCCTAAATGGTCGAAGTGATGACACGGTGTTGAAATACTCCAATGTCCTCACCCTAGAAGACACCCTCGGCACCAAGTGCGGTGTTGAAATACTCCAACACTGATGCTCCGGTAAATACGTTCCAAGTTCGACTTGAGATAGGATGGCACGAACTATCAGTTTTTAAGAATTACCATATAGGGATATTAATTACTTTTAATATTTAATTATCGTCAGACACGAAGGGTAAACCCTCTCACCACTCGGGACTAGTAAATTAATTCACTCTAATTAAAATTACTAAGTTGTCGCGAATGGCATATTGTGTGTTAAACGGCATAAGGTCTTGATCTCGCCCGAGCCATACAGGCGAGATCATGATGGGTATATTTAATTAAAATTAAACACAATAAGTGGTGAACAACCAAGGAGGCAACTCTGTGCGTTTTTGGATCGGGTTCAGCTCCCACTTGCTTCGACATCCCTTCGGCGTGTGTCCAGTCTTCGAGTCTTGGTTTTTATAAAATTTACAATTACAAAATAGTAACCTAGCTCTAGATTTTTTAAAACTTTGAAACCCTAAAACCGGGTCCAATAAACCAAAAATTGGAAATACATAAATGGGCCAAAACAATTAGGCCAATCAGAGAAAAACAAACACGCCACGACATAAACAATTATGTAATTTTTTAAATAAGGGGTCGGCCCTAACACACAATAATAAAATTTATATATAATTAAAATAAATAAGTAAATTAATTCTATTTTGCAATTTGGATTTAAGTCAAAATTGCGAATTACCGGTTACGAAAGGACTGGTTCTGGTTTGCGCACGGTGATAATGGCTCTGATACCACTTTTGGGTTTTTCAGTGGATATCCGGTTTACCGATTTTATTTTTTCCGATTAAAACCGATTTGATGTAAATGAATACTATATTAATTTGGCAGCGGAAACGATTTAATTTAAACACGCGGATACAACTGCAACAGGATCAATCACCGTACACGACAAACACAGAAAAATATTTATTTAAAATAAATAAATAAAATTAAATATCTAAACGAGTTAGATATACCTTGGCGGGATCCGAGCAACCGCTCGAGACACTCGGATTCAACGGGCTCGCGCTAGGACGGACTGAGACTTCTGACTCGGACCTGCGAGACAGATCATCGACGGCGGCGGTGGCCATAGGTGGCGGTGACAGTAATGGTGGCGGCGGTGGTAGGGTTACCACGGGCGGCGGTGATAAATCTTTCTCCACCGGGATCGCGACTAGGACAGTCCCTACGAAAATCTCGTCACCGGTGACAGGCGGTGACACGGTGGCGGTGGCCGACGAGTAGAGCGGCGCGGGCCACGACGAGGGGACAGGGCGCGATGGCCTCGGCTGTGCCAGCAGCGCGAGGACCACCGACGATGATCGCACGGTGGTGCGGTGGAGGCAGCGACGGCGACGGATTGGGCCGCGGCTGCGGTTCGGGTCGCTGCTTCGGCTTCGGCTCGGGCTGCGGCTTCGGCTCGGGCGGCGGCGGCTTCCTTTTCAAGCCGAGAAAAAATACTAGCCGAACGGGGATCCATCGGAACAAGCGACGGACGTCGGTGGTGGCGTCGGACGGTGGTTGGCGGCGACGAGGGGTGGCGCCGGTTTTGAGGTCGCGATTTCTATCAGTCCACCATACTGATCAGTCTGTTAAATCCAGCTACAACTGATCAGTCTGTTTGTTTATTTTACGAGCATTTTTGGTCGAATTAATTTTTTCGTTTTAACTAAATAAGTAATCAAGTATTTATTTAATTAACCACTTAGTTCGTTTTAATACTAATTAACAATTAAGTAGATTTATAGTCCGTTGAGCCGAGTGTAACTCTTACGGGTCAATTTCGGTCGGGTTCGTTAATTCGTTGGGTTAGGACACCATGTTTCCAACATTTTCAACTGCTCTAGTAACTACTTATTTTCAAAACCAGAGATCTTCAAACTCTTCTTCATATCAGTCAACTATAGTTAGTTTCCCTAAAACACCAAGGTGTCAAGAGAGTTTTTCAAGTTCCTTTGAAAACTCTCACAATGCTTATGTAGCAACTGACTCATACCAAAGCTTAATTCCTGAAGACTTAAACTGTATAGGTGCTGATGATTTAGAAGAAATGGATATTTTGACCTAACTTGCTATGGTGTCTGTAAGAGTCCAAAGATTTACAAAAAAATAGGTAGATCTTACAAAGGAGCAAAAGGTGCTCACATTGGCCTAGGCAAAAGCAAGGTTAAATGCTATAACTGTCACCAACTGGGTCACTTTTCAAGAGAATGCTCCCAGCCAAGAAGGGAAGGACAGAATCAGGGTCAAACTCAGATGAAGAGTCATGGTGAAAACAATCACAACAACTCAAGCAACAATGCTGTTCATAGTTCAGGACAACAACCCACCCAACCGAAACCAGCCGGAAGTCAAAACCATCAGAATGTGGTTACTGCTGTAGCTAACCAAACTGAATATGTTGAATGGGGAGACTTCCTAGCTGAGTTCGATCCTATCAACCATGCTTTGATGGCCAAGCAATATTCTCCTTCTGATCAGGTAAATTCAATTCCTGAAAAAGTTCTTGAAAACTTATGCAGCCCTGCCTGCATTGAACAAGTGACAAAGTACAGAAATCACAATTTAGATCTGATTAGTGAAATTTCAAATTTAAATGAGTTAAAGGAATACTTCAAGAAAACTGAGTCATCTTACATCACTAAGATTGACAATTTGAACAAAGAATTTGAACAATTGAAGCAAACCAACTCCATTCTTGAAACACAATTGGATGACTTGTTGTTAAGACTTGAAAAATCAAGAAAAGAAACCAAAGAAGCTAAGGCTGAGGTTGATGTTCTTGAAATAAAGCTAAAAGATGCTTTGTTCACTTGTGATAAATTTCAAACTGCTAACAAGAAAGCTAAGAAACTGTGGATGGGAGGGATGTACGGGAAAACTGGTGTTGGCTATTACAATGTTGAGCCAGCAATTGAGTATTCACCCGCAATTGAACCAATCAAAGCTCTGTCAACAGAATGTAAAATTAGTCTCACTGTTGATGATACCTCATCACAGTCAAGTACTGATAAATCTGTTGAAACCAATAAGCTTGAAGTCAACATTAATGCTAGTACATCTGCATCTGTTGACCAATACAAAATTTTGAAACCTTCAATTGTTGTCCCACCTCCAACTATTTATGAATCTAAGGAGTCAAAAGTTGGAGGAAAACAACCTGAACAACAAAATGGTAGTCAAACTCAGAGACTTGGTCAATTAAATTAGAAACAAGTTACCAACATTGAGTCTCCCAGGAAAAATGAGTTTTATAAAGCAAAAAGTCTTGAATGTGTTTTCTGTGGTAAAGTTCAACATCTTCCAAAACCAAAATTTACTCAAAAACCAAAAACTAATTTCAGAAGAAAACTCACAGGAAGAATCTCACCTGTCAAAAGCCGAACTATGAAGTATTTTGGATCTAAGTCAAATAGGATTTTGGTGGGAAATGAAAGAAATGCAAGTTTTTCTGCTTTTAGGAAAAATCGTTTTCCGGTCTAAGTTCAATCGAAACGACCTTCCGCTCGAACTTCAGTTCAACCGGAAAATCAAAAACAACCCAGATCAGCAATTGCTCCCAAGCAGAGACCGAAAGTACACTTTGCTGAAGGGTTCGAACTTTTTGAAAGTCAAGGTAGGAGAAATCCCTCAAGAGGAAAGACCACATCAAGGGAAAGTTTTTCAAAAGGCAAGAAAACTAACCAATCGGAATTTTCTGGTAGTTCAAGTGGAACTTACTGTGTTCCACATCAAGTTGAAAACTTTTCCCAAAGGTTTCCCCAATCACCTGAAAGAACCAAATTGGTCAATCAAGTTCACTATTCATCAAGTGAAATACCAAAGAAAGTGACCAATAAACAGAAAAAATTCTGGGAATACCATGAAAGAAAAATTGTTGAGAGGAAAAACAACAAGAGTGAGAGATCAAGTCAAACAAGCAGTCCCTATGAGAGCTTGAACTTTGATAATGATGATTTGCTTAATGATGCTCCAGTGGTAATACTTTAGTACTCAAGGAGTACAAGTATAACGATGCTTATGGCAGACCCAAAACCACTCAGGCTTGGGTCCCCTATAGAAGTTGATCAAATCTGATATGTGTAGGTGCAAAATAAAAGCGAACATAGCCTATGGGTAGTTGATAGTAGATGCACTTGCCACATGACAGGGAATAAGCATATACTGGAAAACACAAAAATAATCAACGGAGGACCAGTTGCCTTTAGTAGCACTAAAGGCCACATCTCAGCACAAGGAGATGTGAGCAATGGACTGGTAAGTTTTGATAGAGTCAATTTTGTTGACACGTTGAATTTCAATCTTCTCAGTCTCTCACAAATGTGTGACAAGAACTTGAATTTGATGTTAATGAGAGGGAGGCTATAGTTCTCAAACCTGGTGTGAAAATCCCTGATGAGCTAATCATGCTTAAAGCACCCAGGAGAGATGGGCTATATATTTTGGATATGTCAGTTGCTGCACCCTCTTGTGGCACTGCTTGTTTCATATCCAAAGCCTCTTTGGATGAATCTGATTTGTGGCGTAGGAGGCTAGGACATGTAAACTATAAGAACGTGAACAGTATTGTCAATCTTGGCTTTGTTAAGGGTCTTCCTAACAAGCAATTTACATGTTCTGAACATTGTGTGCCATGTCTCAAGGGTAAGCAACACAAAACCTCCTTCAAGCCCAAAGTTGAATCTTCTATTTCACATCCTCTAGAGCTGTTGCACATGGATCTCTTTGGTCCAACTAGAGTGATGAGTTTGGGAAAAAGGTCCTACTGTTTTGTTATTATTGATGATTTCTCTAGATACACATGGGTTTTATTTCTTAAAACAAAAGATGAAACTGCTGAATTGTTAAAAATGATAAATTTAGAAAATCAATCAAATTTTAAAGTGAAAACAATCAGATGTGACAATGGCACAAAATTTAAAAATCATTTGTTAAATTCTTTTTGTGAGGAAAAGGGAATTGTGAGACAATTCAGTGCTCCTAGAACTCCACAACAAAATGGTGTTGCTGAAAGGAGAAATAGGACATTGATTGAAGCTGCTAAGTCAATGTTAGCAGACTCCAAGCTCCCTGTGATATTTTGGGCAGAAGCAGTGAACACTGCATGTTATGTCCAAAACACGATTTTAATTGTTAAAGGCAAGAACAAGACACCATATGAGCTTTGGAGAAAAAGAAAGACAAACATTTACTTCTTTAAGCCATTTGGTTGTCCTGTCACAATATTGAAAACCAATGAGCTATTGTCTAAATTTGCAGAAAAGGCAGATGAAGAATTTTGTTGTATATTCTTGTGTGTCCAAGGCATACAGAGTATACAACAAGAGAACCAAAATTGTTGAAGAAACCATAAATGTATCTTTTAATGAAAAATCTCTTAACAATTTTGAGTCTCAGCCCACCTGGTTATTTGATATTCATGCACTAACTACTGCTTTCAACTTAAACGTTGATACGCCTGTGAGTACATCAGTGCAGGGACAGAATTCTTATAGGTCAGTTGATGATCATTAGAAGAGCAACCAAGCTGGAATCAAGAAGCCAATCTTCTTCTCTTCAATGAGTATCAAGCCTATCTTGCCAAAAAATGGAAAGAAACCAGCTGAAATAGTTCAAATCGATGATGAAATAGTTCCGGTTGAAGTTCAGGCGGAACCAGTTTCTCCGGTTCAAGTTCAACCGGAAAACTCCATTTTAGAAACTGGGGAGAATACTGTGTCAGGGTCAAATGAAGCTGAAAATTCAGAAAATGCCACATCAAATGAACTTAATTTAGAGCATCTGACCTACAATTCAGACACAAATCTGTATCACAATTTGGTAATGTTGAGCTTGAACACATACTTTCTAGGCTCAACATACCATCAAATGGAAGAAGCCATGAGTTCCCCATGCAAGTAGATAGAAGAATCAACAAGAATCATCCTTGGGAGAATGTTATTGGAGATATATCTACACATGTGTTAACAAGAAGTAAATTTGTTGATGCAAACATCTGGTTTGCATGCTGCATTTTTGTCTCAAGAAGTACCAAAGAAGGTGGCTGAAGCCTTAAAAGATAACAGCTGGGTAGAGGCAATGCAAGAAGAATTATTTCAAATTAACAAGCACAAAGTTTGGGAATTGGTTGATTTGCCTACTGATGCAGAACCAATTGGCACCAAGTGGGTATTCAGATTCAAAGAGGATGACAGGGGCATTGTCATCAAGAACAAAGCAAGACTGGTGGTTTAAGGCTATGTACTAGGAATAAGGCATTGATTATGATGAAGGGTTTGCACCAGTAGCTAGATTGGAGGTAATCAAAATTTTTCTAGCCTATGTTGCCTTCAAAGACTTCCAAGTGTTCCAAATAGATGTCAAAAGTGCCTTCCTGTATGGCCTACTGGAACAAGAAGTGTATGTCAAGCAACCTCCTGGTTTTGAGGACCCTCATCACCCAAACAGGGTATGCAAGTTAATCAAAGCCCTGTATGGTATCAAAAAAGCACCTTGAACCTGGTATGACACTCTTTCAAACTATCTTCTAGAGAATGGCTACAGGAGAGGAGCTATTAATAAAACACTGTTTACCAAAACTGTTGTTAAAGATATGTTGATGGTACAAGTTTATGTAGATGATATTATTTTTGGTTAATCTAATACTTTGTTGTGCAAGGAATTTGAAACTTTGATGCAGTCTAAATTTGAAATGAGCTCCATGTGAGAATTAACTTTCTTCTTAGGACTTCAAGTGAAGCAAACTGCAGCTGGGATCTTTCTAAACCAGTCAAAGTACATTGAAGACATGCTAAAGAGTTTTGACATGCTGTCATGTTCAAGTGCCAAAACTCCCATCTCCACTTCCCACAAGTTAACCAATGACTTAAGTGGAAAGCCAGTGGATGTACACATGTACAGAGCAATGATAGGATCACTGATGTATCTAACTGCAAGTAGACCTGACATCATGTTCAGTGTTTGCTTA
The DNA here is from genome assembly GCA_039602395.1 of Deinandra increscens subsp. villosa. NCBI lineage: Eukaryota > Viridiplantae > Streptophyta > Magnoliopsida > Asterales > Asteraceae > Deinandra > Deinandra increscens. The sequence continues at coordinate 122,627 of JBCNJP010000124.1, read as the reverse complement.
TATGCAAGATATCAGTCATCACCAAAGGAGTCACACATGTTAGCTGTCAAGAGAATTTTCAAATACTTGAAGGGTCAACCAAAACTAGGTCTTTGGTATCCCAAAAATTCTGACTTCTCTTTCAAGGCATTCACTGATAGTGACTATGGGGGGTGTGACATAGACAAGAAATTAACATCAGGCGGTGGTCAATTTCTGGGTGAAAGACTTGTTTCATGGCAGTGCAAGAAACAAACTTGTGTTTCTACATCAACTGCTGAAGCTGAGTATATTGCTGCTTCAAGCTGCTGCAGTCAAGTTCTTTGGATCCAAAATCAGATGCTTCATTATGGAATCACCTTCATGGAAACTCCAATCTTTGCAGACAACAACAGTGCCATCTCCATCATGAACAACCCAGTCAAGCACTCCAAAACAAAGCACATTGATATCAGGTATCACTTTATTAGAGATTGTGCAGGAAAGAATCTGATTAAGTTGTTCAAAGTTCATATTGATCATCAATTGGCTAATTTGTTTACCAAAGCTTTTGATGAGGCAAGATTCTTCTACCTCATCGCAGCCATTGGGATGATGAGCTTTGATCAACACAAAGCTTTTCACAATTTTAATAAAAGAGAGGCATGTGCTCAAGAGCCCGTCTCTTGATACAAAAAGAAAAGAAAAATGAAAATATCTTATGTTAATTAGAAAAAATTTCAGTTCATAGTCAGTAACTGCTGTTAAACTATGAAAAATTAACACAAATTTTCAAAATTCATGTGTTTTGGATTTCCGGTCCAAGTTCAGGTTCAACTTGTGAGAAGAAAGTTTTTGAAAATCTCCGGGTGAACTTCTACCGAAAAAATGTCCTGTAAATTGTGTGGAAAAAGTTTTTGAAAACAATTCTTCCAAGCGGAAAAATTATCTGCTTGAAGTTCAAACGGAAGATATTTGGTTATTAAAATAAAGGAGAAAATGGGTTTCGCTTGAACTTTCGGGTCAACAAGTCAAGATTACTTTTCATTAAATTACCCAGAAGGCACAGACTTTTAAGTGGATACACTTTTAATTACCCATTGAATTTTTTACCAATTAAATATCCGAGGTTTCAGTAAATATCCTTTTGGATAATGACATGCTTTAATGTGTTGTACCGTATAACCCATAAAGCAGCGGTCACATCAGTTACTGAACGGTTGGTTCAAAACCTCTCTCCTCCATGTCACCGACGAAAAAGGTAAAAGGCCCTAAATTACCGTCACTTCCCCATTCTCTCAAACCCCACTCCGAAATTACTCCCAAACTCTCCCAATAACTTCCCAAAAACCGTAAATTCTCTCAAAATCCTACAAAAACAATGGCTTCGAAGGCGAGTACGAGTGGCAAGAAGCCGACCAGTGACTCAAGGTTCCCTGTGGAACACAACCTGGTGGCTTACCTGAAAGCACCCAGCAAGACCAACATCTACAACGGCATGATAGACTTCCTTAAAAGTAGTCATCTTCATCACGCGCTGACGGTTGAAGCGGTGATATTCGAAGAAATCATGGAAGAATTTTGGTCGCATGCTAGGGTTGCTAAAAGCGATGATGGTGGTGAAAAGATTGTGTCGATTGTTCAGGGCATAACTGTGGAAATAGATGAAGCCAAAATCAGAAAGGTGTTAAAATTAAGGGATGAAGACGGTTTTGTGTTGGTTAAATCTTCGGTTTACCTAACTCTTTTTAAAAATATTGGCTACGGTGGTTCAATGGAAAGCAAAACCATAAAGAAGGGGCAACTGCCTTACAAATGGAGATTCTTGGCCCATACCCTTCTGGTTTGCCTAACTCACAAGAAAGGCGGCTTTGATGAGTTTGCTGCTAAACAGGCCTCAACATTATTTGTTGTGGTCAAAGGCCAAAGCTTTAATTTCTCTAAACTGATTTTCAAGGGTCTTAAAACAAACATTTCACCAGACTATGTCTACTTATACCCTAGATTTTTAACTTGATTCTCAGAGAAGAATACCCCCAAATTGTTTTGGGTGGTACAATTTTGCAACCTAAACTTCTTAATGAGAAAACTTTCTCAAATTTAGCTTTAAACAAATTTGTTTTTCTTGGAAGGGATACTGACCATCCCCTGCCAATTCCAAGGCAGTTTCCTAATGAACCTGCTCAAGCTGAGGTTCAGATGGAAACTGTGGCAGCAACTGAGCAACCTGCTCAAGATGACAGGGCTACTAACCCAATAGCTTCTGATCCCACATTTGTCCCAACTTCCTCTACAGTTAAAACCTATCGTTCCAAAAAGAGGAAAGCTTCCACTAAAACCCCCACTGCCACCTCCTCATCTGAAACCCCTCCTATCATTTTCAAAAGACAGCGAAATGTGGTCATTAGGTCTCCTCCACCTACTACCACCAACCAACCTGAAGCTTCAAACCCCGCAAAAGGAAAAATGCCCAAGCGGAAACTGGTAAAAGTGAGATATTCTCTTACGGATGAACCTTCTTCTGAGGGGGGGGGGGGTCATTAGAAACGGATGTACAATCCCCATCCTCAAGGTTTTCACCCCTACAACCCCTATCACCTAGGAGTGACAGTGCAACCATTCTCGGTACAAATGAGGGTGTTATTAACTCACCCACCTCATTACATAAGAACATTCTGATGGACCTGGACCCTGCTGCACTGAACCCCCACTCCTCACCGAAGGTGAATCTCAGGAGTCTAGAAGAGATTCATGCAGAGAAGGCTGCTGCTGCTCATGTGTCCCCACTGGGCCTTGATGTCAGCGGTAACATAAATAAGACCCAAACTGCGAAAACCTCTCTGAAATAGCCCCCATGGGTTCTTCATTGGAACCAAGGGCTGTTGGAACTTGAAGAGAATCCCAGGCGCCAAGAAGCCATGGGTACCACAGTTGATCAATCTTGGATTGATAACTTGGCTATGTCCAGGGATACTGGTAAAATTCCAGTTAAGGACAGCTATACACTACCAGAATTGACGAAACTGTACCTTAATCTCCAAACACAGGTGGATCACTTGAACTTAACTGTTGCTACATTGGTGAAGGCTGCTCATACTGAAGCTGAGGCCGGTCCTTTAAACCCTGACAGAGAAGCTGATGAAGCTGAGACTATCAAATTGGAGGAGAAGTTGACTTCAACACCTGCTATTCTTGAAATTGAAGAAACTGATAGGATTCTGGCTGGAGTTAGAGCCTCTGCTGCAAGAAAATTGGTGTCAAGCCCTTCACAGTGGAAGAAAGTTGGGTAAACATGAAGAGCAGTCAACTGATTGCTATTTCTCTTTTTGATAACCCCAACCCACTGATTTAGTTCAATCTTTTATGTTGATTGCTGGTGCTCTTCCGGAGCACATCAACATGATCACTAGGCTACTAAAATATGTTATATTTCCGGCTGAAAAAGCTAGTAATCAAACCGAACAAAATATTGCTTCTACCAACAAGGCAACAACTGAACTTGAAGACAGAACTGATACTGTTGCAGTGACAACCTTGAGTGAAGGAGAAGATGAGAACATGATCGGTAAAGAAGAAGGAACCGAGGTGTTAGAGCTGACAGACAAAGAACCTGAAGTCACTAAACCTCAGGTGGTGACTGAAGGTCTACAAACAGTTCAACTGGAAGTTCAACCGGAAACTGAAACCCAGGTTGAAGTTATTCAAATCACTGAAAACACTCCTGATCCAATATATGGCCCTGGTCAATCAATTTTTGGGTCTGATCAACCACCTGTGGTTCAACCGGAAGAACAGTTGAGTGAAGATGCTGAAGACATAGTAGAAACTTTAATAGCTATGTGGAGAGAAGAGCCAGTTCAACCTGCAACTATCAGAACCTTTCAGCAGGTTGTTCAAACTCCTGAACTAGAGGCTATAAACAAAATGGTGGAAGATGCCAGATTAATTGCTGAAGATGAGAGGCTAGCAAAAGAGCTTCAAGAGGAATTGGATTTGTTCTCACAAGATGGTGTTGTTGAAAGTTTGTTGGAAGAATCTAAGAAAAGGTCATTCAACAGGAGGCTGAGGAAATACAACCTGGATGTAATGACTGATGCTGAAAGGCAAAGGTTAATTTCAATTGCCTCTCAGATGCCTACCAACTGGTAAAGAATGATGAGAACTACCTACTATTAAAGAAGGTAAAGAGGTCAGAAACTTGAAATTAGAGGAAGAGGTTGATCAAATGAAAGTTAGGGAGTTATGCAAATTAATTGACTCAATTTTTCATGAACTCAAAGGAGATATAGCTGTTGTGAACCCAAAGCTGGTGTTGCCTTCACCTTCAGAATTCACAACAGGTATGGCAACTAACTTAAATGTTAAACCAGAATTCACTAATGATGCAGATATCTTACCTCCACCTTCCTTCATCTACAACCCAAGCCTTACACCTACAACAGTTCCATCAATCTTCCAGTCACTTGCCATCATACCCTACAAACCTCCCTCGCTATCCAAGAAAGTAGCCACCAAACTTTCCAACCCAAAGTATAGAACATACAACTTCACTCCAATTGTCCATTTCAAGAAGAAGCATGCTCCCACCATTGACTTCTCAGATATCTTCCCACCTACTCCTCTTCCAGCCCTACACCCGAAGCCAGTAGACCACCAACTCAAACACCCTTTCCTCCACTCACCATCAGAGAACCCACTGCTCCTACACCACCTGCTAAACCAACAGAAGTTCAACCTGGACCCTCTTCTCCCTCATCAAAAGGTAAAGCCCCAATTGAAAAGGAATCAGCAGATGAATCCAATGAGGAAAGCAAAATGAGAAAGAGGAGACTGATGCATGACAAAAGAAAGGTCCCCCAAGGAAAAACAAAATTGTTGGGTGGACAGTAAATAAAGACACCTTTGACTTCAAATTTCAACTCCTGAACGGGACTTCCAAAGTGGTCAATGCACATCTTACCACTAGAATCCTTGATATCTTCTAACTGACAGACATCTATACCAATACGAGACACATCATGAATCCTACCAGAGCAGAGCTGCTACTAAGAATGAGCATAGAAACCAAAGTGCTCGAGCATGGAATGCCTTCTGAAGCTCAGGAAGATGAAGATACTGTAGAAGTGTCTGTCAGTCCAATAAAATTTGTTATTTGGGAAGAAGAAGAAAAGCTGTTCTATGTGCACAGGGCTGATAGCACATTTACCACTCATGAAGCAATAAATGTTCAAGAACAGTGGACTGAACGAGATTGGGATAATCTTAAACATGTGAAATGTCAAACCCCCAAAAATCACACACGCGACAACTCGCCGCAGGGAGCGTGACAAACTAGGATCGAACACATTAGTCATACGAACAGTCTATATGCAATGTAAAAGTCAAACCAGAGTAAATGCGTTTTGAAATGCGGAAGCGTAATTGACAAAAGTTGTAATAAATGTTTAAGCGCCAAAACGTGCGCAAACCAAAAGATAATTAGTTCAAAAAGTTTTAATGTCTAATATGCATGCATGGTAATCAAAATCCATAAGTGGTGCATCCTAGCTCGTGGCAATCAATCTAGTTTAGCGACCTGAGAAATAACATGCTAAAGTGTCAACACAAAGGTTGGTGAGTTTATAGGTTTAATCAGTTCATCAGTTTAACAGTTCGGTAAAATCCAGATAATATATCAATAGCTAGCTAGGCTATTTTCAAGAAATCAATGCACGTTTGACTAGTTAAACTAGCTATCCAGTTACTGAATCTTAACAGGTTCATTTGTGTCTCGTTAATACTAAGAAGTATATTACACCCATTCGATATCCGATCGTGCCAGCGCGACTGACCCGGGTGGGGCTGTCAAACCCAGTAGATCTACTAAATAAGTTCCCGCTGATGTCACATTGACAGTAACTCTAAAAGTGAGGGATTTTCATTAAGTGTGCCACTATCATTCAGGTGATATAATTATCTAACAGTTCAAGTGTTTGCATGTTAATCTCCCCCAACATGATTTAAAACAGTAAAATGGGGCTGTAAAACTCACCTTAGGTTGCACAACAGTATTCCAGATAAACAGCTAAGCAAGTAGCAAGAACGAGTCTTGTGAATGCAATCAATCACCTAACGAGCATACGAGTATAATTGTGTGTTCAAACAAACGACTAAGTCTATCGTAAACGATAAAAACGATTTATCGTGGAGTTCGAAATAAGTCGAGGATGGCACGTGTGCCAAATCCTAGCGATTGTCGAAATAACACGAAAAATATACTATATATCAATATTATATATTTTCTAAGTTCTGGGTTTCAAAATATATGTATATAATATATGTGTATAGAGTCGAGTTATCCTGCATCCAGCAAAAACGCTACATCCACTACGGATTGATCTGGGGCGTCCATCAAGATCATCCAACAGCCAAGATCTATGGTGTTTTCGACTATGGCGTTTTCGGGGAAAAAAAACACCATAGGAGGAAAAAACCATAGATCCTGGCTGTTGGATGATCTTGATGGACGCCCCAGATCAATCCGCAATGGATGTAGCGTTTTTGCTGGATGTATTTTACCCTAAACCTATGTGTATATATATATATATATATGAATGCAAAATATGTATATATGTATATATATACAGAAACCGTTCCAAAGTGTTTAGTTGATACGAAACGACAATAACGAATTTTCAACAAAATATAAATATATATATATATATGTATAAATGTGTATTTCAATGATACGAATATTTAACTTGAAGAGAAAACCACAATTTATAATAAATCATAAATCAAAACCGAGTATTTTACATTATAGTCAAGACGACACTTTCTTTATAATTTTCCTAAACCCTTTTATAGTTTACGGGTTTTTAAATATTCCAAGAAAATTATTTTAATTAAATTCTGAGGTGGTCAAATGCCTTAGATTACAAATAAAAATAAAGCAGATTAATACAGAGGTCGCCCAGGTTCGAACCTGCGACCTCCCGTTCGAGATCCATGACTCCGACCACTGAGGCACATTTGCTGATTGGTTATAGGAGGAACATAAAGGTTTTTATGCGGCAGTGGAGGCCATAACTTGGTTTAGGAATAAAAACAGAAATTAAAAGAGGGGGGCGAGTTTTGAACCTGGGACCTCAAAGGAAACAATCGCCGCCTAGCCACTGGGCCAAGCGCCTCAACTGGTTAATTGTTGAAACACAAAGGTTATAACCAGAACTGTCACGCTGGATTCATCTTCTCCATAATTCCGGTGGCTGGAGCTTTATTCCGGTCACCGGAAAATCACGATTTTACCAACCAGATCAGCGAAACAAGGCGGAAAACATGAAAGAATCGTTACCTCAAGTTTGAGATGAAAACCGAAGGAGTTATTGATGCCGAAACTTCTCCGAACCTTGAACGCGAACACTGAGCACCATCGTGTACTACTAATGACTTCCGGTGGCTCGTCAGGAATTCACGACCACAGTGGTGACTGGAAGGTGGTCGAATGGTGGTGTTTCTGGTCGGAAATCCTGATCTTCTGGTGGCGGTTTCTTAGCTTCAGTTGAGAGGAAACAAGAGAGAAAACAAGGGGCTGTGAGGGTGTATTGATATATCACGAATGATTGCTCAGTTACAAAGCTGATAACGAATTGATGATGCTGAATTGAAACCGTCGAGAGATTGATGATCGGTTCACAACCGATCACCGCAATCAATACATGAAACGGATCAACCTTTCTTTTTCTTTAGAATCAACTATGGTTCATTGACATAATCAGTCCCTCACAATGTTGCAAAGATGGCACAACGTTTTTGTAATTACAGTAATGGTCCCTCAAGATTTATAAATGATGATGACATCTAACGGGGTTAACGGAGGTATACTTAAACAATGAATATACGAGGAACGATAAAATATATCAATCGCAAAACGTTTATAAGAAATATAAATCTCGTTTAAATTCACCTAAAATCATAGATAAAAATCCTTAATTAACCATTTAAATTCACATAAAATCATAGGTTATAAATCTATAACCTATATATATATTTAAGTCACATAAAACCATAAATAATAGCTTGTAATTAAATCCTTTAATTTACACAAAATCATAGTCATCATTAAATCATATATATATTTTAATTCCACATAAAATAATAGAATTTCAAACGTTTAAATTTCTGTGTATGCTCGTAGTGATTGATTACACAAAACCCTAATTTGCTAAAGTTAACAAAGTCAACACATAGATGTTCACACAACATTTAATACAGTTTACGTTCAGTTAATGTCAGAAAATGACCTGAAAAGTCGGATTGTCACAGTATCCCCTTGTTGAAGAATTTTCGTCCTCGAAAATTACGTAACGCGGTAAAAGTTAATGAGCTAGACACAAAGAAAAGAAAAGATAAATTCTTAGTCGTCACATCATCCCCTTGTTGAAGAATTTTCGTCCGCGAAAATTTAACCAGTTCTGTACTAGATGAAGGCTGATCCTTGAACAGTCTGAGATATTTCTTCATCATCTGATCTTCGCGTTCCCAAGTAAATTCAGGACCATGTCTCGAGTTCCAACGAACTTCAACGATTGAGATTTTGCTACGCTTTAACTGTTTAACCTCCCGGTCCATAATTTCTACCGGTTCTTCGATAAATCGAAATTGTTCGTCCACATGCAACACCTCAAGTTGAGTGATTAATGTCCCATCTACTAAACATTTCTTTAAATTCGACACATGGAAGACGTTATGTACCCCACTTAGCTCTTTTGGTAATTTTAATTCATAAGTTGATAGACCAATTCTCTTAACAATCTCGAATGGCCCAATATATCTCGGGTTTAACTTACCACGTTTACCAAAACGTACTACACCCTTCCAGGGTGAGACCTTTAACAAGACCTTATCTCCTTCCTCAAATTCCAAAGGTCTTCACCGTTTATCAGCATAACTTTTATGTCTATCTCATGCGGCTGCCATACGATTCCGAATTTGTATAATTTTCTCTGTTGTCTCGAGTACCGACTCAGGACCCGTAAGTTGACTGTCACCAACCTCCGCCCAACAAAGAGGTGATCTACACTTACGCCCATAAAGTGCTTCGAATGGAGCTACACCAATGCTAGTGTGATAACTGTTATTATAAGAAAATTCCAACAAAGGTAAGTGTTTATCCCAACTTTCACCAAAATCAATCGCACATGCACGCAGCATGTCTTCAAGTGTTTGAATGGTTCGTTCACTTTGACCATCAGTCTGAGGATGATATGCAGTACTCATATCTAGACGCGATCCCAATGCCTCATGTAACTATTCCCAACATTTGGATGTAAATCGGGCGTCTCGGTCCGATATGATAGAAACTGGTACTCCATGTCGTGAAACGATCTCTTTAAGATATATTTTGCCTAAGGTCTCTGAGGTATCAGTTTCCTTGATTGGTAGGAAATGTGCCGACTTGGTTAAAAGATCAATAATTACCCAAATTGTATTACTTGCTCGCTGTACGGGGTAGTTTTGTGATAAAATCCATAGCTATTCCCTCCCGTTTCCACTCGGGAATTTTTGGCTGTTAAAGTAACCCTGCCGGTTTTTGATATTTCGCCTTGACCTTGGAACAAGTCAAGCACTTGCTTACGTAAGTGGCAATGTCAGCTTTCATCTTTGGCCACCAGTAAATCAGTTTCAAATCTTGGTACATCTTATCCGAGCCTGGATGAATAGAGTAAAGAGACTTATGGGCTTCATCAATAATCAATTCCCTCATATTCCCATACACGGGAATCCATATTCGATTCGCATAATACCGGATACCATCGGATCTAACTTCCAATAATTTATCCATACCCCTCAAGGATTCTAATTCAATGTTCTCAGCTTTGAGTGCTTCAAGTTGTGCATTACGGATCTGATGAGGTTAACCGGTATGAATAGTAAGTTGCAAAGCAAGAACTCTTCTATGTTTGGGGTTATCCTTTCGGCTTAAGGCATCAGCTATCACGTTAGCTTTGCCTGGATGGTATCTAATTGCGCAATCGTAGTCATTAAGAAGTTCCACCCAACGACGCTGTCTCATGTTCAACTCCTTTTGAGCAAAGATATGCTCGAGGCTTTTGTGATCAGTGTAGATAGTACACTTTGTTGCATATAGATAATGCCTCCAAATTTTCAACACGAAAATGACTGCTCCCAACTCCAAATCATGAGTTGTATAATTCTACTCGTGGGTTTTTAACTGACGAGAGGCATAAGCTGTGACTTTTTCTCTTTGCATCAGCACGCAACCTAATCCTTGCTTTGACGCGTCACAATACACCACGAAATCATCACTACCCTCTGGTAGGGATAATATTGGCGCGCTACAAAGTTTCTGCTTTAGTAGCTGAAAAGCGGAATCATGCTTTTCATTCCAATTATACGCCGTTCCTTTATGCGTTAGTGCCGTAAGAGGTTGGGCTATCTTTGAAAAATCCCTCAATAAATCGTCTATAATAACCTGCTAACCCTAGAAATTGGCGAATTTCCATGGGTGTTTTAGGCGCAGGCCAATTCTTAATTGCCTCAACTTTGATTGGATCAACGTGAATCCCTTGATCATTAACAACATGACCAAGAAATTGCACCTCACGCAACCAGAAATCACACTTTGAAAACTTTGCATACAATTGCTCCTGCTTGAGTAACTCTAAGATCAAACGAAGATGGTGTTCGTGCTCCTCTTTAGACTTAGAATATATCAGAATATCGTCAATGAAGACGATGACGAATTTATCGAGATATGGCTTGCAAACGCGATTCATCAAGTCCATGAAAATCGCTGGTGCGTTGGTTAACCCGAATGGCATAACCATGAACTCATAATGACCATAACGAGTTCTAAACGCTGTTTTCGAGACATCCTCCTCGCGGACTCTCAGTTGGTGATAACCTGATCTCAAATCAATTTTGGAGTAGTAGCTAGATCCCTGTAGTTGATCAAACAAATCATCGATCCGTGGCAAGGGATAACGATTCTTAACAGTCACCTTGTTGAGTTCTCTGTAGTCGATGCACATTCGAAAGGTTCCATCTTTCTTCATTACAAAAAGCACTAGAGCTCCCCAGGGCGATGAGCTAGGCCTAATAAATCCTTTTTCAAGCAGTTCTTGAAGTTGCGTATACAACTCTTGTAGCTCATTTGGTGCCAAACGATAAGGTGCACGAGCAATTGGCGCTGCTCCAGGAGCAAGATCAATCTGAAATTCAACTTCTCGATGAGGTGGTAAACCTAGTAGATCTTCTGGAAAGACTTCAGGAAAATCCCTCACAATCGGGATATCCTCTATCCTTTTCTCTTCCTCTGATTTCTCCGAAATGTTCGCGAGAATAGCAACATGTCCTTTGTCGCAAACACTTCTATGCCTTGAGAAAAGATATCACACCCATAACAGTACCACACTTTTCTCCTTGAACCGAGAGCAATTCTCCACTAGGCAATGGTATTCGAACGATTTTCTCATGACAAACGATTTCAGCACGATTCTTGGATAGCCAATCCATTCCCACAATAACGTCAAAACTTCCCAAAGAGATGGGCAAAAGATCTATTACTAATTTATGGCCAGCCAATTCCAATTTACAGTCTTTAGCTATATGGGTAGACTCAACAAGTTTACCATTAGCAAGTTCAACTACGTATTTAGCATCTAAAGGAGTCAAGTTGGCATTTATCATATTGCTAAATTTAGTAGATATGAAGCTTCTATCAGCACCAGTGTCAAACAAGACTAGAGCATAGTATCCGTTAAGAGAAAACTTACCAGTAACGACATTTGGATCTGCTCTGGCATCTCCCGAGCCTATGACAGAAGCTCTACCTCTGGCACCATTTCCTCCATTGTTCCCATTGTTCTCGTTGTTGTTGTTATTGCCATTCTGATTGCCAAGTGTTGGTGTTATTGTTGTTTCCACCGTTCAGTTGAGGATAATTTCTCTTTATGTGGCCTTCTTTCCCACAATTAAAATAATTAAAACCACTCATAGTTCCTTCACCCTGCTGAACTTGCTTCCCGTTGTTTTTGGCTGGGCAATCCTTGGATTGATGCCCCTTATTGCCGTATTTGGCACACAAATACCTGTCGCATGGGCCATAGTGATGGTAGTTGCACTTATTTCACTGTGGGTACTTGCCCACATAACCCTGTTATCCTTGATTCTGATTACTCTGCTTCTGAGAATTGGATGAGAAATTTTTGGAATTGTTGAATCTGCGGTTCTGGTTTTGATGGTGCTGTTGGTTGGAAGACTTGTTCCCAGACTGATTTCCAGAGTTATCCCACTTTCTTTTGTTGTCAGATGCTCCAGAAGTTCCTTTTCTAGGAGGTAAGACTCCTTGATCAACTGCTTGATTCGTGATCCTATGAGCAATTCTTACAGCATCACGAATGGTCGCAGGGTTTGAGGCAGTCACCATTCCCTGAATCTGGGGCACTAAACCCTTGATATACAGCTCGATTCTTCGGTAAGTAGGTGTGGCGATTCTAGGGCACAAATTTGCAAGGGAATTTGAGAGAGTAGTGTAAGCTTCAATTTCAGACCCCTCCATCTTGAGATTATACAGCTCAGTTTCCAATTTTTGGCTCTCGTCCCGTGGACAATACTCTTCTTGTAGCAACTCTTTAAACTCAGCCCAAGGCATGGCATTAGCTTATTCAATCCCCAGCATCTGCACCTCAGTCTTCCACCAGGTGAGAGTCGGTCCTCTTCCGGTTCTTCCTCGGGATCCTCTTCCGCTTCTTCCTCGGGATCCTCTTCCGGTTCTTCCTTGGGATCCTCCACAATAGGTTCATCAACCGGTTCCGCCGGAGGCTCGGCCTCCCTAGCCAACTCAAGCTCAGCAACACGAGCCGTAAGTGCTTGAACAAGCTCGAGGAGATGACTCACTTAATAGTATGTGTCGCTCAGTGTCACCTGGTGCTCAGTCTGATGCTCATTAGTCCCCTCCAAGGTTTCCTCAAGGATGGCAACTCTCTGAATAGTGCTAGCCCCATTTTCTTGCAGCTATGTGACCATACCAAATAGTCTTTTAATGCCACTGAGCGCGCGATCAAACATAGAGACCATTGCCGCGATGACTCATTCAATGGCATATGGCAGTTCGGGTAGAAAGAACCTAGTCGACCACGACTTTGTTGAAGTAGGTGGCACTTGTTCTCGATGAACCCAACTAGCCACAAGTGACTCATACCTGTTCCAGTTGCCATTATCCCTTCCACGAACAACAATTGGTTCTCCATATACATGGCCCTCAGAAGTTATCCTTCGATTTCCATGAGTCAGGGTAGTAGGACCCGAAGTAACCCGCCTACCGGTGACGGATGGGGATGATGATGATGAGGACGATAGGGAAGCGGATATCCATCCAACCATGTCTACATATATAAGTACAAGTAACACATAGTCAAATAGTCAAATACTAGTGTGTGTTCAAGTGTATGACTAAAGTGTGTCTAAGGCTATAGTCGGTCCACTAATGCAAACCTAGTTCACTATAACCAATGGCTCTGATACCAATCTGTCACACCCCTAAAAATCCCACGCGGAAACCAGTGCACGCTTGACTAGTTAAACTAGCTATCCAGTTACTGAAGCTCAACAAGTTCATTTGTGCCTCGTTAAGACTAAGAAGTATATTACACCCGTTCGATATCCGATCGTGCCAGCGCCACTGACCAGGGTGGGGCTGTCAAACCCAGTAGATCTACTAAATAAGTTCCCGCTGATGTCACATTGACAGTAACTCTAAAAGTGAGGGCTTTCAATAAGTGTGTCACTATCATTCAGGTGATATAATTATCTAATAGTTTAAGTGTTTGCATGTTAATCTCCCCCAACAGGATTTAAAACAATAAAATGGGGCCGTGAAACTCACCTTAGGTTGCACAACAATATTCCAGATAAATAGTTAAGCAAGTAGCAAGAACGAGTCTTGTGAACGCAATCAATCACCTAACAAGCATACGAGTATAAGTGTGTGTTGAAACAAACGACTAAGTCTAATGTAAACGATAAAAACGATTTATCGTGGAGTTCGAAATAAGTCGAGGATGGCACGTGTGCCAAATCCCAGCGATTGTCGAAATAACACGAAAAATATAATATATATCAATATTATATATTTTCTAAGTTCGGGGTTTCAAAATATATGTATATAATATATGTGTATATATATATGAATGCAAAATATGTATATATGTATATATATACATAAACCGTTCCAAAGTGTTTAGTTGATACGAAACGACAATAACGAATTTTCAACAAAATATAAATATATATATGTATAAATGTGTTAAATTTCAATGATACGAATATTTAACTTGAAGAGAAAACCATAATTTATAATAAATCATAAATCAAAACCGAGTATTTTACATTTTAGTCAAGATGACACTTTTTTATAATTTTTCTAAACCCTTTTATAGTTTACGGGTTTTTAAATATTCCAAGAAAATAATTTTAAATAAATTTTGAGGTGGTCAAATTCTTTAGATCACAAATAAAAATAAAGTAGATTAATACAGAGGTCACCCAGGTTCGAACCTATGACCTCCCATTCGAGATCCAGGACTCCGACCACTGAGGCACATTTGCTGATTGGTTACAGGAGGAACATAAAGGTTTTTATGCGGCAGTGGAGGCCAGAACTTGGTTTAGGAATAAAAACAAAAATTAAAAGAGGGGGGGCGAGTTTTTAACCCGGGACCTCAAAGGAAACAATCGCTGCCTAGCCCCTGGGCCAAGCGCCTCAACTGGTTAATTGTTGGAACACAAAGGTTATAACCAGAACTGTCACACTGGCTTCATCTTCTCCATAATTCCGGTCGCCGAAGCTTTATTCCGGTAACCGGAAAATCACGATTTTACCAACCAGATCAGCGAAACAAGGCGGAAAACATGAAAGAACCGTTACCTCAAGTCGGAGATGAAAACCGAAGGAGTTATTGATGCCAAAACTTCTACGAACCTTGAACGCGAACACTAAGCACCGTCGCGATTTGTACTACTGATGACTTCCGGTGGCTCGTTAGGAATTCACGACCGCAGTGTTGACTGAAAGGTGGTCGAATGGTGGTGTTTCTGGCCGGAAATCTTAATCTTCTAGTGGCTGTTTCTTGGCTTCGGTTGGGAAGAAACAAGAGAGAAAACGAGGGGATGTGAGGGTGTATTGATATATCACGAATGATTGCTCAGTTACAAAGCTGATAACGAATTAATGATGTTGAATTGAAACCGTCGAGAGGGTGATGATCGGTTCACAACCGATCGTCGCAATCAATACATGAAACGGATCCACCTTTCATTTTCTTTAGAATCAACTATGGTTCATTGACATAATCAGTCCCTCACAATGTTGCAAAGATGACACAAGGTTTTTATAATTACAGTAATGGTCCCTCAAGGTTTATAAATGATGATGACATCTAACGGGGTTAATGGAGGTATACTTAAACGATGAATATACGAGGAACGATAAAATATATCAATCGCAAAACGTTTATAAGAAATATAAATCTCGTTTAAATTCACATAAAATCATAGATACAAATCCTTAATTATCCATTTAAATTCACATTAAATCATAGGTTTTAAATCTATAACCTATATATATATATTGAACCAAAAGATCTGATCACTTGAAAGTGCGTGAGCAGCGGATCGTCTACCCGATCATGATGAAATCTGTTGATTCATGAAATATGCGTCGTGTGAAGTATCAAATGAAGACCAAGTTCAAGCCAATATAGGGTTGGCCGAACTAGGTCCGAACCTGAAGTTCGGACCGGCCGAACCTGGGGTTCGGAGGGAGTTCGGCCAGTCGTGTATATATAGTTGTTTGGTCTTTGTGTTTAGGAGTTCGGAGCGTGCGAGATCTCTTAAGTGTGTGTTTCTGAGTGTGTTTCTCTAAGTCTGATTCTGAGTGTTTACTGATTGTAATTGTTCTCGTTTGATCAATAAAACAATCGGTTAATTACGTTTCGATGTCCGATTAGCTAGATCGAGTAGACGATCCGATGCTCACGCATTTTCAAGGAAATCCTAGTAATTCGAGTATGAAATCAGTGACATGGGATGTAAATACAAATGAGATTTGTATTAATAACCACTGAGCGAAAACACACAGAGAAACACACACAATTTTTGCAAGAAGTACTTAATCCTATACAAGAAAAACTATTTATACTCGGTCAAAACTATCTGAACTAGACATCACACGAACTGCCACTTCGGGTCAGTTCGTGCTCACCTGAACTGCCATTTCGGGTCAGTTCGTGAACAAACAATCTTGTAGCTTTATCATGTACTTGATACTTCACACGACGAACCAGAATATGCTCTAACAATTGATCAGCAGTAGGAACCAGAGTAAGTTCCGAGGTAATGTGTTCTCCCGAGAACCTGTTAGGCTATATTTTAGAGGCGTGAACATTAGATCTTTAGGCTTGTGTATTGGGCTAGGTATTTACGATTTGGGCCATGTGGGCCGGTTTTATTATGTTTATGATTTAGGCTAGGGTTTGTAAGGGTGCTATATAAACCCTTGTGTTTATGAATAAGATAGCTTTTTTGGATTACGATTTTCAGATTACCTTTGTGTTTACGATCAGATTCAAATAGCTCAAGAAAGTTTGTGTTTCATTCAAGATTTGATCTTTATTGTTTATCAAATCTCTTTCATCTACTTTCTTCTCGAATCAATCACTAACGAGGATTCCGCACTCGTTTGTGATATCAATATCGTGATTTGGTAGATTTTCTGGACCTACAATTGGTATCAGAGCCAAGAATCGCTGATTCGAGGCTCTCACGGTATTGGATTCGAGTTTTTCTGGAAAAAGGTTCGAGTTTTTGAAGATTTGAAGGCTGTTTGAAGGTTTTCGATCGCTCCTGCTGCTGTTTGTGAGTGTTTACAATTTTTTTTCTGGATTTTTCTGAAGGTTTACGACTGGTTTGCTTGAAGATCTGCATCGGAAACTTGTTTACGACTTAAAGTTTGGATTTTTATCAGTTTACGATCCAAGATTTTGAGTTCACGATTGTACTTTGTCGGAATCAGGAGTTTACGACATTTCTCTACCGGAAACATCAATCGTAATCTGTGTTTACGAATGCATCGGATCGGAATCGGAGTTTACGATTTGTCTCAATCGG
>JBCNJP010000124.1:0-105000 GCA_039602395.1 Deinandra increscens subsp. villosa | reverse complement strand
CATTTGTGGGATGCTCTATCTGCAAGATGTGAGGGTAATGATGATTACAAGAAGAGTCGGAAGAAAGTGTTGAATAAAGAATTTGATAACTTTCAACATTATGACAATGAGAACATACTGCTCTTGTTTCACGGTTTTCACATATGATTAGTGAGTTAAAGGTAGTTGGAATTGAGAAGACTGATGTTGATTTGAAGGAAAAGATTATGGAAGCTTTGCCTGAAAAGTGGGAGAACTATGTTTTGCTGCTCACTCATGATAAAGAATACTCTACGTTGACATTTCACGAGATTACTAGAAAACTTCATGCTCGGGAAATGGAAATGTTAAATTCAAAGAAGTCAATTGCTACTTTACAAAATCCTGAGTTGTATCATGGTGAGAATACTGCTAGCATGAATGCTAAAGCAAAGCCAAATCTGAGTTCTGCACCAAGTGTTGCTTTTGTGGCTGGAGTTTCGGGAAATTCTGATTCTTCAAAAGGTTGCAATTTTACCATTCCAAATTTCACAAATCAGAATGCTTTATCTGCTGAATCAACGGATGATTATGCCAAAATGATTGCTACTTTGATTTCATCGTCTTTTGGGTTGGTTATCAAAAATGTTGCTGACGCAAAGATTACAAGAGACGATCTTAATGAACTTGATGATGATCAGTTGAACGAATTAGATTTAGCTTGACAATATTCTATGCTAGTTCAAAGATCAAAACGATTTTTCAAGAAACATGGCAGGAGTTCATCTGATTTCAATAGCAAATTGGGATTTGATAAATCCAAGTTGAAGTGTTACAAATGCTCAAAGCTTGGACATTTTGCTAAAGACTGTTAACAAGCTCATCGAAACAAACCCGGTTTTACTCAACCACCGTCAAGTAATGCAAATCAGACAGTTTTAACAAGTCAGGATGATTGTGTTTATGATTGGGGTAGACACTTTGACTCATCTTCTTTGATTGTCACTCATGATCAACAAGAAGATTATACTTCAGATACAAGTTCAGACACAAGTTCAGCACTAAGTTCCTATGAATCTGCTGAAAACTTGGAGAGTTTATTAAAAGAAAATGCTTCGTTATAAAATAAAATTCAAAAACTTTCTGAGGAATCCAAGTTGGTTAGTTCAGAGTTGGAGATTTCTAAGGAACATGAGAATGAATTGATTTTGAAGAATGAATGTTTGATTACGGAGATCAAATTGCTGAATGAAGTTTTAGAGATTTCAAAACAAGATAAAAAGGGTGTTGAAGCTGCAAATGCAAAGATTTGTGAAGAGAAGGATGAGTTGGTTTAAGAAGTTAAGAAATGGAAGAATGAAGAGGAGGATGCAGCTAATGATTTTCAAAATTTGTTTGAAACGTCCAAAATCAAGCTTGATCTTCTTACAAAGGATGCTGAAGAATCTGCTGCAAAGATTGAAAGTTATCAAGCAGTTATGGAAAGATATTTGGATGAGAAGAAGGAGTTGGTTAGTGTTAATAAAGTTCAAACTGCAAATTTGGAGATTCAAAAAATGTAACGAAGATAAATTGAAGAAGGAGTTATTTGAAGGGCTAGAAAATCTTCAGATGCAGAAATTTGAAACTCATAAGGTTGCTAAGCGATTGATTGCTACTGAGAAGGATTTAGCTGAAGCACAACAACAAATTTCTGATGTCAAGATTCAAGTTATCGATGCAAATCGATTGCTGAATAATGTTTCAAATTCACAAGTTTTTACAATCTTTTTAGCCAAAGATGAAAATTTTTAAAAGGTGTTTGATAAAACTGCTTCACCTCCTGCTCATATCAAAGAAGCTTTCAAAGAGGTGCAAGAGAAGGTTGAAGAATTTTATTATTCAAAAGTTTCATCATCAAATTCAGAAGCAGAGAAGATTGTAAATAAGAAGAAATCCAAGAAGAATAAGAAGAAGAAGGACAAGAAATCTGAAGTTCTTCCTGCTCCAAAGTTTGTTTTTGGTTCATCATTTGCTGATAATGAGAATCAGCTACTTCAAGTGACAAGATTCGTTCTCAACCTAAATTTAATGTGACGATCTTCTTTGAACAGATAAATCTTAAAGATATCAAAGCTGAGTTTTCAAAGTTAGCAAAGGTTGGACACCAGAATTCAAGTTCTGAGGAAAAGATTTCTAGAAAGCATGTTGGTCTGGGTTTTAAAGCACAAAATGTCAAAACTGAGGAGGAAGTTCAAGCATCATCAACATCATAAGAGTTGAAGAAGCTCAAAATGAAGCAAGTGAGGAAGAAAGTTTTTAAAGCTGAGAAAGTTCAACCTGAGCGTTTTTACAAAGTTGTTGATGGAGGAGTATGATGCTTAATTTAAATTGCTTGCAATATTTTTTTCTAACCTGCAAATTTTCTGAAAGTCTAAAAACTAAAAGATAACCATGTTGATTGATCAATTTTTCTTTCTTTATGCTTTTTCCTTTGATAAAAATAAAATATAGTGTCATGTGTTTGTAAAATGAAAATCCAAAAATAGAGTTTTCATTTAAGGGGGAGAAGTGCATGTAAGGGGAGAAATTGTGAAAATGCATGTTATGGGAAGAAGGTGAATACATGCACAATATATAAAATTTGAGAAATTGATCATTGGGAAATGATGGTACATTGGCTTACGTATCTGACTCATGGATAGAGTAGATGAAAGGGCCGTAAGATCATTGTTTGATATGTTTGGTAGGCTCGGCAAATCAGAAAGTATTCAGATGTGATATACACTAAATACTAATGCTTGACCATGTGGATAACATCTTGTTGCGTATTTCATGACAAAAAGAAAAGTAAGTGTGAAGATCATAATGAGAAGTCACTGTGTATACATGTGTTCATTTTGCAAAGATTTAAACTTGTTTTTTTTCTTTATTTTGTCAAACGATCTAACTTTCTCTGCGTGTCAAGAAGACCGACCTGATCGTTGTTCATTTGAGGTTCTGCTTTATTTTCTTTGGTGTTTCGTATAACTCATCGGCCTTTCTCTGCGTGTACGGGAGTACCGACCTGATTCTTGTTGGGTTATACAATTTCAACTTGTTTTATTTTCTTTATTTTGTTAGATCCGAGGCCTTATCTGCGTATAGAAAGATCGACCTTAAGGTAGACGATTTAACGTTCTTATTTTTTTTGCATGGAACATAGTTGACAATATCATGAAAATATTATACTTTGTGAAAATCCACAAGTGTAATCACACAAAAAAGAAAAAGAAAAAGAAAAGGAAAAAGAAATTGTCTGAATATGTCTGATAGTGTGAGATACACTAATCAATACCTTAACATATCTAGATGTTATGAGTATGGTTCTGCCTGAGTTTGAGATTGACAAATTATACCGGCAATCAGCATGACTTATGTGCTTCAATTAGTTGAAATTGAAGTGTAGTTCATTGCGTTATGATTAAAATTATCCCATATAGTGATCTTTCTCATAACAAAAATAGAGTTTGATTCATATTGCATTTCATTTCATTTTGAAAAGTACAAAAAGATTTTCGGTGTGTTCTAGCATAAATTTGAACAATCAAAAAGATTTTAGGTTTGTTTTGATTTAAACTTTCTAAAAGCCAAAAAGATTTTTTTTTTGCTTTATTTTTGATATGATCAACACGTGATACAAAATCAAATTTTCAAAATCATATCTTGGAGTCTCGAAGAGACTTTTTGCGCCAAGATTATTTAAATTTTGAGCAGGTTTCTAAAGTGAAGGAAATCACAACTTTAAGTCTTCTCAAGCTGTTGATAAAAGACCAGAGAATCACCAGGCATCTTCAAGTATTCAAGATCAAGTTACAATCAAAGTTGAGGAGGAGTTTTGTTCGAAGATTTAGTTCAATGGACGAACGAGTTCTGCACTTGAGGGGTAGTTTGATTGAATATACGGGTTTGAGGATGTTGAAGAGATACTGCACACGACGAAGGGGAGTTTGTTGATACCTGAGATGTGCCTCGTGTGAAGTATCGATCAAGATTCAAGAACCAAGTTCAAGGCTAGGTTTACTGCCAGCCGAACCGGGTCCGAACCAGGAGTTCGGACCTGCCGAACCTGGAGTTCGGACAGGGTTCGGCCAGCAGCTATAAATAGTGAGCTTGAGCTTTGTTTTATGTACGAGTGATAGATGAGTGTGTAGTAGAGAAAATCTTAAGTGTGTGTTTCTATGGGTAGATTCTCTGTGTCTGTATCTGAGTGTTACTGATTGTAATTGTTCTTTGATCAATAAAACAATCAGTTAATTACTTGTTACGTATCTGTTATAGCTAGATTGAGTAGACGATCCAACGCTCATGACTTTTCAATGGCCTTAATTGGATAGGTTCTTGTGGTGCTGTCACAACGAGCTCCAGGTCAATGTTAACTTGAGGTAGAGAAGATAGAATGGCATAAGAGTCAATGATTTTGCCTTCTTCAAGGTCGATGGATTCAGTAAGATGAGCTTCAGCTTCATGTGTAGTCGATTGCGGTGAATCTTGTTGAAACATTCCTGGAAAAGTGATAAGTGGAACAGAAGGAGTGTATATGTCTTTAGGCTCATTCTTAACTTCAGCATATTCCATATTGTCTTCTTCATCATGCTGACCATATCCAGATGAATGAAGTTTAATGGATTAGAATCGATCAGCAGAGTCTTCAATCTATCCTCTAGCTGAGCTCTCTCCCATTCATCAGATGTTAGAACATTGATTGGTTATGGCTGGAGAGACTTCAACATTACCTCTATCGTCAATAACATATACATATCAAATGTTGGTTCTGGTGTAAGTTTCTTAGCATAGAATTCTCTAAATTTGGACATAGTGAAATCCATGAAAAATGGATCTACAAACTTATGTCTACCGTCTTTAGCGTTTCGGAGAATCAAGTTGGTTGACTGTGAGGCACTCTGCACAGGGGGTGCAAGACTCAATGTAGAGATGCTTCATTAATGAGTTAACGACTTACACTTCTATTTACCACGGGTGCTTTTGTTAACTTCCCGGATTCAATTTCATCAGAAATTTGTTGAGCTGCCATCGAAAACCTGGGAATAACTAGATTTTCAGGAATAGGAGCAATCTGCTTAAGGGATTGAAATTGCTTGAGCGTGTGGATCTTCTGCTTAGTCGTATTGAAATCAATGTATAACGAGTAAAACATGAAGAGTAAATACAAATAAGCTTTGTATTAACCATAGAGACCACAGAGTACACAAAGATATGAACTGACTATGAGTTCTAAGACTGTTACTGAATACAACACAAGACTCACTATTTATAGAGCTGAATCTCGACTGGCCGAACCCCAGGTTCGGACATAATTTCGGACCTGTCCGAACTCTAGGTTCGCTGGGAGTTCAGACCTCAACAACTTTGTATGACTTGTCTTGTATTCGATACTTCACATGACGATCTAGGACCATGTATCAACAAACTCCCCCCTCGGCATGTGCAGTATCATCTTCTCTATTAAAACTTGTATCTTGTATCTTCAATCAAAATCTTCCTCTTCTTTGACGATGAGTTCAATCTTGAATACTTGATATTGCATCGTGTGTAATCTCTTTATCAACAATCTTCAGAAGACTTGAAGTTGTGATGATCTCTTTCCACTTAGAAACCTGCCAACATAAATAATCTTGGCGCAAAACGTCTCTTCGAGACTCCAAGACATTTTGAATTTGAAATTGATTTCGTATTCCGTGTTGATCAATCGAAAACAAATCAGAAACAAAATCTTTTTGGCTTTTTGAAACTTTATATCAAAACACACCTAAAGCTTTTTGGTATTTTCTGATAACAAAAATAAATGCATTACAGTATTAGACACTATTTTTGTCTTTTGCGAGAAAGATCACAACTTGGGATCATATTGGTCATAACATGCTGAACTACACTTCAATTTCGGTTATTATAGCACATAAGCCATGTCGATTGCAGATATAATTTGTCCAACTTTAAACTCTGGCACAATCATACTCATAACATCTGGATATGTTACAGTATTAATTAAATTTGCATTGACCAGTGTACCCCACACTATCAGACATACTCAGATATGTTTTTGGTTATCACATTTTGTGATTTCATTTGTTTTTTTTTAAAACACACAATGATTGTATCCATGATATAGTCAACTGTGTTCCATGTAAAAAGAAATAAGAACGTTAAATCGTCTACCTTAAGGTCGATCTTTCGATACGCAAATAAGGCCTCGGATTTAACAAAATAAGAAAATAAAACAAGTTGAAGTTGTATAACTCAACAACAATCAGGTTGGTACTCCCGTACACGCAGAGAAAGTCCGACGAGTTATACGAAACACCAAAGAAAATAAAGCAGAATGTCAAACGAACAACGATCAGGTCGGTCTTGTGGACACGCATAGAAAGTCCGATCGTTTGACAAAATAAAGAAAATCAAACAAGTTTAAATCTTTGTAAAAAGAACACATGTATACACAGTGACTTCTCATTTTTCTTTTCACATATCTTTTTCTTGATATATCTTGAGATACGCATCAAGATGTTGTCCACTAGGTCAAGCATCAGATTTAGTGTATATCACATTTGTATACTTTCTCATTTACCAAGCCTACCTTACACATCGATCAAATGGTCTTATTGCTTTTTCATCTATTTTATCCATGAGTCAGACACTGTCAGCCAATGTACCATCATTTCCCAATCATGTCGGATACAATTTCTTATTTTTCCATGTTTTTGTTTTTTTCAAATTTCTCCCTCTAAAAATGACAACTCTATTTATAGATTTTCATTTTTACGAGTTGAAAAACAAGACACTATTTTTGGATTTTACAAAAACAAACTCCCACTCAGAATGAGACGGAGTGAAAAACAAGAAAAACTTGAGCAACCAACACAAATACTTGCATTTTAGCGTTTTTGAAAACAAAATTGATTTTGAAATTCAATTTAAGTTAGCACAAATATTCCACAATCAGCTATTTTCAAATCATCGAAAGGTCTTCCTAAAATACCTGCTAGACACCAAATAAATCATTAGTCGCTCTGGGATCGACCCAATTCAACAACGTCGGGTCGCCCGGTGTCTTCCACATAGTCATTGTTGGCCTTGGAAACAACTTTGGGTTTCCAAATTTGTAAAACTTTTAATTTTTTATCGGAACCAGAATCAGATTCAACCGACGTACTCGGATTAGACCAAGACGATTTACAAGTTGATTTAATCTTTGAGGACCATGGTTCATAAAAAGTTTGACATTTGTTATCCACATACTTGGTAGTTTTGTGGATATATGCAGTCGTCGGACAATCAGCAGCAAGATGTCCCGGTTGACAACATAACAAAGTCGTTCTCTAAAAATACTTGAAAATTGTTTTGACTTTGAAAAACCAGATGAATGTTCAGAATCAAATTTATCAAAGAAACCATCAGAAGAATCATACCTAGGAGATGGACTCCTTGAAGATGACGATCTTCAAGAATAATAAGAAAATTCTTTCTGAAGTGATGATTTTCTTGCAAATTTTGCTTTAGGAACCTTTGCAGCTTTGACATCCTTCACTTCATAGCCCAAACCTTTGTGTTTGTAACCTGAAACCTTTGAAGAATTTGAAGAAGAACCTGAAGTTTCTCTTGCCTTAGCTTCGCTAGTGAATTTGGCTTTGATATCCTTCAGCTTGTTCTTTTCAATCAAAACTTTTTCTTCTTCGGTTGCAGAGGAAGAACTCGAAGCAACCTTATCAAACACATTTTCATTTTCTAACAAAACAGACTTTGATATAAATTTTGGAGCTTCACCCAAAGACTTCTCTTTCTTCTTAGATTTAGCCTTGATTTTCTTGGGTGGAGTGGCAAATTTTGAATAATCATGCACTTCAGCTTTAGAATCAAGCGGAGCAGAAGTAACTTCAATTAAATCCACTGGTTGAGGAACCAAGTGAACACTTTCCTTTTTAGAACTCTCCGAACCCTGATCCTGCTTGTATAAGAAATTTAGCAATGTCGGTGACAAATTGCAGTTCTTTACTTGCCGTTTCAACTCCAAATTTCTAATTTCAAATCATTAATCTTTTGTTGAGCTTCAAACACCTCTTTCTATGACTTAATGAATTTTGCATTAAGATCATCATATTCATAAGTTTGTAGCTTTCGGATCTAACATTCAGCAAATAATTCTTCAAGAACATTTTCTCTCTTTGCTTATAGATCTCAACATCCTTAGTCAACATCTCATTCTTGTCACGATAAAGTGTATTCTCATCTTGAAGCATAGAAATCTTGTTTTGAAGCTTCTCAATACTAACAGCGGTTTTAGCAATAAGTGCAGTAGCTTCTTCATACTTTTGCTGAACTGGATAACTTTTTTCAAATAAATTCTCAAAATCTTGAGCTTTATTTAAAGCGTCAGCTTTGACTTTCTGACACTCTTCAGCCAATTTAGCTTTTTCTTTCAAAACATCTTCATGAACATGAACTAATTCATAATATTTCTTTTGAATATCTTCTAACTCTTCCTTGAGTGCAACAATTTCTTCAGTTGATGTTTCAGAACTTTGCTCAAACCATTCAATCTTCTTGTGTAATTTTATACATGTAAGACATTGAGATTCGTTAACCTTTGAACTATCATCAACTTTTGGTAAACGTTCTTGTACCAAGGATTCATTTGAATAAGAATCAGAATCAGTCAACAAGCTGTTATCATCATCATGACGAGCAGTCAATGCAATGCTAAATGGAGCAATGTTCCTTTTAGCTTCAGAATCTGCATTCCAAGTAAGTTCATCTGGATGCCAATATACTTCATTTAATTTCTCATTAAAAGAAACAGGTTTTTAGTCACTCTTAGAAGTTTCACTTGGTGAATGAAAAACCATATGAGCATGTTGAACAGACTTCAGCTTATTCTCAATTGAACTTGGACATTCTCATGCAAAGTGACCATAAACAGAACACTTATAACATTTCACCTTGGATTTGTCCAAACCAATCTTACCCTCCTGATTCAATCTCTTCTTACCAGTTCTATTGAAAAATTTCTTCGTTCTTCGAACCAACATAGCATACTGCCAATTCAAATCCATTTCCTCAAAATGATCAAAATCAATTGGATCGTAATATTCATTTTACAACTCAGCATTACTCACAGCACCAGTGATAACACCAAAATATGAAGATACTAATGCAGACATCAAAGCATTATAATCATCGATAGTTTGAACAGACAATGCATTTTGAGTCGAAAAATTAGGAGTCGAAATAGTACAACTAGCAGAAGAATAACTTGGAGTTTCTGATTTACCTGTCAGAAAAGCTGTAGGAGGTGCAGAACTAAGAATAGTAGACTTCCCAGCATTCATGGTTGAATCATTATTACCATAATACAACGCATGATTTTGAACTTGCTCAGGAAGTGACTTATTCACCATTAACTCCATATCTCTAGCTTGGATTCTTTGAATCAGATCATTAAAAGACAATTTTGAATAATCTTTATCATGAGAGATCATCATCATATAATTCTCCCATTTCTCAGGTAGAGCTTCCATGATCTTGTCTTTCTTATCAGCTTCATCTTTTGTAAGATTCACCAACTTCATTTCACTCATTAAATGAGCAAACCTTGCAATCAGATTTGGAATCGATTCATTTTGATAATGTTTGAAACTATCAAATTCCTTCTTCAGCACCTTTTGTCGACTTTTCTTATATTGGTCATTGCCTTCATATCTCTTTTCTAGAGCATCCCACAAACTCTTTGCTGTGTAGTTACTAGAGAATTGATGTAATAATTCTGTAGGCAATGCCATCGTTAAAGTACCATAGGCTTTCTTCTCAGCTTGATAGCTTTCTTTTGTTCACCTGAAAGCTTTCTTTGAAGAATTGGTTCTCCGTCTTCACCCTTAGGATACACATATTGCTTAGAATATGACAACCACATATCAATATCATTTGCAGAAACGAATGCTTCAAACTGTGTAACCCAACTATGATAATCTTCCAATTTGAGTAATTTAGGAACTTTCTTACTTGTTCCGATTTCATTATCATAGTTCATCATCGTTTGCATCGTAGTCTGAACTGAATATTGAATAGCCGCAAATGCTAGAAAATCGGACATTTTGAAAAATCTGGTACTGTTTACTCCGAACTTCCGCCGAACTTCCTCCGAGCTCCCTCCAAACCTAAGCTTCGTCGAACTCTCACCGAACCTGACCTTCGGACGAACAAACAAATCCAACACCGAACTATCACCGAATGAGGACCGAACTCTCGCCAAACTTGCTCTGATCTCTCACCGAACCAAGAGAGGACCGATCTACGTCCGAACTTCGAGTTCGGAGCGGTTATGCCGAACTTGTTCGAACCTCAGACGAGACAAACTTCACTCGACACCATTGTCACAATTTTCAGTGTTTTTGACTGGAATTTTGTACAAAAAATCAAGCAAACTCAATAGAAACGGATCAGGAATGAAATTTTGACGTGAAGTACACTGGAGAAGATCAAACGAACTAAAAAATGAATGACATATTTGGAATAACATGAATTTTGAATCAAAACTCCGAGTAACAGTGATTTCCGACTAGTAGAGTAAACCAAATGCTCTGATACCACTTGAAATTTCTTGAGCGTGTGGATCTTCTACTTAGTCGTATTGAAATCAAGCATAACGAGTAAAAAATGAAGAGTAAATACAAACAAGCTTTGTATTAACCACAGAGACCACAAAGTACGCAAATATATGATCTGACTATGAGCTCTAAGACTGTTACTGAATACAACACAAGACTCACTATTTATAGAGCTGAATCTCGACTGGCCGAACCCTAGGTTCGGATACAAGTTCGGACCTGTCCGAACTCTAGGTTCGCTGGGAGTTCGGACCTTAGCAACTTTGTATGACTTGTCTTGTATTCGATACTTCACATGACGATCTAGGACCATGTATCAACAGAGATTCACATAACGCAACCATTTCTTCATTGACTGGCTCATCAATAAGGAAGTTATCACCATAGTCATCACCAACTTCGGGATCATCTTTTGTAAACATAGATTCATCTACCTCAAAGTCGCTATCATTCAGATCTTCAGAGTCGACTTGGTTTCCTTCAGAGTCGACTTGGTTACCTTCATCATCTGCACCTCTATCAGGTTTGTTGAGCTGGCTATCTTATTGAGCTTTGTCTAAGAGCTCTTTTAATCTTTTGATTTCAGCAGCTTGTTAAGAAATAATATGGTTAGCATGCTGCAGATCGCCAGATAACTTAGAGTTCAGGTCATGAAAATTATCAACTTCAGTTTCAAGCTCCTGAATATATTCGTCATTGTTTTACGAAGTACCAGCATCAACAAGTTTTGTTTCAGCTTGAGTTTCAATTGCAGCCTTTGTCATATCAACATTTACAATGACAGTTTCTGGTTGATCAATCTGCAGTGTAGTGGTAGCAATTTCAGGCTCTGCAGAGATAGGTATCACATTGGTTTGCACTAAGTTCTCTGTAACGACCTCTTTTGGTGTCTGCTTCTCTTGAGCCTTCTTCGACCGCTTTTCCCTGTTGTAGAGACGTTTCACTGTTTGATCGGTAGGATCGGACTCAAACTCAGAGAATTCTTCAGATGATGATTCTTCAGCTTGCTTCCTGGTGCCAGAAAAACTAGCTGTGTCAGTTCTAGTTTTCTTCTTTTTCTTTGGTGGATCCCTAGCGTCAGAGGAAGGAGAGTCAGAAGATGACTCTGAGTCAGACTTGTCTGATCCTTCTCCAGACTGGGAGCCAGATGCATTTGAGCTACCAGATTCTTCTTCATCTTCATCATTGTTTCCTTGTTTTGATTTTTGGGGCTATACATGTGGTGGAGAGACTGGTGGAGTGTCTCCTCGGAGATTCCTAAGGTCTACAATAAATTTCCCTTGAACAATTTGCTCAGCATTAACAGGAGCATTTAAATCAGGGTTCCGATTCACATGAGCAGCAACATCAACTTCAACATTATGCATTTCAGCATCTCCCGCATCATCTCCTTGACTTTCATCATGATAACATCAGCTCCAAGTCTTTCCAGTAGCTCAGGGAAGAAAGGAATATCAGGTTCTTCATACTTGCCAATTGTATATTTTGGGTAAGATCCACTGTTCATGCACCTCGGCACATAGGTCGGTCCATATTTTATAAGATCAGGATTGTTGATGCATGGTTCTTGGTCATCATGTGAAGTATAAAAATCAAGATAAATAGCTACTTGAATATGCTGGTCCAAACTAATACGAACTGCCAGTTCGGATGCACACGAACTTGTCCGAACTGGTAGTTTGGCTGATCGTGTATTTGCATAGTCATGTTCAACTATAAATAGTTCGGTCTTGTTTAGAATAGAAACTTCTTGTCTAATCTACTGTGTGAACCTGAGTGTGTATTCTCTGTGGACTTAATACAAGTTTCATTGTATTTACCTCTCGTGTTTCTTGTTTAACATTGATTTCTATACGACCGAGTAGACGATCCAACACTCACGCATTCTCAAGTGGTATCAGAGCATTCAGTTCTATCTAATTGTCCAGAAATATGTGTTTTTCGATTTTTCAAGTAAAAAGTGGGGATTTTTGAAAATTCTACTCGTTTTTGTGTTCGTTTGATCATCACGAGTGTGTTTTTTATAAAAAATATTCTACTAAATCATTCATACTGTGTTTATATGTGTTACAGTTAAAAATCTCGTTCGAAAACACTGAAAATTGTGAAATTTGAGTAGAGAATGGTCCAGTTAGTCTGATTTCAGGTAAGATCTGAGTTTTCGAAATAGTAACCACTCCGAATTGTGGGTTCTCTTGAGTTCGGATACTTTCGTTCAACTGAAGTGCGAGTTCGGCTTGGTTCGTGTGAGTTCGTCTCTGTTCGGTTATCCAAAGTGTGAGTTCGGCTGCTTTCAGTTTGGATACTGTCTCCAGTTCCGATCGAGTTCGGTTAATTGGTTCTGTTCGTTTTAAGTTTGGATATATTCTGGTTCGAAGTTCAGTTTGTTTGAACGAAGAAAGGGTTCGGCTGAGTTCGTTTGAGTCCAGTTTGAATCTTCTTAGTTCGTTCCAGTTCGTCTCCGGTTCGGCTTAGTACGTTTAAGCAACTTTGAGTTCGTCTTGAGTTCGGGTGAACAGTAACCAGATTGTTCAAGATGTTGGATTTTCAAGCGTTTGAGGCGATATAAAATTCAATGCAAGCTACGATGCAAACAATGATGAACTATGATAATGAAATTGGAACAAGTCAGAAAGTTCCCAAATTGTTGAAATTGGAAGATTATCATAATTGGGTTAAACGGTTTGAAGCGTATGTTGATACGAATGATGTTGATATGTGGTTTGCTTTTATTGAACAATACATCTATCTTAAGGATGCTTCTAGAGAGCCGATTCTTCAAAGAAAATTCACTTCTGAACAAAAGAAAGCGTATCAAGCTGAGAAGAAGGCGTATGGCACATTAACCATGGCATTACCCAAATAGTTGCTACATCAATTCTCTGCTTATTACACATCAAAAAGCTTATAGATGCTTTGCAAAAACGATGTGAGGGTAATGACCAATATAAGAAAAGCCGACAAAAGGTTTTGAAAAAGGAATTTGATAGTTTCAAGCATTATCAGAATAATCAATTTCGAATCTAATTGCAAGATTTGCACATCTGATGAGTGAGATGACTTTGGTAAGTCTTACAAAGGAAGATGCTGATTTGAAAGAAAAGATTTTGGAGGCATTACCCGAGAAATGGGAAAATTATGTGATGATGATTACTCATGATAAAGAATATTCGGGTTTATCTTTCAACGATCTGATTGAAAGAATACAAGAAAGGGATATGGAGTTAACTGTGAATAAGTCACTTCCTGCTCAAATCCAGAATCCTGCTGTGTATCTTGGTGAAAATGATTCAACCATGAATGCTGTGAAGTCAAATATTGTTAATTCCGCACCTCCTACAACATTTATTGCCGGTAAATCTGAAAATTCTAGTTATTCTTCTAGTTGCAGTGTTTCAATTCCTAGTTCTTCAACACAAAATGCTTTGTCTGTTCAAACAACTGATGATTACATGGATTTAATGTCTGCATTGGTTTCGTCATATTTTGGAGTTATTACTGGGTCAGTGAGTAACGCAGAATTCACAAACGAAGACTATGATCAGATTGATTATGATCATTTAGAAAAGATGGATTTGAATTGCAATATTCTATGTTGGTTCGAAGAACAAAGAAATTCTTTAGTAGAACTGGGAAAAAGAGGTTGAATCAAGATGGGAAGATCGGGCTGAACAAATCAAAGGTTAAATGTTTCAAATGTTCAATATATGGACATTTTGCATGAGAATGCCCAAACTCAACTGATAATAAATTGAAGACCGGTCAACATGCTCATTTGGTTGTACATTCACCAAATCAAGATAAAAAAGATCAAAAAGATAAAAAAGAATCTGATTCTGTTGATGACATAATGATAGAAATATTTTGGCATCTAAATGAATTTGCTTGGAATGCAGATTCTGAAATTACAAAAATGCCACATGCTGCTATTAGGGTTGCTTTAACAGCTCATCATTTAGATGATAGCATTCTAACTGATTCTTATTCTAGTTCAAACATATCACTGATCGAATAGGTTCAGACGAAGGTGAATAATAGTTCAAAGGATGAAGAATCTAAATGTCATTATTGTGTGAGTTTACGCAACAAGAATGCAAGTCTAGAAAGAGATTCTTAATTATCAACGGAAGAGATTGTGGTGCTAAAACAAGAATTGGAAGAATTTCAGAAGAAATATTATGAATTGGTTCATGTGAATGAATATTTGGTAAAAGAGAAGAATGGGTTGGTTGAAAAGTGTGAAAAGGCAAAAGCTGAAGCTAAAGAAGTTGCTGAAGATTTTGAAGCATTATTTGAGAAGAGTTATCCAGTTCAACAGAAGTATGAACAAGCAAATGCATTAGCTGTTGAATCTGCTGATACAATTTTGAAACTTCAAGAAGAATTATCTACACTTCTTGAATCAAATGTTCTTCTCAGAGATAAAAACTAAGTATTAACAAAGGATGTTGCGATATTCAAAAAGAAGTGGGAGAAAGTTACTGAAGAAGTATTGTCTGAATGTGAAATCAGAAAGCTTCAAACGTATGAGTACAATGATCTCAATAAAGAATTCATTAAATCATAGAAAGAGGTGTTTGCAGCTCAATAGAAAATTTCCGAAGTATAGATGGAAAATTTTGAATTACAAAGGCAAATCAAGAATTGCAACTTGTCACCAACTTTGCTGAATTTCTCGTATAAGAATGATAGGAGTGAAGATAGTTCACAAGAGGATGATATTCACAAGGTTCCTTAACCAGTGGACTTATATGAGTTTACATCTGCTCCTTTTGATCCTAAAGTTGAATTGTTTGACTATTCCAAATTTGCAACACCAGCGAAGAAGAAGAAAAATAAATCAAAGAAGAAAGTAACATTTAGTGAAGCTCCATAGTTTGATTCCAGTTCATCATTTTTGGAAGATGAAAATATTTTTGGTGATGTTGAGAAATCTGTCAGTATTTCATCTAAAGAAGAAGCAGCTAAATCTTTAGTGCGTGAGAACAAACTGAAGGAATTAAAGATCAATTTACTAGAGAAGCAAAGGGAAGAGATGTTTCTGGTTCTCAATCTTTATCTTCAAAGACTCCGGGTTTCAAGCACAAAGGTTTGGGATTTGAGGTTAAAAATGTACTTGTTCAAATTCAACAATCAGAGAACAAAGAGAAAGTGTTGAAGATCAAGAATCGAAAGAAATCACAACCTCAAACAAAACAAGTTTTTAATTCTTCTGGAGGTTCTTCATCTGAATCTAATGTTTCTTCGCGGAGCTAATCTCCAGGTATGATTCCAATGATGATTTATTTGATCATTTTGGTTCTGATCATTCTTCTTGTTCTAAAAATTCAAAGATTTTTTCAAATATTTTTCAACTTCGTGAGAGACTTTGTTATGCATGTCGTCAACATGGACATCTTGATGTTAATTTTCCAACGAATGCATATATCCACAACACTACCAAACATGTGGATAAAAATGGTCAAATGTTTTATGAGCCATGGTCTCCAAAGTACAAATCCACCAGAAAGCCGTTTTGGTCTAAACCAAGTACGCCAGTTGATATTGATTATGGTTCTGATAAAAAAATTAAATTCATCACTGATATGGAAACCAAAGGTTGTTTCCAAGGCCAACGATGACTATGTGGAAGACACAGGGCGATCCTATGCTGTTGAATTGGGTCGATCCCAACGCGACTAATATTTTATTTGGTGTCAGTAGATATTTTAGGAAGACCTATCGGTAATTAACAGATTGCTAGTGGTGAAATATCTGTGATAACTTAAAATGAATTTCTAAATCAAAATTTGTGTTTTCCAAATGCTAAACTACAAGTATTCATGTTGATTAATCAATTGTGCTTTGTTTTTCACTCCGTCTCATTTTGAGGGGGAGTTTGTTTCTTTGAAAAATACAAAAAATTGTGTGTTTTTTTTCAAATAGTAAAAATGAAAATAAAAAAACAGAGTTGTCATTTTTAGGGGGAGAAATATGAAAAGGAAAAAACATTGAAAAATTAGATGTTGTATCCGATATGTTTGGGAAATGATGGTTCATTGGCTTATATTGTTTGTCTCATGGATAAACTAGATGAAAAGGCCATAAAACCATTGTTCGATGTGCTAGGTAGGCTCGGTGAATCAGAAAGTATACAAATGTGATATACACTAAATCAATCTGATGCTTAGTGGACAACATCCTGATGCGTATCTCAAGATATATTAAGAAAAAAATATGTGAAAATAAAATGAGAAGTCACTTTGTATACATGTGTTCTTTCTGCAAAGATTTAAACATGTTTAATATTCTTTGTTTTCTTAAATGATCGGACTATTTCCGCGTGTCCACAAGACCGACCTGATAGTTGTTCATTTAAGGTTCTCCTTTATTTTCTTTGGTGTTTTGTATTACTCATCGGACTTTCTCTGCGTGTATGAGAGTACCGACCTGATTGTTGTTGGGTTATACAATTTCAACTTGTTTTATTTTCTTATTTTGTGATATCCGAGGCCTTATCTGCGTATCGAAAGATCGATCTTAAGGTAGACGATTTAACGTTCTTACTTCTTTTTGCATGGAACACAGTTGACTGTATCATGAATTCAATTACTATGTGTTAAATCACGTAAAATCAGAAAGTGTGATGAGCAAAAGCATATCTGAGTATGTCTGATAGTGTGGGTACACTGGTCAATGCATATCTAATCAATATCTTAACATATCCAGATGTTATGAATATGATTATGCCAGAGTTTAAAGATGGACAAATTATATCTGCAATCGACATGGCTTATGTGCTACAATAATCAAAATTGAAGTGTAGCTCAGCATGTTATGTCTAATATGATCCCAAGTCGTGATCTTTCTCGCAAAATATTTTCCTTTTTTTTCAATTCTCTACTCTAATATCAATAATGTAATCTTTATTGTAATCTTTTTTTTGTTACTCTGATCGTATATAGTGTAGTTGTATATTTTCATTTCCTAAGTTCATTTTTTAGCCACTCACACATTGCCTTAGGTTAAACTACAATAATAGTGTCTGATTCTGTATTGCATTTTTTTTTTTAATATCATAAAATACCAAAAAGATTTTATTTCTTATTTCTTTTATATTGATCAACACGGGATACAAGTTTATGTGGAAGTTGATACTGCACATGTCAAGTGGGAGTTTGTTAACGCATGGTTCTTGGTCGTCATGTGAAGTATCAAGATCAAAACAAAGAGCTACTTGAATATGCTGGTTCGAACTGACACGAACTGCCAGTTCGGATGCACATGAACTTGTCCGAACTGGCTGTTCGGCTGATCGTGTTTTTGCATAGTCATGTTCAACTATAAATAGTTCAGTCTTTTTTAGAATAGAAACTTCTTATATAATCTACTGTGTGAACTTGAGTGTGTATTCTCTGTGGTCTTAATATAAGTTTCATTGTATTTACCTCCCGTGTTTCTTATTTAACATTGATTTCTATACGACCGAGTAGACGATCCAACGCTCACGCATTCTCAAGGATAGTAGTGATCCAGAATAGCTTTTACAAACTTTGGATACATGACATATTCCTTTGTTCTCCTTGTGGGATTGAGATTCCCGATCATCTCATGATCTGCTTCGATAGATTAAAGCCATCTCCGGTGACGAGTCCGTGGATCGCCCAGGCATATTCTATAATAAAATCGTCAGTGCCTGATTTTCTCGGAGAAAAGGATGATATGTAGAAAGATATGATGCATCGCCAGTTTGCAGGAAACAGAGACTTATCATTAGATACGTTCCTATCAGGAGGTAGTTCACCCTCATACCCCATTCTCCACATGGTTTCATGCCACAATGGTTTTTCATAGCTAACAGGAGAATCAACATCATCCAAATTTAGGACAATTCGGATGCGTTCCTCGGATATATGAACATCTGTGTTCTGGTCATGGGAACATTGGAACTTTGACCCATCAGCAGCAGTTGCTTCTTGAGTTTTTCTCCAAAAAGCTTCTACAATCCTTCTGTAAATAGTGGGTCTGAGCAGAATGCCAGTTTCCCAATTGGAGTTTTCCAGTATGTTGAGGGCTTGATCGAATGTATCAGCATGTGTCCAACCTCTGTTAAATTCGCAAAATGAGTTATGAGTTGTTCCATACTCTAGAGCAGTGAAAATGGGAGAGCATTGGATCGTCTACTAAATCTACCTATTTGGAGATCGAAACATAATTAACCGATTGTTTTATTGATCAACAAAGAACAATTACAATCAGTATTCACTCAGAGACAGACTCATAGAGAACACTTTAGAAAACACACACTTTACAAAGCTTAGACTTTCAGAACTACTCATTACAAAAAACAAACTTGCTATTTATAGGCACTGGCGAACTCCATCCAACTCTGAGTTCGGCAGGTCCGAACCTCAGGTTCGGCCTGTTACATTTTGGCTTGAACTTGTTCCTTGACTTGATGTAACTCGATACTTCACACGACGCACATATCAGGTATCAACAAACTCCCCCTCGTCGTGTGTAGTATCACTTCAACATCTGCAAATCTGTATCTTCAATCAAGCTCCCCCTCAATTGTAGAATCCGTTTGTCCAACGAAATGACTCCTCGAACAAACTCTTCTTCAACTGAAATGTTGCTTGATCTTGAATATTTGACGATGTTTAGTGTATCTCTGGTCTTTATCAACAGCTTCAGAAGATTTGAAGTTGTGATATCTTGCACTTTAGCTATCTACACAATCATTTAAATAATCTTGGCGCAAAACGTCTCTTTGAGACTCTAAGATATGATTTTGAAAATTTGATTTTGTATCACGTGTTGATCAGATCGAAAATAAAATAGAAATAAAATCTTTTTGGCTTTTAGAAAGTTTATATCAAAACAAACCTAAAATCTTTTTGATTTTTTAAACATATGCTAAATCACACCAAAAATCTTTTTGTACTTTTCTTGAAATGAAATGAAATACAAAGCAGAAACAAACACTATTTTTTGTATGAGAAATATCACTATATGGGATAATATTGGACACAATGCGCTGAACTACACCTTAATGTCAACTAATTGAAGCACATAAGTCATGTTAATTGCTGGTATAATTTATCCATCTTAAACTCAGACAGAATCATACTCATAAAATCTGGATATGTTAAGATATTGATTAGATTTGCTTTGACCAGTGTATCTCACACTATCAGACATATTCAGACATTTTCTTTTTCCTTTTCTTTTGTTTTTTTCTTTTTGTGTGACTACCCTTGTGTATTATCACAACGTATAATATTTTCATGATATCGTCAACTGTGTTCCATGCAAAAAGAAATAAGAACGTTAAATCGTCTACCTTAAGGTCGATCTTTCGATACGCAGATAAGGCCTCGGATTTAACAAAATAAAGAAAATAAAACAAGTTGAAATTGTATAACCCAACAACAATGAGGTCGGCACTCCCGTACACGCAAATAAAGTCCGATGAGTTATACGAAACACCAAAGAAAATAAAACAGAACGTCAAACGAACAATGAACAGGTCGGGCTTGTGGACACGCAGAGAAAGTCCGATCGTTTGACAAAATAAGAAAAAAATCAAACAAGTTTAAATTTTTGCAAAATGAACACATGTATACACAGTGACTTCTCATTTATTTTCACATTTTTTTTCTTTTTGTGTCATGAAATATGCATCAAGATGTTATCCATATGGTCAAGCATTAGTATTTAGTGTATATCACATTTGAATACGTTCTGATTTGCTGAGCCTACCAAACATATCAAACAACGATCTTATGGCCCTTTCATCTACTCTATCCATGAGTCAGATACGCAAGCCAATGTACCATCAATTCCCAATATATTTGGCATGTATTCACCTTCCTTATATATTTGGCATGTATTCACCTTCTTCCCATAACATGCATTTTCACAATTTCTCCCCCTTACATGCATTTCTCCCCCTTGAAATGAAAACTCTATTTCTGGATTTTCATTTTACAAAAACAAGACTCTATTTTTAGTTTTTATCAAAGAAAAATGCATAACAAAAGTAAAAGTGATCAATCCACACGGATACCTGTGAGATTTAGAATTTCAGGAAAATTTGCAGGTTAAAAGATATATCATGAAATTTAATTTAAGCAGAATACTCCTCCATCAACAACTTGTCAATTGTCGATAGGTCTTCTAGAAGTACCTACACACTGGTCAAACCGATTAGTTCATAAATGACCCGAAGCGAATCGCTTATGGTCGACCAGTGTCCTGATTCTGCTTCGAAACCACCTTTGGTTTCCAGAATTGTGTTTGTTTTGGTAATTTAGTTTTGGATGAATTTATCACAGGTGACTATGATGATGAACCTATATTATGAGGCTTTTGAAAGATTGGAACAAAACATATTTGTTTTAAGAAAAATGTAAGCTCAACTTCATCAAAAACTCTGCCTTGTTTATTAAGGAACATTGGTTTGGCAGGTTTACCAAAAACTGGCTTCTTGTGAAGCCACTGAGATGCATCACCAGGCAGTGGACAATCTTTTGCCATATGCCCTGTTCGGCGGAAAATATAACATATTCTTTTTGTGTTATCCCACTTTTGAGGTACCTGCGAAGAACAACAAACATGAATATCTTGAGCATGATCAGGAGTAGAATCATATACCTGTCAATGATGATCATGCACCCATTTAGATGTTGGGCTTCGAGAATAAGAACCTTCAGAAGAGCATTTGGCATTTGATTCTTCTAGGTTCTTGAATCAGCTTTCTTCTCAAATACTTCAGAAATTTTCCTAGCATCAACACAATGAAGAGGAAACTCTTTGTCGGAGAAAATCTGGTCAGAACCTTTGAGCTTGTAGAAACGCTCCGGTTGAACCTTTTCAGCTTTAAAAACTTCCTTCTTCACTTGTTTCATCTTCAATTTCTTCAAATCATGTGAAGATGATGTAATGACCTTCTCAGCTTTCAAATTCTTCGCCTTCAAACCCAGACCCACATTCTTTCCAACAACTTTCTCCTCAGAATTAGAATTCTGGTGTCTATCCTTCGCCAATCTAGAAAATTCAGCTTTGACTTCATTTATATTCTTTTGCACATAAAATACCGTCTCATCAAAATCAGGTTGAGAACGAATCTTGTCACTGGAAGTAGTGGATTTCTCATTATCAGTTGAAGATGAACCAGATTCAAACTTGGGAGTAGGAGGAATCTCAGATTTATTTCCCTTTGTCTTTTTGTTCGTCTTGTTTTTCTTCGTCTTTACAACCTTTTCTTCTTTAGAATTTGATGATGAAAACTTGGAATAATCAATCTCTTCAACCTTTTCTTTCACATCCTTGAAAGCTCTTTTATTTGAGGGGGGGGGGGGTGAAGTTGTTGTATCAAAAAGCTTGTGAACACTTGAGAATTAGAAACATTGTTCAGCAAGCGATTGGCATCAATCACCTGAATCTTCAAATCTGAAATTTGTTTTTGAGCTTCAGCTAAATCATTCTTAGTAGCAATCAATCGCTTTGTAACCTTGTGAGTTTCAAATTTTTGCATGCGAAGATTTTCCATGCCTTCAAACAATTCTTTCTTCAGTTTATCTTCATTTCGCTTCTGAATCTCAAGATTTGCTGTTTCAACCTTATTAACACTAACCAATTCTCGCTTTTCATCCAAATATTTTTACATAACTTCTTGATAACTTGCAATTTTGGCAGCAGATTCTTCAGCATCCTTTGTGAGCAAATCAAGCTTGATTTTGGACTTGTTAAACAAATTCTGAAAATCAGAAGCAGCGTCTTCTTCCTCATCTTTCCATGTCTTGACTTCTTTCACCAACTCATCCCTCTCTTAACAAACCTTTGCTTTTGCCACTTCAACATCCTTTTTATCTTGTTTAGAAATTTCTATCACTTCATGCAATAACTTGATCTCTTTAATCAAACACTCATTCTTCATATCAAATTCCTTCTTATGTTCCTTAGAAATATCCAAATTTGAACTAATCAACGTGAATTCTTCAGAAAGCCTTTGAATTTTTGTCAACAACGAAGCATTTTCTCTTAATAAACTTTCCAGATTTCCAGCTAATTCATATGAACTTGGTATTGAACTAGTATCGGAACTTGAATCGGAACTATAATCTTCTTGATGATCATGAGTGACAATTAGAGCTGATGAATCATACCCAAACTGCTGACCCCAATCATAAACAACATCATGTTGAACTGTTAAAGCAGTTGTCTTACTTGTGTTACTTCAAGATGGTTGAGAAAAACCAGGCTTGCTACTTAGTGGTTGTTGTCATTCTTTGGCAAAATGTGCAAGCTTTGAACATTTGTAACATTTCAACTTTGACTTGTCAAAACCTAATTTCTCATTTAAATCAGAAGTCGTTTTTCCATGCTTCTTGAAAAATCTCTTTGATCTTTGACTCAACATAGCATATTTCCAAGCAATATCCAATTTAGTCAATTGATCATCATCAAGAGCATCAAGACCATCCCTTGTTAATTTTGCATCAACAACATTTTTTATAACCAAACGGAACGATGATGAAATTAAAGCAGCAATCATTTTGGCAAAATCATCCATTGATTTGGCAGAAAAAGCATTCTGACTTAATCAAACATTCATTCTTGACACCCAATTCCTTCTCATGTTTCTTAGACACTTCCAAGTCCGAAGAAACCAATTTGAATTCCTCAGAAAGCTTTTGAATTTTATTCAATAATGAAACATTCTCTTTCAACAAACTCTCCAAGTTTTCAGCAGATTCATAGGAACTTGGTGTTGAACTTGTATCGGAACTTGTATCTGAACTATAATCTTCTTGATGATCATGGGTGACAATCAAAGCAGATGAATCAAAATGTTTACCCCAATCATAAACACCATCATCTTGAACCGTTAAAGCTGTTGTCATTGTTGAATTACTGGATGAAGGTTGAGTAAAACGAGGTTTGCTTCCATGAGCTTGTTCACATTCTCTAGCAAAATGTCCAAGCTTCGAACACTTGTAGCACTTGATATTTGATTTATCAAAACCCAATTTACCAATAAACGCTCGTTTTCCACTTTTCTTATAAAATCGATGTGACCTTTGAGTTAACATAGCAAGTTGCCATGCCATATCTAACTCATTCAGTTGATCATCATGAAGCTCATTCAAATTTTCTTTAATTAATTGCGCTTTCCCAACATCATTGATAATCATTCCAAAAGACGAAGAAATGAGAGCAGCAATCAATTTGGCACATTCATCCACTGACTGAACAGAAAACGCACTTTGAGGTGATTGATTAGGAATTGTGAAAGTACAACCTTTTGAAGAATCAGAATTTCCAGAAGGTCCAGCCATAAAAGCAACACTTGGTGCAGAACTCAGATTTGGCTTTGCTTTAGGATTCATGATTGCAGAATTCTCACCATGATACAACTCAAGATTTTGTAAAGTAGCAGTTGACTTCTTTGAGTTTAACATTTCCATTTCCCGAGCATGAAGTTTTCCAGTCAGCTCGTGAAACGTCTATGTAGAGTATTCTTTATCATGAGTGAGTAGCAAAACATAATTTTCCCATTTTTCAGGTAACGCTTCCATAATTTTCTCTTTCAAATCAGCATCAGATTTCTCAATCCCGACAACCTTCAATTCACTAATCATTGTCATAATATTGAAAATTATCATATTCTTTATTCAATACTTTCTTCCGACTCTTCTTGTCATCATCATTTCCTTCACACCTTGCTGATAGAGCATCGCACAATTGCTTAGACTTCTTGCAAGTACTAAATTGATGAAGCAACTCAGAGGGTAATGCCATTGTAAGATAACTGAAAGCTTTTTGTTCAAGCTCGTATGATTTCCTTTCAGCAATATCAAAGGTATGAACTTCTTTGAAATCTCCCGCATTAGTTGGGTGTTGATAAAGTTTCTTGATTGGAATCCACAAATCGATATCATTCGTACTTATATAAGCCGAAAATCGTTGCTTCCAATTCTGATAATCATACAATTTCAACAACTTGGGAACTTTCTGACTTGTTCCAATTTCGTTGTCAAAGTTCAACATGGTTTGCATTGCGCTCTGCATCGCAGCAAATGCTTGATATTCCGACATCGTTGAAAAATTCTAAGATTCTGATGTGCCCGAACTCTATCCGAACTTCAATACCTTGTCCGAACCCCCTCTGAACTCGACCCGAACCTCAAATAAAACTCCGAACTCCAAATGAACTCTGAACTCTGTCCAAACTCTCGAAACTCTCTAAACTACTCCGAACCGAGACCGAACTTGGACCGGACACCGACCGAACTTGAACTTCGGAGCTCCAAACTTGTACTTCGGAGCAGTTACTCCGAACCTAACCTGATCAGTCCGAACCTCGACATAATCTTTCAAAACGTTCGATTTTTGACAGAATTTGATGAGATTTGCAGCAGTCGGACAGGAATAAAGGATAAGGAATGATTTAGGAGCAGATTCGACGCAAAATACTCGATAGAATTGATCGAAAACACAGAAACAAACTCAATAAACACCAAAGCGTTTCAAAAACTCCGGAAATAGCAACCATAGATCAGTAGAGTGAACCAGAAAGCTCTGATACCACTTGAAAATGCGAGAGAATTGGATCGTCTACTCAATCTAGCTATTTGGAGATCGAAACGTAATTAACCGATTGTTTTATTGATCAACACAGAACAATTACAATCAGTATTCACTTCGAAACAAACTTAGAGAAACACTTTAGAAAACACACACTTAACAAATCTTAGACTTTCAGAACTACTCATTACAAAGAACAAACTTGCTATTTATAGGCACTGGCCGAACTCCATCCGAACTCTAAGTTCGGCAGGTCCGAACCTCAGGTTCGGACCAGGTTTGGCCTGTTACATTTTGGCTTGAACTTGTTCTTTGACTTGATGTAACTCGATACTTCACACGACGCACATATCAAGTATCAACAAGCAGGATTGGCTCCTTGAGCTCGCCCGAGAGGCATCTGCACATGAGAAACAACTTGATTATATCTAACTAGATACTTACATATGAATGTCATGTCACACTAAGCTCGGGATAATGACAGTGCTTTTCAATTTAAACATCAAGGATATAAAAGTCATTTAGTAGTGCATATCCTCATATCTAACATATTTCAGACACATGTCAAAGTATACAATTGTATGAAGTACTATGGACCAGCCTTTCTTAAATATTTAATTAGAAGAAAATGATTGTTATCTAACTTAAATGATACAACTGAAATATATTAAGCAAGGTAGTTGTCTGTAAGGAATATTACGCTTAGAATATTTCCAGCTGAAATCCAGTTTTGTTAAGTTTCGGCTGAAGTTGAAGTTGAAGCGGAATTCTCAACTTCAAGCGGAACTGGGAGTTCAAGCGTAAGAAGAAATTTTGTCAGCTAGCGAATATTCCGGGTGAACTCGATTATCCACTAGATAATGAGTTCAACCGGACTTTTCCTGAGATGTCTTTTCAGCAAGTCCAATCCTGCAAAAGCTTCTCGTTTGCTTCTAAATCTACCAAAGCCGCTCTCCAAAAGTAGTATGATGCTGATCACACGCAAGTTATTCCAATTGTCGAAGTTTATGCTTTTAGTAGTTTATATTTGACTTTGTATTAAACGGTTTAGATTAGATCGTTTGGGATCATGGCTGTCATTGATCTCATCTGCACTATATATAGCATAGTTAGCTCTTAGTTTTACACACGGTTCTTGATCACCTTGTAATAGTGTAACTTTGAGTTAATGCAAATAGTGCCGAGGATTTCTTACTTCGTTGTTACTATACTTATGCAAATTAAAAACTACTAATACAAGAGAACTAAAATTGCTAGAGTAAAGTGAAGTATAACTTAATTCCGCATGGTTATATTTACAAGTAAAGGGTTATTGTTTTAGTTTAATCATAACTAATAACGATCCTACAAGTGGTATCATAGCTTTGGCTCCTACTTTGAAGACTTTCAATGCTTCAAAATCGATATTCTACTTGCCTACTTTACAAGCTTTGTTATATTTTTCTCTCTAAAAGTTTTCAAAATGAGTGACCTAAGTTTAGGATCTTTAAATGGCAGTGCTAACAAACCACCAACGTTCACTCCTGATGACTTTGGTACCTGGAAACTCAGGATGCAAGGTTTTGTTAGGATTTTAGACCGTCGTATTTGGAAATCCTTTATTAAAGGTCCCTACTCACCCATGGTTTCATCTGCTGATGATGCAGAAGTCAAAATACCTAAACCTTTGGAAAAATATGTTGATTCTGACTATGATGCTCTCGAATTTGACTATAAGGCATATTGGACTCTACCGACTGCACTTCCTAATTCCATTTTAAGTGTGTTCAAAGGATACAAAACTGCATTTGACCTGTGGAATACCTTAAGTGAAATGTATGAAGGAACCAGTGAAGTAAGAGAAAACAAGAAAGATGTCTTAAAACAGAAATATGAGAACTTTACTTTCAAAAGTGGTGAATCAATGACAAACCAGTACTTAAGATTTTTTCCCTACTTGATGAACTACAAAAGGTAGATATAAAACTAGACCAAGTAGATGTAAACAGAAAATTTCTACATTCCTTGCCTTCTGTGTGGACAGTTTACACTGTTAGCATCAGGGAATGTAAAATTTTGAAAAAGATGAGACTTAGTGAACTTCATGGCATACTCAGTGCTTATGAAATGGAACTAAACCTTAAACTAAACCTTAGCTGAGGGTAATATTACACTTTCCTAGTTAATTTAATAGACTCTCTACTGAGTATCTACCCGAAAGTACACGAGTGGATGAAGAATGTAGAATGGAGGAAGGAAACGCAACCATTCTCACCCTCTTTGTCTGCCTCTTGACGGTTCTCTATCTTCGTGAGTGGCAACGTCAGCAAGCTGCTGTAGCTCCTCTTCCCCCTCTACCTAATGACAATATTGTCAACTGAATAAAAAAAATGTAAAAAGGATCATGTATACTTGTAGTCATTATTTAATGGAAAATGGTTTGATAGTTGGCAAAATGCAAAAAAAAAAATATATATATATATATATATATATATATATATATATATATATATATATATATATATATATACTCCACCAGACATTTGATGACTGGTCTTTGGGTTAGAAGGTAATTATCATCTGTTCGGTTGATTCAAATTAACATTATTTTAACCAATTGTTGGTCCGGAAATTACACCAAAACACGATATTGTGATCTCTAACAAGTGCGGAAACCTTGTA
Organism: Deinandra increscens subsp. villosa; assembly: GCA_039602395.1. Classification (NCBI taxonomy): domain Eukaryota; kingdom Viridiplantae; phylum Streptophyta; class Magnoliopsida; order Asterales; family Asteraceae; genus Deinandra; species Deinandra increscens. The sequence continues at coordinate 77,170 of JBCNJP010000124.1, read as the reverse complement.
GAGATTGATTCAAGAATAGAGATGAAGAGAACACAAGAATACGATGATTAAAACAATGAAAAACCTGAACTTGCACACAAGATGAACTTGTCGGGTACAAAACAGAAATCGTAAACTCACTTCTCTCGGGTTTACGATCGTAATCACTTGTGATCGTAAACACCTCGGGCTGCTCCTCTCTCCATCGTAATCAGTCCCCCCAAACTAGGAGAACCATTGGGGTTTATATAGGCACCCGAATGGGTTTACAATTGGGCCCTTTTGGATCTTAAACCCAAGCCCAAGCCCATATCCAATAATAAACTAGCCTACTAATCTAATTAAACCCTCTAAGCCCAGCCCAACTTATTTAATATTACAAGCCTCATAATCTAGCCTCAACAATCTTCCCCTAGGCTTGTGATATTAAATGTCTTCAATCTCTGAAATTCTTCTTCTTGACTGGTTGGCAAAGATGTTGATGAAGATTCTTTCCGCAAAAATCTTCAATGGGTTTCATGACTGGCACTTGGGACTTCCTCTTGATCAGCATCAGCTCGAACTTCTTGAAATGAACAAATTAATGAGATGGAGGATTCTCATTGACTTGCTTCTTTTGAAAGAACTGGTTCTTGCTGAATCTTCGGTAACTGTCTTGAATCTCCAAAAATTAGAGGGTAGATTTTGAAAACCTCCTAACTTTGGAGAACTTGATTGTTGATCTTGGATCTTCATGATCTCTAACTGCTCTCTGCATCATTTTCTTCATCAATTGACTTTAAAAACTTCAGCTTCCCCTAAACACGTGAACATCTTCTTTGAAGCTCTTTTGAAGCTTTTGGAAACTTGTAAAGACACCAACAACTTCCCCTGAATAGTTGCTTTTCAGATGGAAGTCTTGTCCGGCTGGTTCTTTAACTTAAGCAGTAGCATCAGCAGCTTCTTTCTATCATCAACCTTTCTGACACACATTTGAAAAAATATACTCCACCAGACATTTGATGACTGTTCTTTGGGTTAGAAGATAATTATCATCTGTTTGGTTGATTCAAATTAACATTATTTTAACCAAACACCCTAATATAGATTACTGATTTTCTATAAAACTTCCCCTGAACCCAAGACCTCTAAAGACTTCCCCTTAGCTGAAAACTTCCCTTCAGCCAAGGACTTCCCCTGAGATAATGCATATTATCCTCGAGTTCCCTTCGGATACTATGTATTATGGAAGTCTTTTTGGATAATACTTATTATCCTCCCTCCTTCCCCTAAAAATTTGTCAAGATCTGACGGAGGAAGTCTTTTCCATTAGATAATAAGTATCATCCTCGAGTTCCCTTCGGATAATACTTATTATCCCATACTCCTTTCCCTAAAAATTTGGCAAGATCTGTCGGGGGCATATTGTCATGCATTAAAACCCATGAAAAACACATTTTGACTTCTCAAATCGACCTGGCCAAGACGAAAACATACCAAAAAGAACTTAACGACTCACACACGAAAAATATAAACCAAAAAAATACTTACCAAACCAAACATGAGAAAGTTTACAGGGGATCAAACCGTGTGAATCTGACTAAGGAACCCTTTTCAGCTTTAGTTACTCAACTAGTCCAGGTGATTGCCGGTATGTTTATCCGCTTTAAACTCAAACCCGTTTAATCCCAACCGAATGTGTCATGTTTAATATAGTACAATATTACCATCATGTTTAATTGTCCCCACACCCAAGCGTACACAGCAAAACCTACCCAACCTCAGAGTTTATTGAGGATTCACAAACTCCCAGCTTGAGGAACCATGTAACACCGTTATGACTACCACTTATTTCATTAACCATCAGTTGGTAATCAGGTCGGCCGCTAAGCACGCAAAGAAGACCAACTGAGTGATTATTTATTCTCTTTTCTTTTTCATTTTTTTTTATTTCTTTTTCATTTCTTTTTCTTTTCCTTTTCTTTTCTTTTTATTATGTGGTATAGTCATAACAGCAGAAACATGGCGTGTGAGAAAGTGAATACTAGGTATAATTACCACTCTCAACCCATTTTTGTCGGGACTCAGTTTTTTAAACCATGCAAACTGAGATGGGAAACTAAACATATATATATATATATATATATATATATTTAAGTTCATTGCACTTACATTGGTGGTCATAAGATTGGGTCGAGCCTACCGAGCATATCACCATGGAGCTTGCCTTTCACTTCCGCCTTACACGTGTCAGTCATCTCCAATCCGGGCTTCCCTCCCTTCTTAGAAACAGACACAAACAATTAAAAATTGAAAAGCACACTATTTTTGAGGGGTCAACTTTTTCTTCATCTTTACATTTCTTCCCCTTGCTTTTTGATTTTTAATGTCACAACGTTTGTGAACATTTTTTTTTAAACACGAACACATAAGCAGAGCAAATAACTTCACACACATCTGGCCAAGCTAATCTTCAAAGTATGGGTTTGAAAATTTTGAGAAATGGGTTTCATGACATGCACACTAAATTGCATTAGAAGTCAAACGCTTCAACAATCAATCACCAAGTGAAAATTTTAGGAAATTTGGTTTGACTCAAAACACCCTTTGCCGCTTCATCAAACAAACAACCAAGTTAAGAACAATATCTTTCATGCTGAATTTGACCTTTTACCTCTCAAGGAAACATATCCTCCATAAAAAATTGCTTGTCATGACATGAAGATACGTCTCTTAAACTGTGCCTGGAACAATCACTTATCAACAAACAAATTAATAATAAAAATGTTAGTGATAATCCTCCTTGACTGTTCCTGCACATAGTGAGAGATTAGTTAGCCATTGGTATCCAGGCCATTGTTTTTCTAGGTACACCTGAGGAATCAATAAAGGATACTTCTTGTAAGAACATCCCCTTTGAGAAATCAGGAAGTTGGGATGAAGCTGCCTTGATTTTTGGTTTCCAAGTTTCAGGTGATTTAACATTTGTTTTAGTCACTTTTGGAGTTGTGACTTTAGGTGTTTCAACCTTCTTCGTTTTAGATTCATTTTTCAAAACTGTTTTTGTTTTAGTCACCTTTGGAGTTGTGACTTTAGGTATTTCAACCTTCTTCATTTTAGAATCATTTTTCAACACAGTTTTAGTTACCTTGGGAGGGGTAACTTTGGGTTTTTCATGCTTTGGTTGTTTTGAAAATGGTTTCTTCACCTTTTTTTGAAAATTTTGGTAACTTGGAAAGCTGTTGTTTTGATTTAAAGATTTTCTTTCAGCTTTGGCAGCGCCCCAATGTTGATCAGAGGGTTTAACCTTAGGAGTAACAGTCTTCATTGCCTTAGGTTTCTGCACCATCATCGGCTTAGACTTCACAGACTCCTGAGATGAAACCCTTTGAGTTTTCGGATAATAGGGTTCATAAGGGTGATAAAGACAGTTTCTAGCAATATGATCGGCGATGCCACAATTAAAACAAGTCTGCTTCTTTAGATAGAAGTCAGACGTGTACCCATTTGTCTTCGGTGGCTGATATGGAGTTGGTTTGCCTTGTGTATGCTTCTTTGGTTTGACTGCAGCTTCAGATTTGACTTTCTGCTGGTTTGTCAAACCTGTCTTTACTGTCTTTGTGCTTCCTTGATTCTTTGACGTTGAAGCACCATTCTTGCAATTACAACAGCAACTGCATGATCCAACTGAAGAAATGGGAGACACAGCTACTCCCTTGAGTTTTTCATTCTTCACTCCAACTGTTGGTTTCATACTCGGATGCTTGATGGTGATCTTTGGCCTCTCAACTTTAGGTTCACTTATCACTCCATCGGTTATTCCCTTGAACTTGGAGGAGAAGGATGGTAATTCATATCCTACATCTGGTTCTTGGTCAAACATTGATCCAGATGTCATAAAGATCTTCCCCTCAGGCTGTGTCGTCAAGATCACATTTTCCCGTTTCACTTTATCAACAACCTTGAAGTATGGAGTCTCAATTTTAGGATACTGTTTCAGCTTTATCTCCGACACAGGAGCTTTGGCCTCATTCTTGGTCACATCATTAACTCCACTTTTACTTGTACCAGCATCATCAGACTTGGAGCTATGACATCTGTTATACTCCTGGCACTCAACATCATCTCTTGATACGTCCTCTATTCTCCCTTCACCATATGTCATGTTTGCCTCGTTGTCTATTTCCTCTTGAGTCAATGGTGTAGTTCCAATCAAGACACTATCAATAGGAGGAGCAGCTTCTTTATAATCAGATTTGGTTCGTTCAACTTGATCCTCACTAAGAAGTATTCCTATAATGTCTCTGGGAACTGGTGGAGGAATGATGCTGTTCATTGCCAAAAATTTATCAGTTTTTTCTGACCCAAACCCAGATGTGTCTTTCCCAACTTGGCCGGTCACAACAGTATGTGACAATTCCTTTCCAGCATCGAGCATTCGCTGATTTCTTTCCTGATTGCAATCATACTTGACCTGTAGCTCATCATATTTTTGCTGCACTTCAGTTAAATTCTGTGTCAGCTCAGATATCTTAATCCTAGCCCGATCATGTAAAATAGTCTTCTCCGTTGCTAGCTTTTGAAATTTCTCAATGTCTAGTTTTTGGGCTTTTACTTTCGCTTCACTCTTGTGCCATCTACCCCTGAATGAACTCCTTTCGCATTTTATTTCAAACAGTTCTATCTCATAATTTTTACAAATTTGCCTAAGTCCAGGAATTAAACGTGCACAAGTAGGATTGGGGCATATCTTAGTTTCATCACCTTCAGCTGCGAAAGCATCCTTGTTCTTAACCAAATTCTTTTCTTCAACCTCTGAACTCATTTTCTTTCTTTAGATATGCAGCTTCTGAAAATTTTGAAAAATTGGCAAGAACGGCAAAATTACTATTCAAGGAATAGTGTCAAAAACTTAAAACTGAAAAACGGAGGCCTTCGGAGTGGAATCTGGGGGTCCAAACGAGCTTCCCTAGACGTTAGTATGGGGTAATTCTGGGGCTCGATGTCACGAACGTCGTGTTAAAATTTGAGCCTCTAACTCCAACGAGTCAAAAGTTATGCCCGTTTCCGTGAAAGTGTGAAATAGTGACTTTTTGCCGCAAACTATTTTCCGATCGTAAACGATGTTTCTGATCGTAATCCCTGTTTACGATCGTAATCACCTGTTTATGATTGTGAAGACAGCTGGATCGTAAACACTGATCGTGAACCTATTTCCGATCGAAACAAGTCGTAATCTCGATTCCTTTCGAATAAAATCATAAACACCCAAAGCTCCTAACTTGAAGTCGTAAACACGATTTTTGTGATCGTAAACGTCAATACCAGCCCAGAATTGGTCGTAATCACCAAGAACACCAAGAACACGATGAACACCGAGTCGTAAACACTCAAAACTGCCCAGAAACTGATCGTAAACTCATGAACAGCAGCAGATCTGATCGTAAACGTGAAGAACAACCCAGAATTTCGATCGTAAACCTGAAAAACTCAAGAAAACTCGCAAAAACTGTTAGATCTTCTTGAATCAATATCGTGAGAACCACGAAACTCTCGTTTCTTGGCTCTGATACCAATTGTTGGTTCGGAAATTACACCAAAACACGATATTGTGATCTCTAACAAGTGCGGAAACCTTGTAGAGATTGATTCAAGAATAGAGATAAAGAGAACACAAGAATACGATGATTAAAACAATGAAAAACCTAAACTTGCACACAAGATGAACTTGTCGGGTACAAAACAGAAATCGTAAACTCACTTCTCTCGGGTTTACGATCGTAATCACTTGTGATCGTAAACACCTCGGGCTGCTCCTCTCTCCATTGTAATCTGTCCCCCCAAACTAGGAGAACCATTGGGGTTTATATAGGCACCCCAATGGGTTTACAATTGGGCCCTTTTGGATCTTAAACCCAAGCCCAAGCCCATATCTAATAGTAAACTAGCCTACTAATCTAATTAAACCCTCTAAGCCCAACCCAACTTATTTAATATTACAAGCCTCATAATCTAGTCTCAACAGTTTTCAAGTGCACTAGTAACTACCGATTTTCATAATCAAAGATCTTCAAACTCATCATCATACCAGTCACCTATTGGCAACTTCCGTGAGACACCAAGGTGTCAAGAGAGTTTTTCAAACACGTTTGACAACTCTTACAATGCTCATGTAGCAACTGACTCATACCAAGCTTTCATTCGTGAAGATCTTGAGTGTATAGGTGCTGATGATTTGGAAGAAATGGATATCTTGACTCAATTTGCTATGGTATCTGTCATGGCTCAAAGGTTTTACAAAAGAACTGGTAGAACCTACAAGGGAGCAAAAGGTGCTCACATATGCCTACACAAGAGCAAGGTGAAATGCTACAACTGTCACCAACTTGGTCATTTTGCAAGAGGATGCCCACAACCAAGAAGAGAAGGACAGAACCAGGGTCATGTCCAAATGAAAAATCATGGTGGAAACAATTCTAACAACAACAATTCTGGTCACACTCAGGTCATCAACCCACCACACCAAAACCAACCAGAAGTCAAAACCACCAGAATGTGGTTGCTGCTGTTGCTAATCAAACCTCATGTGTTGAATGGGAAGATTTCGTTGCTGAGTTTGAGCCAATAAATCATGCTTTGATGGCCAAACAAGACCCCACTTCAGATCTGGTAAATTCTATTCCTGAAAAGGTTTTAGAAAACCTATGCAGCCCTGCTTGCATTGAACAAGTGGCAAAATACAGAAATCACAACACTGATTTGATTGATGAAGTTTCAAACCTAAATGAGTTAAATGAATGTTTTAAGAAAACTGAATCATCTTACATTTAAAAAATTGAAAATTTAACCAAAGAGTATGAACAGTTAAAGCAAATCAACTCATTTCTTGAAACACAGCTTGATGATATGCTGTCCAAATTTGAGAAATCAAGAAATGAAACAAAAGACGCTAAGGCTGAGGTTGATGTTCTTGAAATCAAGTTAAAATATGCTTTGTTCACTTGTGACAAATTTCAAACTGCAAATAGAAAGGCTGAGAAGTTATGGTTGGGTGGAATGTATGGTAAAGCTGGTATTGGGTACAACAATGTCGAACCACCAATTGAATACTCACCAGTAATCAAACCAATTGAAGCTTTGAAAACAGACTGTAAAGTTAGTCTTACTGTTGATGACACCTCATCACAGTCAAGTTTTGAAAACACTGTTGAGTCAAAGAAAACTGAAGTCACTGATGCAAGCACTTCTGCATCAGCTGACCAATCAAACATTTTGAAACCTTCAATTGCTATGCCACCACCGACTATTTATGAACCCAAAGATTCAAAAGTTGAAGGAAAGCAACCTGAGTAACCAAAGGGAAGTCAAACTCAAAGGTTTGGTCAACTCACTTTCAACCAAGTGACCAAACATGAGTCTCCCAGGAAATTTGAAACCAAGATTGTTGAATGTATGTGTTATGGTGAACAAGGTCACCTAGCTGTTGTGTGTCAGTTCAATCCACTAAGTAAAGTCAAACCATTTTTGAAACAAAAACCTGTTTTGAAACCAAAGGCTGATTTTCAAAAGAAACTCACAGGAAGAATTTCATCTGTGAAAAGCCACACAATGAAGCATTTTGGATCAGAATCCAACAGGGTCTTAATTGGTAACGAAAGAAATGGAAGCTTTTCTGTTCTAATGCAAAATCGTTTTCTGGCTGAAGTTCAAGCGGAATACTCTTTCGCTCGAACTCAAGTTCAACCGGAAAACAAAATTCAACCCAGATCAGCCACTGCTCCTAAGCAGAGACCACATGTACATTTTGCTGATGGGTTTGAGCATTTTGAAGCTCAAGGGAGAAGAAATCCCTCTATAGGAAAGACCACCTCTAGAGAAAATATTTCAAGAAGCAAAAAGCCCTACCAATCTGAAATTGAATTTTCTACTAGTTCAAGTGGAAGTCACACTGTTCCACTTCAGGGGGAGAGTTCAAACCAAAACAAATACTTTCCTCAAAGATTTTGAAAATCACCTGAAAGAACTAAGTTGGTCAATCAAGGTAATGAAAAGTCTAAGAAAATAACTAACAAGCAAAGAAAATTCAAAGAATATAGGAAAAGAAAAATTGCTAAAAGGAAAAACACCAAAGGTGAAAGATTTAGTCAAACAAGTACGCAGTATGATAACCTAAGTTTTGACAATGATGATCTGCTCACTGAAGCTCCAGTAGTAAATACTTTAGTAATCAAGGAGTACAAGTATAATGATGCTTATGGCAGACCCAAGACCACTCAGGCTTGGGTCCCCTATAGAAACTGATCAATTCTGATATGTGCAGGTGCAGAATAAAGGCCAAAACAGCCTATGGGTAGTAGACAGTGGATGCACTTGCCATATGACAGGGAATAAGCATATTCTGGAAAATACAAAAAGAATAAATGGAGGACCAGTTGCCTTTGGAAGCACTAAAGGCCATATCTCAGCACAAGGAGATGTGAGCAATGGACTAGTAAAATTTGATAAGGTCAATTTTGTTGATACATTAAATATCAATTTACTCAGTGTCTCACAAATGTGTGACAAGAATTTAAATTTAATGTTTAATGAGAAAGAGGCTATAATTCTCAAACCTGGTGTCAAAATTTCGGATGAATTAATTATGCTTAAGGCACCCAGGAAAGATGGATTATACATTTTGGATATGTCAGTTGCTGCACCTTCATGTGGCACTGCTTGTTTCATATCCAAAGCCTCTGTTGATGAATCTGATCTGTGGCACAGGAGGTTAGGTCATGTAAATTAAAAGAACATGAACAAAATTGTAAATCTTGGCTTGGTTAAGGGTCTTCCTAACAAGCATTTTGTATGTTCTGAGAACTGTGTACCTTGTCTCAAGGGCAAGCAACACAGAACCTCCTTTAAGCCAAAAGTTGAGTCTTCTATTTCAAAACCTTTAGAATTGTTGAACATGGATCTTTTTGGTCCAACTAGAGTAATGAGTTTGGGGAAAGGGTCATACTGTTTTGTAATAATTGATGATTTTTCTAGATACACTTGGGTTTTCTTTCTTAAAACAAAAGATCAAACTGTTGAATTGTTGAAAACACTTGTGATCAATTTAGAAAATCAATCCAACCTTAAAGTTAAAACAACCAGGTGTGACAATGGCACAAAATTTAAAAATCATGTTTTGAACTCATTTTATGAGGAAAAGGGAATTGTGAGACAATTCAGTGCTCCTAAAACTCCACAGCAAAACGGTGTTGCTAAAAGGAGAAATAGGACATTGATTGAAGCTGCTAGATCTATGTTAGCAGACTCCAAGCTCCCTGTGATATTTTGGGCAGAAGCAGTAAACACTGCATGCTATATCCAAAACATGATTTTAATTGTCAAAGGCAAGAATAAAACACCTTATGAGCTTTGGAGAAAAAGAAAACCAAACATTTATTTCTTTAAGCCATTTGGGTGCCCTGTTACAATCTTAATAACTAATGAGCTATTGCCTAAATTTGTAGAAAAGGTAGATAAAGGTTACTTTGTTGGATATTCTGGTGTGTTAAAAGCATACAAAGTATACAACAAGAGAACCAAAATTGTTGAGGAAACTATAAATGTGTCTTTCAATGAAAAATCTTCCAACAATTTGAGTCTCAGCCCAGTTGGTTATTTGATATTGATGCACTAACCATTGCTTTCAACATAAATGTTGATAAGCCTGTGAGTTATTTAGTGCTAGAACATAATTTTTACAGGTCTTCTGATGAGCATTGGAAGAGCAACCAAATTACAATCAAGAAGCCAATTTTCTTCTCTTCAATGAGCATCAAACATCTTTTGCTGGATAATGGAAGGAAACCATCTGAAATAGTTCAAATTGAAGAAGAAATAGTTCCGGTTGAAGTCAAAGCAGAACCAGTTTCTCCGGTTTAAGTTCAACCGGAAAACCAAATTTCGGAAACTAAAGAGAATACTGAATCACGGTCAAATGAGGCTGAAAACTCAAATGATAGCACATCAAATGAGCTTAATTTAGAGCATCTGACCTACAATTCAGATACAAATTTTCATGAATCAGTTGGAGTTTCAAATCCTATGTCACAACTTGGAAATGTTGAGCTTGAGCTTAATCACATACTCCCTCGGCTCAACATTCCCTCAAATGGAAGAAGCCATGAGTTCCCCATGCACATAGATAGAAGAATCAACAAGGATTATCATATGAAGAATGTTATTGGAGATGTGAAAGCACCTGTATTGACAAGAAGTAAATCTGCTGATGCAAACATTTGTTTGCATGCTGCATTTTTGTCTCAAGAAGTACTTAAGAAAGTAGCTGAAGCTTTGGAAGATAGCAGTTGGGTAGAGGCAATGCAAGAAGAATTATTTCAAATCAACAAGCAAAAAGTTTGGGAATTGGTAGATCTGCCTGATGGAGCAGAACATATTGGCACAAAGTGGGTATTCAAAAACAAGAAAGATGACAGGGGTATAGTTTTCAAAAACAAAGCAAGACTAGTTGTGCAAGGCTATGCACGGGAAGAAGGGCATAGATTATGATGAAGTGTTTGCACCTGTAGCTAGATTGGAAGCAATTAGAATTTTTCTAACTTATGCTGCCTTCAAAGACTTCCAAGTATTTCAGATGGATGTCAAAAGTTCCTTCCTGTATGGCCTGCTGGAACAAGAAGTTTTCGTCAAACAACCTCCTAGTTTTGAGGACCCTCATCATCCAAACAGGGTATGCAAGTTGATCAAAGCCCTGTATGGCCTCAAACAAGCTCCTAGAACCTAGTATGAAACTCTTTCTAACTATCTTCTAGAGAATGGCTACAGGAGAGGTGCAATTGACAAAACTCTCTTTGTTAAATGTGTTGGTAAGGATATGATGATGGTTCAAATTTATGTAGATAATATTAATTTTGGTTCATCTAATACTGCTTTGTGCAAAGCGTTTGAAATTTTGATGCAGTCTAAATTTGAAATGAGCTCCATGGGAGAACTAACCTTCTTCTTGGGCTTACAAGTGAAGCAAACTACAGCTGGGATTTTTCTGAATCAGGCAAAGTACATCCAAGATATGCTGAAGAGATTTGACTTGCTGACATGCTCTAGTGCTAAAACTCCTACATCTACTTCCCACAAGTTAACAAGTGATTTAAGTGGCAAGTCAGTGGATGTACACATGTATAGAGCCATGATAGGATCACTGATGTATCTAACAGCAAGTAGACCTGACATCATGTTTAGTTTTTGCTTATGTGCAAGATATCAATCCTCACCAAAGGAATCACACATGGTAGCAGTCAAAAGAATTTTCAGGTATTTGAAGGGTCAACCCAAGTTGGGGTTGTGGTATCCTAAGAATTTTGATTTCTCCTTCAAGGCATTTACATACAGTGACTGATGTGTTCGGAACGTACCTAAAAATGTAATAAAAACCTAGACCTAGACCTAGACCTAGACACACCTAATTTTACCGAAAATACCTAAACTAAACCGAACCCTAAGGCAAGTTTACCTATCGGATAGTAGAATAGCTAAGGCAAGACCGGGATTATCGAACCCTAGAGACACTCTATGAACAAAACTAACCTAGGACCTAAGAATTGAAATTTGAGAATTTGATTTGGGTTTTTGATTTAAGATTGATTTAATTAACTAAACTAACACTAACGAATGACAGCAAAGCAAACCTTGAGGAAACTACCAAAATGAGAGAAGACACCACCTAGACCTCAAATCCCAATTAACATCTATGACCAAACCTGACATTGACAATTCTGATGGATCCTAGTTCACCTTTTAAGTTCTTCCTAGTAATTGCTTCTAACGTTCGGACAGGAGTTCACCTTATGGGTACATCCAACCTCAACTAGACCTAACCACCCTCGAAACAATATTAGGCACCTTAAGCTAGCAGGAACTACCACTAATCAACACAACTGACATGGAATAGCAAGCTAACTAACTTCCTAGGGCATCCCTCTCCCGATGGCGATGTGATCCTAATCCACTAGTGAACCCAACTACCCGACCTAGTTATCACCTCCCGGCTTGTCTAACTAGAGCAGCACACAAGACTTAAGGAATTCACAAAAATACTACACTATGAATTACCAAATAGATAATCAAACTAATTACAAACACACAGTCACGCAATCAGTTACCCAACCCAAACCGAAAGACATTCGCAGATTAGGTAGTTTAGTAAGTTAATTCAAACCCTAATTCTAGTGGTCATATGCATACAATCATGTTAATCAATGGAATTGAATAGAAAGCAAACATCAATCAAATTGCCAAGGTCAAACAAGATCACAAATACTAAAAGTTCATCATACGGTCTAGGTGGTGGTATAGAATTAGCCAACCACCATAATCAAAGTAGAAGAAACCATAAAGACAGAATCTTTAACCCTAAACATGGTTTTAGAACTAATCAAATACAAGAAATCGAATAAAGAAACTAAACCGGATGATTGAATTGAATGTCGAATAATGATTCCGGGTTGATCTCCACTCGATTCCACCTTCTCTGCCTTAAAAAATCGCCTCTTGGTCGTCTCTCAGTCGAACGCCAGTGCAGACTCCCGAATTGAAACCCTAAAATCGATTTTATATTGCGAAACCTCTTTTTGCGGGTTTTGGACCTCCAAGCGTATCGCTTGGAGGTATATCCTTCCTAGGCGATACGCTTACAGATCATGTCGCGACAATTTAGTCGGTCAAACCGACTTAAGCCCCGCGTTGACTCTTTCCTCTTCGCGCGTATCGCCTCTCACTCATTAGGTTCCGGGCGATACGCCTGGACCCTCTTGTTCAACACTTCTTCATTTTTCTTCTTAACTTCTCTCATGGCCTCGGGACTTTATTAAAAACCTACAAAACTCATAAAAACATAAACAAGACCCCAAAGACACTAACTTAACTAAAAACACTTAAAACTAATGAAAACCGACTCAACTTGACTCAAACAACCAACTAAAAGACCCCGGAAATGAGATGTGTTTGCAACACATCAGTGACTATGGAGGATGTGACATTGACAAGAAATCAACATCAGGAGGATGTCAATTCTTGGGTGAAAGGCTTGTATCTTGGCAATGTAAGAATCAAACTTGTGTTTCTACATCAACAGCTGAAGCCGAATACATTGCTGCATCAAGATGTTGTAGTCAAGTACTTTGGATCCAAAATCAAATGCTTGATTATGGGATCACCTTCATGGAAACTCCCATCTTTGCAGGCAACAACAGTGCCATATCCATCACCAACAATCCAGTCAAGCACTCCAAAACAAAGCACATTTATCAGGTATCACTTTATTAGAGATTGTGCAGAAAAGAATTTAATTAAGTTGTTCAAAGTTCATACTGATCACCAACTGGCTGACCTGTTTACCAAAGCTTTTAATGAGGCAAGATTCTTTGACCTCATCACAGCAATTGGCATGATGAACTTTGACTAACAAACTTTTCACATTTTTTTTAATAAAAGAGAGGCATGTGCTTAAGAGCCCGTCTCTTGATACAAAAAGAAAAGAAAAATGAAAATTTCTTGTGTAAATTAGAAGACATTTCAGTTCATAGTCAGTAACTGCTGCTAAACTGTGAACAATTTAGCACACATTTTCAAAAATCATGTGTTTTGGTCTTCCGGTTCAAGTTAGGTTCAACCTGAGAAAAGAAAACTTTTGAAATCTCCGGGTGAACTTCAACCGAAAAATGCTTTGTAAACTTTGTGGAACATCATCAGAGGTACTTACCACGGTCTTACCCCTGAAATCATACATGAGTATTTTTCCCGCGAGATCCGGAACATCATCAGAGGTACTTACCACGGGATACTATCCTTAGTTTGTACATGAGTATTCCTATCACTCCTAAAATGGGAACCCACTAGCAGCCTGATTAGCATATTTATACAACAAATAAACACACAGGCTATTTAAAATGGGAACCCACTAGCAGCCTGATTAGCATATTTATACAACAAATAAACACACAGGCTATTTAAGCTACTCCTAGGTCAGCTGGGTCTACCGACACATCATAGATTAGAAATGCTTTCCATTCAACCATACTTAACACATTTCCCAAATTTATTCATTAATTAGCACTTAAGCACAAAATAAGACAATCAATTCCCAGTTTCTATCATTTTCCATTTAAAATGCAGCCAGAATCTCGGACATTTTTGAACTTTTTTTTTTTTATTTTTATGACTCAATTAAACACACTAAAAAAAACTAAAAGACTAAATACGAACGTATCCCATCCCCACACTTAAATCACACATTGCGCTCAATGTGGAATGGAACAAAAACAAATCAGAAATAAAATAAATAAAATAAAAGAAGTTGAAACGCGTTCACCTGAAACTCCAGAGACTCAGCACATCGACCTCAGCGAACCACCACAAACTCGGTAAACAGAAATAATATAAATTCAAAAATTGAAAATTTTCTGACTTACCTCCTCCAGGCGTATCGCCTACAACCTTGCATCCCCCAGGCGATACGCCTGGAGCTGCACACAACCGGCCCGCCAAAGGATGCAAGCGTATCGCCTATAACCTACCAACCTCCAGGCGATATGCTTGGAACGTGATTTCTAGAGAATTTTTGGAATTTGACCCCAAATATTTTCTATCTCTTTTCCTCTTCAGCAGGCCTATGGTCGAAAAACTCAGCAACAACCTGCATTTTTGCCTGCACAACTCACATTTCCCAACGCTTGAATCTCCAGAATAACCTGCAACCACCAAAAACACAAAACCAAAAGACGCAACATACACAAAAACCAAAAAAATTGCAGAAAATTAGAACACAACTACACAATATACAAACCGGGCACTCCACCAATCAGCACAAAACTGAACCAAAACCTCCCAAACCATCCGGAGGCTTAGACTTCACATCTTTGACTACAAAACTACCGGTATCCACCCGGTTTCTATCCAACCAACCATCTACCAACTTCCTAGTCCATAAAGCAACGAACTTTACTTCTCTCAACAACATCTTAACCTTCCAATGTTTGTATCTACCCGGAAGAAAACCAACTTTACCTAGAAAACTCAATTCCGGGTCATGGGTGGCAACAATCACATCTAACCTCCCCACACTTGGTCTAAACTCAACCTCATCATTCAGAATACCTAAATCACCAAGTGTGGCTTTTCTATTTACCTCTTCAACCACCATTTCACTCTCTACAATCATCAACCTCTCGGGTTCTCCTAACGGGTCAAAACTCTCATTCTTATCACATAAAATCTCTAACCCTCCTAGATCTTCCCCACACTTATCCACTATCACCACTTCATCCTCAACTACCTCACCTACCTTCTCAACTACCTCACCGGGTTCTCCTAATGGGTCAAAAATTTCAGTTAAATCAACTACTTCAACTAACCCCCCGGTGTCCTCCCCACACTCATCCTCTTCAAATTCATCATCATCCAACCGATTACCTACAACCACAAATCTATGAAGGACAAAAAAGTACTTATCAAACAAACCGATTCGGTGCCCCTATCCTTACGTCTACCCACTTCAAACACTACACTCTCATGGTCAACCCTCAAAGTAATCGTGCCCGCAAAAACATCAACTAGCGCCCGGGCGGTCCTAAGGAAAGGTCTACCTAAAATCAAAGGGCAACTAGCATCATATGCACAGTCGACTACCACAAAGTCTATAGGGAACAAAAATTTATCAATTTGCACAAGAACATTCTCCACTATTCCTTTGGGTCTAACAACCGACCTATCTGCTAAAGAAATTGTCATCCTAGTCGGCTCTAACTCCCCTAATCCTAGGTGCATGAAAACAGAATATGGCATAACATTAATACTAGCACCTAGATCAGCTAAAGCACAAGTAACAGATGAATCACCAAAAGAGCACGGAATTGTAAATGTACCAAGATCAGTCAATTTTTCAGGCAATCTATTTTGAACTACAGCAGAACAATTAGCATCAAGTGTGACATCCGCAAAATTTTCAAGCTTCTTCTTATTAGTTGACATATCTTTTAAAAATTTAGCATACTTAGGCATTTGTTTAATGACATCAGTAAAAGGTAAAGTGACCCTAAGTTGCTTAAGAAGCTCTAAAAACTGATTGTACTCAAGCGCATTCTTCTATTGAACCAGACGTTCAGGATACGGCACTTGCTTCAGATCATCGGCTGTAATCGGTCGAGGCGCAAATCTCACTCTCTTCTTCTCTTTAACAGCCTCCCATCTCAACGGCTTCTCTGCAGCAGGCGGTTTCCTAACTATTTCAGCCTCGACGTTTGGTGCGGTACTTGCTGGCATTACGCTCGGATGCACCCTCCCGCCAGGCGTCTCTAACTCAATCTCCTCATCGACCGGCTCTTCATCAACTACCGCCGGTGATGGACTCTGGACAACTCTCCCGCTCCTCGTAGTGATGGCATTGACATTAGCATTGGGGTTCTTATAAGTACTACCAGAAAACTGACCCCCACGGGAATTGAGCTCCTTCAGCTGCTTCGCAATGTCACCGACTGACCTCTGCAAATCAAGGAATGAAGCTTGCTGGTTCCTCAATAAAGTATCATGCTCCGCCAGCTTCTTCTGTGTGGCCTCATCTCTCGCGTTCATCTGCTGCAAAATCTGCGTTTGGTTCATGACCAGTTCTGTAAGCTCCTTCACAGTCGGCCCCTCGTTTCCTCCACCACTCTGATTATACCTCGGCTGAAAACCAGGTGGATTTCCTCCCTCTCGTCATCTTGAATTTTGGCCACTCCTCCACCCAGACTGGAACGTATTACCGAACTGGTTTCGGTTTCCAATGTAATCCACCTACTCAGCGGGAGCAAGCGGGCAGTCTCGAGTGTCATGAGCGCCTCTGCACAGCTCACATTTGGCTTTGATGTGGAGTTTGATTTCTTCTAAGGTTTTATAAATGTTTTCTAACTCCCTAGTTTACATGGTTTCTGAGCCAATGTGATTTACACCCCGGGTAGATGTAGATGGAATGAGTGATCTAGTCGGGGCCAAGGTGGCTCTCCGACCTCCGGGTGCCTGCTGTTCAGCAAGTGCGAAGCTCTCAAATAATGATTTGCATTCGTCAACAGTGAGCTTCTCCATCATATGCCCTCCAGCTGAAATATTGAAATCCTTCTGAACAGAATAAGGAAGTCCATTATAGAACTTTTCTATGATCGCCCAGTCCGTCAACCCGTGTTGCGGACATCTACTCAGAAGGGTGTTGAATCTCTCATAAGCAACAGAGTAAGGCTCATCGGGGTCCATCTTGAAAGAGTGGATTTCCTCCCAAGTACGTGAAGCCTTGGCTAGAGGATGATACTTCTTTAGGAATTTCGCCGTTAGATCGTCCCAAGTGGCGATCAAATTCGGCGGAAGCGTCTCAAGCCACTCGGCGGCTCGAGACGTCAGGGAGAATGGAAACAGACGCAAGTAGATGATTTCGTTCGCGACTCCGGTGAGTCCGAACGTGTTGCAGATACGAATGAAGCGGGAGATATGCGTCGGTGCATCTTCGTCCTCACGTCCATGAAACTGAATGGAATGCGTCAAAGCGTTGATGACGTGGGACGGAACTTGCCAATTCGCGGTGTTGGCAATAGCAGGCTGTGCAATAGCAAACCGGGCCTCGGTGACTCCGGCGCTAGCCTGCTCATGGACGGTGCGACGTGCCGCCATGGATGAAAGATCGGGGAATGGAATGGGTTTGGTGTCGCGTGTGGTTTGTGTGGAAGAAGATGGTTTGGAGTGGGTGGTGGAAATGATGAATGCCTCTAGCTCGGTGCGTAGAAGGCGAAACCGTTCACGAATATCCGCGTCGGGATCAGAAAGTGGTGACAACTCAGGAGGACCTCGTGAACGGGTGTGTGGCATAAAATGAGGAAACTGACTCGAAGAAAACTAAGAAAAATTAAACCTAAGAACTAGACTCGAAAGTAGAAAATCCTAAGACTCTAGACACGGAAAACCCTAAAAGACTCAAAATTTCCTAACGACGACCTAAGTTAATCTTGCTATTGCCAAGTGTCCCCGGCAACGGCGCCAAAAACTTGATGTGTTCGGAACGTACCTAAAAATGTAATAAAAACCTAGACCTAGACCTAGACACACCTAATTTTACCGAAAACACCTAAACTAAACCGAACCCTAAGGCAAGTGTACCTATCGGATAGTAGAATAGCTAAGGCAAGACCGGGATTATCGAACCCTAGAGACACTCTATGAACAAAACTAACCTAGGACCTAAGAATTGAAATTTGAGAATTTGATTTGGGTTTTTTATTTAAAATTGATTTAATTAACTAAACTAACACTAACGAATGACAGCAAAGCAAACCTTGAGGAAACTACCAAAATGAGAGAAGACACCACCTAGACCTCAAATCCCAATTAACATCTATGACCAAACCTGACCTTGACAATTCTGATGGATCCTAGTTCACCTTTTAAGTTCTTCCTAGTAATTGCTTCTAACGTTCGGACAGAAGTTCACCTTATGGGTACATCCAACCTCAACTAGACCTAACAACCCTCGAAACAATCTTAGGCACCTTAAGCTAGCAGGAACTACCACTAATCAACACAACTGACACGAAATAGCAAGCTAACTAACTTCCTAGGGCATCCCTCTCCCGATGGCGATGTGATCCTAATCCACTAGTGAACCCAACTACCCGACCTAGTTATCACCTCCCAGCTTGTCTAACTAGAGCAGCACACAAGACTTAAGGAATTCACAAAAATACTACACTATGAATTACCAAATAGATAATCAAACTAATTACAAACACACAGTCACGCAATCAGTTACCCAACCCAAACCGAAAGACATTCGCAGATTAGGTAGTTTAGTAAGTTAATTCAAACCCTAATTCTAGTGGTCATATGCATACAATCATGTTAATCAATGGAATTGAATAGAAAGCAAACATCAATCAAATTGCCAAGGTCAAACAAGATCACAAATACTAAAAGTTCATCATACGGTCTAGGTGGTGGTATAGAATTAGCCAACCACCATAATCAAAGTAGAAGAAACCATAAAGACAGAATCTTTAACCCTAAACATGGTTTTAGAACTAATCAAATACAAGAAATCGAATAAAGAAACTAAATCGGATGATTGAATTGAATGTCGAATAATGATTCCGGGTTGATCTCCACTCGATTCCACCTTCTCTGCCTTCAAAAATCGCCTCTTGGTCGTCTCTCAGTCGAACGCCAGTGCAGACTCCCGAATTGAAACCCTAAAATCGATTTTATATTGCGAAACCTCTTTTTGCGGGTTTTGGACCTCCAAGCGTATCGCTTGGAGGTATATCCTTCCTAGGCGATACGCTTACAGATCATGTCGCGACAATTTAGTCGGTCAAACCGACTTAAGCCCCGCGTTGACTCTTTCCTCTTCGCGCGTATCGCCTCTCACTCATTAGGTTCCAGGCGATACGCCTGGACCCTCTTGTTCAGCACTTCTTCATTTTTCTTCTTAACTTTTCTCATGGCCTCGGGACTTTATTAAAAACCTACAAAACTCATAAAAACATAAACAAGACCCCAAAGACACTAACTTAACTAAAAACACTTAAAACTAATGAAAACCAACTCAACTTGACTCAAACAACCAACTAAAAGACCCCGGAAATGAGATGTGTTTGCAACACATCAGTGACTATGGAGGATTTGACATTGACAAGAAATCAACATCAGGAGGATGTCAATTCTTGGGTGAAAGGCTTGTATCTTGGCAATGTAAGATTCAAACTTGTGTTTCTACATCAACAGCTGAAGCCGAATACATTGCTGCATCAAGCTGTTGTAGTCAAGTCCTTTGGATCCAAAATCAAATGCTTGATTATGGGATCACCTTCATGGAAACTCCCATCTTTGCAGGCAACAACAGTGCCATATCCATCACCAACAATCCAGTCAAGCACTCCAAAACAAAGCACATTTATCAGGTATCACTTTATTAGAGATTGTGCAGAAAAGAATTTAATTAAGTTGTTCAAAGTTCATACTGATCACCAACTGGCTGACCTGTTTACCAAAGCTTTTAATGAGGCAAGATTCTTTGACCTCATCACAGCAATTGGCATGATGAACTTTGACTAACAAACTTTTCACATTTTTTTTAATAAAAGAGAGGCATGTGCTTAAGAGCCCGTCTCTTGATACAAAAAGAAAAGAAAAATGAAAATTTCTTGTGTAAATTAGAAGACATTTCAGTTCATAGTCAGTAACTGCTGCTAAACTGTGAACAATTTAGCACACATTTTCAAAAATCATGTGTTTTGGTCTTCCGGTTCAAGTTAGGTTCAACCTGAGAAAAGAAAACTTTTGAAATCTCCGGGTGAACTTCAACCGAAAAATGCTTTGTAAACTTTGTGGAAAAAATTTTTAAAACAATTCTTCCAAGCGGAAAAATCTTCCTCTTGAAGTTCAAATGGAAGAAATTTTGTTTTCATAATATAGGAGAACATGGGTTCCACCTGAACTTCCGGGTCAACAAGTCAAAAGTTACTTTTCATTAAATTACCCGGAAGGCACAACTTTTGATGTGGATACACATTTAATTACGCATTGAGTTTTTAACCTTTAAATGTCCGAGGTTTCAGTAAAATTCTTTTGGATAATGACATGCTTAACCAAGTTGTACTGTATAACCCATAAAGCACCAGTCACATCAGTTACTGAATCGACGGTTTAAAACCTCTCTCCTCCACGTGATCAACGAAAAGGGTAAAAGCCCTAATTTACCGTCACTTTCCCTATTTCTCTCAAACCCCACTCATAATTTACTCCCAAAATTTCTCCCAATCCTTCTCCATAACTTCCGAATAACTGTCAACTTCCCTCAAATCTGCAATCAAGAATGGCTCCTAAGGGGAGTTCTAGTGGCAAGAAGACTGCCAGTGACTCAAGGTTCCTAGTGGAACATAATCTGGTGGCTTATATCGAAGAACCAAGCAACCAACATATACAATGGTATGATAAACCTCCCAAGAACTGTCATCTTCACTATGCTCTGACAGTTGAAGCGGTAATCTTTGAAGAAATCATGGAGGAGTTCTGGTCAAATGCTCGGGTTGCCGAGACTGATGGCGGTAGTGAAAAGATTGTGTCTAGAATTCAGGGCAAATTGGTGGAAATCGATGAAGCCAAGATTCGAAAGGTGTTAAAACTGAGGGACGAAGATGGGTATGTGTTTGTTGACTCATCGGTATATTTGAAGTTGTTTAGAGATATTGGATATGTCGGTTCAATGGGAAGCAAAACTATAAGGAAGGGGTAATTGCCTTACAAGTGGAGATTCTTAGCCCACACTCTTCTAGTTTGCCTGACTCCCAAGAAAGACGGGTTTGATGAACTCGCTGCTGAACAGGCCTCAGCATTTTATGTTGTGGTCAAAGGTCAAAATTTTAATTTCTCCAAACTAATTTTTAAGGGTCTCAAAACAAACCTTTCACCAGACTATGTCTATTTGTACCCTAGATTTTTAACTTGTATTCTCAGGGAGGAATACCCCCAAATTATCTGGGGTGGTAAAATTTTGGAACCAAAACACCTCAATGAGAAAACCTTTTCAAATTTAGCTTTAAACAAGTCTGTTTTTCATGGAAGGGACACTGACCATCCCCTGCCAATTCCAAGCCAGTTTCCTAATGAACCTGCTCAAGCTGAGGTCAAACGGAAACTGTGACAGCAACTGAGCACCCTGCTCAAGATGACAGGCCTATCAACCCAATAGCTCTTGTTCCCACATCTGTCCCAGCTTCCTCTACTCTACAAATATAGAAATCTAAAAAGAGGATAGCTCCCACTAAAACTACTACCACTGCCATTTCCTCCTCCATATCCCCTCCTGTCATATTCAAGAGACAGAGAAATGTGGTGACTACGTCTCCTCCACATAGTCCCACCAACCAACCTGAAGCTTCAAACCCCATTCAAGGAAAAAAAGCCTAAATGGAAACTAGTAAAATTGGGATTAACTCTTAGGGATGAATCTTCATTTGAGGGGGAGTCATTAGAAGCAGATGTACCTTCCCCATCTGAACAATTTTCACCCCTGCAACCCCTATCACCTAGGAGTGACAGTGCACCCACTCTTGGTCCAAATGAGGGTGTTATTAACTCACAAACCTCATTACATGAGAACATACTGATGGACCAAGACACTGGAGCACTGATCCCCCACTCCTCACCGAAGGTGAATCTCAGGTGTTTTGAAGAGATTCATGCAGAAACGGTTGCTGCTGCCCAAGGATCCCCATTGGATCTTGGTGCTAGCAGTAATATCAATAAGACCCAATCTGCGACAATTTTCTCTGAATCAGCACCCATGGGTCTTTCATTGGAACCAAGGCTTGCTGAGCCAGTTGAAGAGAATCCCAGGTGCCAAGAAGCCATGGGTACCACAGTTGATCAATCTCAGATTGATAACTTGGTTTTGTCCGGGGATACTGGTAAAATGCCAGTTGAGGACAACTATACACTACCTGAATTGACGACATTGTACCTAAGTCTCCAAGCACGGGTTGATCAACTAAATTCAACTGTTGCTACATTGGTCAAGGCTGCTCCCACTGAAGCTGAGGCAGGTCCTTCGAACCCAAACAGAGAAGTTAATGAAGTTGTTGCTGTCAAATTGGGGGAGAAGATGACTTCAACACCTGCAATAATCGAAATTTAAGAAACTGAAAGAATACCGGCTAAAGTTCGAGCCACAGCCTGCAGGAAACTTGGCATTAACCCCTTCACAGTGGAAGAAAGTTGGGTCAACATGAAGAGCAGTCAACTGATTGCTATATCTCCATTTGAAGACCCCAACCTCACTGAGGTTGTACAATCTTTAATGCTGATTGCTGGTGCTCTCCCTGAACACATAAATATGATCACAAGTTTACTAAAGAAAGTTATCTTTCCGGCTAAAAGAGCTAGTGATCAAGGGGAGAGGAACACTGCTTCCACCAGCAAGGCAGTAAATGATATTGAAGAGAGCACTGCAACTGTTGCAGTTGCTTCTTTGACTGAAGGAGGTGATGAGAATCTGATTGGTGAAGAAGAAGGAACAGAAGTTTTGGAATTAACAGATAAAGAACCTGAAGTCACCCAACCGTAGGTGGTGACTGAAGGTCCCAACTTTGTTTAACCGAACGTTCAACCGGAAGTCCAAGCGGAAGCCCAACTGGTAGTTCAACCGGAAACTCAAGCTGAAACTCAGGTGGAAATAATTCAAATCGATAAAAATTCTCCTGATCCAATTTATGGCCCTGGTCATTCAATCTTTGGGTCTGATCACCCATCTGAGGTTCAACCGGAAGATGTTGATACATGGTCCTGATCGTCATGTGAAGTATCGAATACAAGACAAAGGTGTGCTTATGAGCCGTGGTCCGAACTCCCAGCGAACCTGGAGTTCGGACAGGTCCGAACTTGTGTCCGAACCTGGGGTTTGGCCAGTCGAGATTTAGCACTATAAATAGTGAGTCTTGTGTTGTATTCAGTAACGGTCTGAGAGCTCATAGTCAGATCATATCTCTGTGTACTTTGTGGTTCTCTATGGTCAATACAAAGCATATTTGTATTTACTCTTTGTGTTCTAGCTCGTATAACATTGATTTCATTACGACTAAATAGAAGATCCACACTCTCATGCAATTTCAAGTGGTATCAGAGCTTTTGGTTTGCTCTACTAGTCGGAAATCATTGTTTTTTGGAGTTTTGATTCAAAATTCTCATTTTTGCTAAAATGTCAATCATTCTTGAGTTCGTTTGATCTTCTCCAGTTTGCTTCAAGTCAAAAATTCATTCCTATTTCATTTCTATTGAGTTTATCTGAACTCCTGTCGAAAATTCCTGTCCAAAACACTGAAAATCGAGAAAATGGTGTCGAGTGAGGTCGAGCTCGTCTGAGGTTCGGACACGTTCGGTGTAACCACTCCGAACTTGAGGTTCGGACGACGTTCGGTCGTCATATCGGTTCGGTGAGAGATTGGTCCACGTTCGGACAGAGTTCGGTGATAGATCGGCACTCGTTCGGTCTAGGTATTGTTTAAGTGTCCGAAGGTTAAGTTTGGACGAAGTTCGGCGAGCTTTAATCTCGGACTAGGTTCGAAGTACGTTCGGAGGAAGTTTGGCGAGAGTTCGGAGGTAGTTCGGAGTGAACAGTAACCTGATTTTTCAAAATGTCCAATTTTCAAGCATTCGCGGCTATTCAAAATTCGGTTCAAGCTACAATGCAATCGATGATGAATTATGATAACGAAATCGAAACAAGTCAAAAAGTTCCTAAATTGCTCAAATTGGAAGATTATCATAGTTGGGTTACACGGTTTGAAGCGTATGTTTCAGCGAATAATATTGATATGTGGTTATCATATTCTGATCAATATGTCTATCCTAACGGTGAAGATGGGGAACCAATTCTTCAAAGGAAGCTTTCCGGTGAACAAAAGAAAGCGTATCAAGCTGAGAAGAAAGCGTATTGTACTTTAACAATGGCACTCCGACATAATTATTACATCAATTTTCAAGTAACTACACGGCAAAGAGTTTGTGGGATGCTTTAGAAAAGAGATGTGAAGGTAATGACCAATACAAGAAAAGTCGACAAAAGGTGCTGAAGAAGGGATTTGATAGTTTCAAACATTATCACAATGAATCAATTCCAAATCTGATTGCACGGTTTGCTCATTTAATGAGTGAAATAAAATTGTTGAATCCTACAAAAGATGAAGCTGATAAGAAAGACAAGATCATGGAAGCCCTACCAGAGAAATGGGAGAATTATGTGATGATGGTTTCTCATGAGGGATATGGAGTTAACGGTGAATAAGTCACTTCCTGAGCAAGTTCAAAATCCTGCAGTGTATTATGGTAATAATGATTCAACTTTAAATGCTGGGAAATCGAATATTCTTAGTTCTGCACCTCCTACAGCATTTATTGCAGGTAAATCTGAAATTCCAAGTTATTCTTCTACTGGTTGTACTGTTTCGAGTCCTAGTTCTTCAACTCAAAGTGCATTGTCTGTTCAAACTATCGATGATTATAATGCTTTGATGTCTGCATTAGTATCTTCATATTTTGGTGTTATCACTGGTGCTATGAATAATGTTGAATTAGCATATGAAGATTACGATCAAATTGATTATGATCATTTGGAGGAAATGGATCTGAACTGGCAATATGCAATGTTGGTTCGAAGAACGAAGAAATTTTTCAACCGAACAGGAAATAAGAGATTGAATCAGGATGGTAAGATTGGTTTGGATAAGTCAAAGGTGAAATGTTATAAGTGGTCCATGTATGGCCATTTTGAACGAGAATGTCCAAGTTTTGTTGAGAGTAAATTGAAAACTGGTCAACATGCACATTTAGTATTCCATCCATCAAACAAAGCAGATAAAGTTGAGAAGAAATCAGTTTCTTTTGCTAATGATGTGACAGAAACATTTTGGCATCCAGATGAATTTACCTGGAATGCAGATTCATCAAATAGAAAGAATCATGTTCCTATTTTAATCTCTTTGACTGCTCGTCATGCTGATGATGACAGTTTTCTGACTGATTCTGATTCGTATTCGAGTGCATCTTTGGTTCAAGATGATTTGCCCAAAGTTTCTAATAGTTCAAAAGTTGACGAGTTTGAATGTCTTAAATGTAAGAAATTGCTCAAGGAGGTTGCGGGTTTTTAACAAAGATGTCAAATGTCCACTGAAGAGATTGTGGTGCTCAAGAAAGAGTTAGAAGATCTTCAAAAGAAGTATTATGAGTTGGTTCATGTTCATGAAGATATTTCGAAAGAAAAGTCTCAATTGGCTGAAGAATGTGAAAAAGCTAAAGCAGCTCAAGATTTTGAGAATTTGTTTGAGAAAAGTTATCCAGTTCAGCAAAAGTATGAGGAAGCTACTGCTCTTATTGCTAAAACTGTTGTTACTGTTGAGAAGCTTCAAAATAATATTTCTATGCTTCAAGATGAGAATGTTCTCAATCGTGATAAAAATGAGGTTTTGACTAAGGATGTTGAGATCTATAAACAGAAGAGAGAGAATGTTCTAGAAGAATTATATGCAGAATATGAGATTCGAAAGCTATAAACTTATGAATATGATGATCTCAATGTAGAGTTTATCAAGTCACAGAAAGAGGTATCTGAGGCTCAACAAAAGATCAATGATTTGAAATTGGAAATTTTAGAGTTGAAAAGGCAATTAAGAACTGCAATTTGTCTCCAACATTGCTAAACTTCTTATACAAGCAGGATCAGAATTCAGAGAGTTCTCAAAAGGAGGATGTTCACTCGGTTCCTCAAACAGTGGATTTGATTGAAGTTACTTCTGCTCAAATTGATCCAAATGCTGAATTAAATGATTATTCAAAATTTTCTACTCCACCCAAGAAGAACAAGTCCAAATCTAAGAAGAAGGAGAAGCCTTTGGGTGTCGCTCCAAATTTTGTTTCCAAATCTGTCATGTTGGAGAATGAAAAAGTTTTTGATAAGGTTGTGTCAAGTTCTTCATTTGCAACCGACGAAGAAAAAGGGTTAAAAGTTTTTGATAAGGTTGTGTCAAGTTCTTCATTTGCAACCGACGAAGAAAAAGGGTTAATTGAGAAGAACAAGCTGAAAGATATCAAAGCTAAATTCACTAGTGAAGCTAAGTCACAAGAAGCTTCAAGTTCTTCTTCCAATTCTTCAAAGAATCAAGGATCTAAACACAAAGGTTTGGGTTACAAAGTGACAGAAGAATCTGTTCAAGCTAAGAAACCAGTGAAGGCTGAGAAGGTTTCTAAAGCAAAGGTTGCAAAGCAATCACCATCTCAGAAAGAATTTTCTTATTCTTCTGGAAGATCGTCATCTTCAAGGAGTCCATCTCCTAGGTATGATTCTTCTGATGGTTTCTTTGATAATTTTAGTTCTGAACATTCATCTGGTTTTTCAAAATCAAAACAATTTTCAAACAGTTTTAGAGAAAGACTTTGTTATGTATGTCGTCAACCGGGACATCTTGCTGCTGATTGTCCGACGACAGCGTATATCCATAAGACTGCAAAATATGTGGATAACAAAGGTCAAATTTTTGATGAACCATGGTCTCCAAGGCTTAGATCAGCTCGTAAATCGTCTTGGTCTAACCCAAGTACATCAGTTGAATTTGATTCTGGTTCTGATCACAAATTAAAAATTTTACAAATGTGGAAACCAAAAGTTGTTTCGAAGGCCAACAATGACGAAGACACCGGGCGACCCAACGCTGTTGAATCGAGTCGATCCCAGACCGACTAATGATTTATTTGGTGTCCAGCAGGTATTTCAGGAAGACCTTTCGGTGATTGGAAAATTGCTGATTGTGGAATATCTGTGCTAATTCAACCTGAATTTCAAAATTAACTTTTCTTTTCAAAATGCTAAACTGAGAGTATTTGTGTTGGTTGATCAATTTTTCTTGGTTTTTCACTCCGTCTCATTCTGAGGGGGAATTTGTTTTTGCAAAAATACAAAAATAAAGTTTTTTCAAATAGTAAAAATGAAAATATATAAATAGAGTTGTCATTTTTAGGGGGATAAATTTGAAAAGACAAAAACATTGAAAAATGAGAAATTGTATATGACATGTTTGGGAAATGATGGTACATTGGCTGACATTGTTTGTCTCAAGGATAAAGTAAGTGAAAAAGCCATAAGACCATTTGATCGATGTGCAAGGTACGCTCGGCAAATCAGAAAGTATACAAATGTGATATACAATAAATCTGATGCTTGACCTAGTGGACAACATCTTGATGCATATCTCATGATCTATCAAGAAAAAGATATGTGAAGAGTAAAATGAGAAGTCACTGTGTATACATGTGTTTATTTTGCAAAGATTTAAACTTGTTTGATTTTCTTTATTTTGTCAAACGATCGGACTTTCTCTGCGTATCGAAAGATCGATCTGATCGTTGTTTGTTTGACGTTCTATTTATTTTCTTTGGTGTTTCGTATAACTCATCGGACTTTCTCTGCGTGTACGGGAGTACCGACCTGATTGTTGTTGAGTTATACAACTTCAACTTGTTTTGTTTTCTTATTTTGTTAAATCCGAGGCCTTATATGCGTATCGAAAGATCGATCTTAAGGTAGACGATTTAACGTTCTTATTTCTTTTTGCATGGAACACAGTTGACTATATCATGGATACAATCATTGTGTGATTAAAATCACAAATGAAATCACAAAATGTAATAAGCAAAAGCATATATGAGTATCTCTGATAGTGTGGGGTACACTGGTCAATACAAAAGTAATCAATATCTTAACATATCCAGATGTTATGAGTATGATTGTGCCATAGTTTAAAGTTGGACAAATTATATCTGCAATCGGCATGGCTTATGTGCTTCAATAATTAAAATTGAAGTCTAGTTCAGCATGTTATGTCCAATATGATCCCAAGTTGTGATCTTTCTCACAAAAGACAAAAATAAAGTCTGATTCTGTAATGTTTTTACTTTTCTTATCAGAAAATACCAAAAAGATTTTAAGTGTGTTTTGATATAAAGTTTCTAAAAGCCAAAAAGATTTTGTTTCTTGTTTGTTTTCGATTGATCAACACGAAATACAAAATCAACTTTCAAAATCAAAATATCTTGGAGTCTCTAAGAGACATTTTGCGCCAAGGTTATTTATGTTGGCAGGTTTCTATGTGGAAAGAGAACATCATAACTTCAAGTCTTCTGAAGATTGTTGATAAAGAGATTACACACGATGCAATATCAAGTATTCAAGATTGAGCTCATAATCAAGATCGAGGAAGAGTTTGATTGAAGATACATGATACAAGTGTTAATGGAGGAGATGATACTGCACATGCCGAGGGGGAGTTGGTTGATACATGGTCCTGATCGTCATGTGAAGTATCGAATACAAGACAAAGGTGTGCTTATGAGCTGTGGTCCGAACTCCCAGCGAACCTGGAGTTCGGAAAGGTCCAAACTTGTGTCTGAACCTGGGGTTCGGCCAGTCGAGATTTAGCTCTATAAATAGTGAGTCTTGTGTTGTATTCAGTAACGGTCTGAGAGCTCATAGTCAGATCATATCTCTGTGTACTCTGTGATTCTCTGTGGTTAATACAAATCTTATTTGTATTTACTCTTTGTGTTCTAGCTCGTATAACATTGATTTCATTACGACTAAGTAGAAGATCCACACGCTCAGGCAATTTCAGAAGAACAAGAGGCTGAAGATATAGCTGCAACATTAATAGCTATGGGGAGTACCGAGCCAGTTCAAGCTAAAGAACCTGCTCAAACTGAAACTCTTAGAAGCATTCAGCAGGTTGTTCAAACTCCTGAAGTTGAAGCTAGGCAGAAAATGGTGGAAGATGCTAGAAGGGTAGCAGAAGATGAGAGGCTAGCCCAAGAACTTCAAGAGGAAATTGATTTATATTCACAGGTTGAGGTTGTTGAAAGTTTGTTGGAAGAAGCTAAGACAAGATCATGAGTTCAAGTGAACTCGATTATCCACCAGATAATGAGTTCAACCGTACTTTTCCTGAGATGTCTTTTCAGCAAGTCCAATCCTGCAAAAGCTTCTCGTTTGCATCTAAATCTACCCAAGCCACTCTCCAAAAGTAGTATGATGCTAATCACACGCAAGTTATTCCAATTGTCGAAGTTTATGCTTTTTGTAGTTTATATTTGACTTTGTATTAAACGGTTTAGATTAGATCGTTTGAGATCAATGACTATCATTGATCTCATCTGCACTATATATAGCATAGTTAGCTCTTAGTTTTACACACGGTTCTTGATCACCTTGTAATAGTGTAACTTTAATTTAATGCAAATAGTGCCGAGTATTTCTTACTTCGTTGTTACTATACTTATGCAAATAAAACACTACCTAATACAAGAGAACTAAATCTGCTAGAGTAAAGTGAAGTATAACTTAATTGCGTAGGGTTATATTTACAAGTAGAGGGTTATTGTTTTAGTTTAATCATAAATAATAATGATCCTACACTGTCACACCCTGTAATTTTGTGTCGGGCGTGAACGAGATGGAATCACAGTCAAGGTTACACGAAACGATCTCTGGATGGTTAAACAACTAGAGTCGTTTTAAGGAGTCGAAAACATTTCATTTCAGATTTAGCAGCGGAAAATAAAAATAATATGTTTCATTTGTTTCATAGTTTAGAAAACAAGTATTAAAAGATTTAAAAACATGACACCGTTAGGTGTTATGTAGTGAAATCTCCAAAAGGCTAGTGTGACCATGACTCTAGATGATATGAAGGATCCTAATGATAATGCACAAAAGAGGTATTCCATACAAGCAAGCGGCCGATCAAGTACCTGAGAATTCATATACTAAAATGGTCAACATAAAGTTGGTGAGTTCACAGGTTTAAGTAAAAATAGAACTGTGATTGACAACAAAGTTTGATATCAGATTTATCACCCATTTGATAATATGTTAAGATGCTGTAAATTATTATTACCACGAACCTTGAACTCCGAAACTAACTGATTACCCACTCATGGTATTCTGTCCAGGATTACCGAACAGTGATTATAACATTATGTACCCTATTGACTGAACATAAGAGTCAGGATTGAAGCTACCAATCAGGGCAGGGGCGTTAACCCAATATATCTATTCACGTGTCATCATTTCGTTGAAATTAATAGGATTCAATTAATAGTGGGCCTTTTTGATAATAACATGGATCAACATGAATACGACAAAGTGGACGAATAGTTCATGTAATCAGTAATGGTAACAGATTATCTAATTATCAGGCATGATATAAGTTATAATAATTCTCCCCCAAAAGCATTTAAAACAGTTTAAAAGAGGGGCCGTGAAGACTCACAGAAATCAGGTAGTGTCTGAATGGTGTAACGACGGATAACAGGCAACCTAGCGGTCCTAAATCAGTATAAGATAGCTTAAGGTCCAGGGTTTGGATTGACAGTTAAGTCACTCCCAAATGATGGTCAATTCTTGACGTTATGATGACCCAGGTGATTGTTGATAACAAACAGGCGTTAGGAATTATTTATTCACAATAAATAATTTACTATCGATAACGTTTCCGGAAAATAAAGTTATATATATTCTCAAAATATATAAACATTTTCCTATGTTATAAAATGATTTAGGCCAATATTTATTTTAATAAATATTAGTTTGAAACATGAGCTCAATTTCGTTTACAGAAACTGTTTGTAGTAAAAGTCCGAAATACCCGGGTTTTCACCGTTATTTATCAACTCGTGTTTTTTTTTTCCAATATTACTAGAAATAGAATTTTAATAATAAAAATATTCCTATTTTTATTAATGAATTTCCAGAAAATATAAGTTTTAGGGTTTGAAACCCTAAAGTGTTAGTTTTGCCGGTACGCGCCCGGTTTTGACAGTTTTGTCCATGCGACTAGTTTCAAGGCCCGATAGATTATCAAACACTTTGTAAAGGTAACCTAAGTAATGATAGGTCCTAATAAGAGTTCCAAATCATTCCAAACAATATTTGGCATAACTTTACTAAAACGAGGTTTCCGGGTCCGTTAAAAGTTCGTTTTAAAGTCGGTTTTGACCTAGTTTTAGCTCAAATCAAAAGGGATCTTTTTAGCAACTTTTTATCACTCATCTAAGTGTCTAAGTTTACTGTTGTACAGTCTAAAAATTCTGCAAAATTCGGAGATGGCCCGAGGGGTCATTTTTAGGGTTTTCCGGCTTATATTTTGCAATTTTGGGGTACTTAGGATCATTTCCAAGAAAAGTGCCTTCACAAAAGTTGTTTCAAAAGTGTCAAAATGAGTCCCTAAGGGTTCGGATCTGTTCAAAACGGATCTTGAGTTTTTGGCTAAAAACCTAGTAATGTTATGATCTTTAAACATAGTTTAAGGTGTGTTTAGCGTTTCTAAGCCATGCGTTCAAGTGTTCGAGCATTCTAACACTATCTAACATAATCTAAGGCATAAATCACCATCAAAATCGTGGAGGCAAGTTCATTTGACAAAGATGACTAGTAAACTAAACAATATTAACATAAATAACAAAGTTTAAGTGATTTCTAGACTTTTAGCATCTAAGGATCATCATAATCAGCAAGACTTGTCAAAGGAGTGAATGGATCATGGAAATGAACATAGAATCATGATCAAACAAGATGAACATGGAAGAAAACTCATAAAGCTTACTTGATCTTGAAAGATTTTCAAGAAAAAGAGACGAAATGGTGAAGATGTTGCTTGCTAGTGGCTTGGATCTCCTTATCCTTGCTTGATCTTGGCCGAAAACTAGAGAGAGAGTAGAGAGAGAGAGGGTCGTGAGGTAGAAGGAGGGAGAGGAGAGGTGGTGGGAGTTTTTCTCTTGGATTAGGGTTTGTAAATGAGAAGGTGTGTGTTATGTTGTATATATATGAGGGAAAGAAAAGCAAGAGGGGTGTTTGGGGGGGGGGGTGTGATCGTAACCGGCTAGGGGAGGGGAGGGGAGGGGGTTACGGGTTGGGTTTAGACAAGAGAAAGAGTAAAAGTTTTGTGGTTTGGGTGTTAAGTGAACAACTGTGTGTGTGTGTGTGTTTCTCGTGAACCGCAAAGAGAGAGAGGGGGGGGGGGGTCGGGTCAAGGGTGAGGGAGGAGGGATGGTGGGGTGAGAGCTGTTGGTCAAGGGTATGGCGAGGGGTTGAGTGTGGTCTTGGATGAAAGGGGTATGGTGAGGGTGTAAGAGGTGATTGATAAGGTGGTGTAAGGGGATGGTGTACATGGGGGTGGGGCCGGTTGCATGGAGGGCGGCGGTGGTGAGGTGGCCGGAGGTGGTTACCGGTGATGGTGGTCGGGTGTCGAGGCTCGAGTGTCGGGTGATCGAGTCTCATGAAAAACATGCAAAGGTGGCGGTTTGGTTTTTAAATAAATGAAACATTTTGGATCTTACCACAAGTCTTAGTAGTAAATTTACAAGAATGTGAATGTGAGCAATCAAGGTGATTCCAAACACACACTGTTCATCATAAGAGATCAAACAAACACATATAAGTCAAACATGAGTCAATCTGAGACAAAAGAGCATACATAGATAGTTATGATCATTAAGAGTAAGGTTAGAGTGATTAGACACATATTGATCTCATAAAGCAAGATCCTAACCTAGCATCATCAATCTATCATATCTTATCAAGTCATGTTTGCATTTCTCAATTAGACTTTCACAATCAAGAAAAACATTATTTTGAATGAATGCACATAGTTAAAACATTAGTCATGCATATGATTCAATCCAAAATCTAGACATTCATCCTATTTTTGATTTATTCAACCAAGCATGCCACAGTTTCAACACATATATCTAATCAGACAAATAAAGAATAAACCATAATAATTGAAAATAAGTAACCTACCAATTAATTCAGTTTCAAATTCTAAATTATGTAAGTATCAGAACACATACCCCTTTGAAGATCTAATAGAGTCTAAGACCTATAACAGATGTAATTTTTCGGACAACAGTCTCTTTGCAGAATCTGTTTCGGATCAAGCATAAAGTGTTAAATTTGATATAACTGAAAACCAGTAGTTACAATTTAAACAATATTCCATTTGTTGATTTAGGACATAAAACCCTAAACTGATACTGTAAACAAGAAGGCATACCTCAAAGAAGATCTACAGATGGCTAAGATCTAATAGATATGAATGGATCTTGAGTGCAGTTTTTATGTTGAATCTGCTTTGTATCAAGCATAAATCAATAGGATTCGTCCAATAGGCAACAAGTTGTAAAATTGAGTTCATAGATATGCCCCTGTATGGCTAGCATTATGATTTTCAATATAAGTTGCCTTAAGTTAAGATTGACATACCTCAGTGAGGATCTTATGTGTGATAAGATCAAAGTGAAGTGCAATAATCTTAAATCTGAACAGAATCTGTTTTAAGATCAGGAAAATTATGTTAAGGGATCTTGAATGTAGTTAATAGGTCAAAAGGAAATAAATTTGAACAAACAACAAGCATTTTTTTGAGTTTGACTTAGAGAAATCAAAGATGATGATTTTCAATATCAAACAAGACTTTATACCCTAGCATGCTAATTTGAATTATCTAGAGTGAATTTCTCATGCAAGCACACTTAAGGTGTCAATTTTGGATATTCAGTCTTTAACAATTCCAATCATTCCCAGTCAAACACAATTTACACAAAAACAATAAGGTTTAACATCAAAATTTGTAGTTAAGAGCTAAGGAGTATATAAGTTTACAAGAACAAATTCAATACATCCTAGGCCTCAATTAACACTGTGAATTTCTCTTGCCAAACCCATTTAGGTCAAGATAAGTCAAAGGATTCATAGTTGGGACACAATTGCCATGAAAGAGTTCATAAAGTTGGAAAAAGCAAGTTTAATCAAAAGTGAACTTGCATCTTAAGTTTTGACTAAACCTAGCTTCAATTTAACTTTACAACCTCAATTTCAAGTGATTTCAACTTATTATCAACCCAAATATCACCAATATTTTCAAAGCATAAACAATAATGTTCAGTGTAACAGGTAATGTTAATGGTGCTAGAATTAAAATTCAACACAGTCTTAGAAGATTCAACACTAAGACTAGATCAAACTCATCAAACTCCAACACTGATTTCAAGAATATTCCTATTATACTTCGCCTTTGTAGATTCATGACCTAATCTCACACAAACTGAGTTGACAGCCCCTGTTCTTAACTGCCTTAACCCCAAATTCATCAATCAGAGTCAGATATCGAGATTGAGTACCTAAATTGGTGCTCAGAGAGATTTCAAACATATGTGAGTGTTCAATTTGTGACAAAACGAGCAAATTGATGAGAAAGCTGAGTTTATCAGTCATGATCATACCTTGGTTCTTGAGAGTGGTGTGCGAGCTAACCACAATCAACAATTAGTTGAATCGGGTGATAAATCGAGAAGAATAGAGGTCGGGAGCGCGTTCGTCAAGAGAGAAAAAAAATCAGATTTGAGTTTGAGATGATTGAGAAAAGTGAAGGGAATGAGCTTAACCTGACATGTTTATATGTTTTCGACCGAAAATAAAAATTTCTTTAAGTTAAAAAGAAGATCGTTAAAGTCACTTAACAATGTCGTTAAGAACAACAAGTTCGTTAAGACCTGGTGATCGTTTAGCTTAACACGATCGTTAAGGCGAAAGAAGGTCTTTAAGGACAAAAACAAAGTCGTTAAGGTTAACAACGTCGTTAAAGGAAAGACAAGGTCGTAATGACCAAAACTGCGTCATTAGGGCCACCTTTTAAATACAACATCGTATAAGCCAGTAAAAAAGTCATTAAGGTCAAAAGAAAGTCCTTAAAGCTAAACAATCGAGTTTTTAACTTAGATAAAATCTCATTTTCACCTAAACATGATCGTAAATGAAAAACCTAGATCGTTAAGAATAAACTTCAAATGATTTTGTTTTGTCTAAACAATCTAACAAGATTGTAAAGAACAAGACAAGGTCATAAAGAGAAAAACATGACATAAGACTCAAAAATAGTTCAAGTACAGGAACAAGATCGTAATGAAGGAAACAACATCGTTAAGAGTAATTTCCATACGATCTTTATTGTTTGTCTTCATAATGATGTTGATTGTCCTAAACCATCAATCAAGATCGTAAAGGGAAAATTAACATCGTTAAGAGAATTTTTCAAAAATCCATAACTTTTCTAAGTACAAAAACAAGATCGCAAAGAACATTTTGTTCAAACGATCTAGTTTTGTTCTTAACGATCAAGGAAGATCGTAAAGATCAATTTTGACTCTGAAAAATCTTTTGAACTCTGAAAAGCGGCACACGGCCTGACCCAACTATCTTAAACTCAGTCAAATCTGCACAGTACCTACCAGGTAGATAATTTTTGATTAACTTTACCCAAAATTCATGAAATTCCAAATTTGCCCAAATTTCGACCAACCCCAACATTTTCATATTAGTTGGTCAATTTTTCACCAAACTTAAAATATGAAGCAAATTTCAGGAATTTGGCTTTTTCAGGACTTATTTAGCCAAAACAAACAGGTAAGTACCTGCAGATCACATATTTTTGTACGGTTATGGTGAGACAATGTTAGAATCATCTCGGTTAATTACGTGACCGATAACGCTTATAATTCAATTCACCTCTCAAATGTGGTAACTTAAGTCTGATTATCAGTATTGTTTATCCACTTAAGCTCATACATGGTAATTTTGAACATATATATGTGATGTTTTTCTCATGTTTTATCTGGTTTGCGAAAATAGTGGTTAACCTTTTATTCAACTAAAGTCACCAATATTCTATCGTGGGCTGTCACACCCCCAAATTAACCACTAACGGAGTTTATACCGTTAAGGGGTGCGAGCAAACCAGGATCCACAACCATTAGTTACAAATACTAAATGAATCAGAGTTAGTTCAAAAATCAGTTATAAAGTAAAGTCTCAAATACAACGCAGCGGAATAAAATATTGTCTTAGCACTAACCACGTGCTTTACATAAACATTGTTTTAAAATTCCCAAGTTTAGTTTAAACAAAGATAAATATCTTCTCGTGCCATGCCAACCTCCAGCGGATACTCCTTAGCGATCTGCAAAAGTTTAAACCACGCAAGTGTCAACCTAACGGTTGGTGAGTTCACAGTGGGCTTGTCATGCATTGGCCCGGTCTCATAATCATAATTTGTATCAAGGTATACTTACATAATATTCGTTTGTGAAAAACAATGCTAAATGTTATGTCTTAGTTTATAAAGGAATTGTCCGTGACCTACGTCATCGGGTATGAACTAGTTTTGTAAAGTTAAAGTGCTCAACCGATATCGCGGGTAGCTAATCCGTTGTTCCATGCACTAAGGAAGTTTGCACCAAAGCTGACTATAATTTATTGTAGTGGCCGTGCCATCTAGTACTGCGGACCTACGTCATCGCGGTTTTGCCTCCCCCGTGTCCTCTCGGGATCACGGTCAGATAGGCTGATATTGTACCTCCATGCACTCCCCGTGCCACGGGGCGGAGTTTGTCAAACTCCAGTAGATCTACCCAACATCCCCTCGCTTTACAATTAATGGTACAATTAGTTGAGGACTTTTAAGTTTTCAAGGCATCCTTAGAAATCATGTGATATCATGTGGTTTAGACTTTAACCTACACTAGCCATATTAAAACGGTTTACTGGATTCTCATGAATCTCAAAAGTGTTTTCAGTTTCGTTTTAGAAATCGTTGTTTTGGTAATTCGCAAGTGCTTCCCATAAAGCACTTCAAGTTCATCAAGTGGGTGCCGAGCACTCCAAGTTTTCAAGTTTATCAGGGAGGTGCCTAGCACTCTCGAGTTTGTCAGCATTGTTTTACTTTTAGGTATTCGGTGTGA
Organism: Deinandra increscens subsp. villosa; assembly: GCA_039602395.1. Taxonomy (NCBI): domain Eukaryota; kingdom Viridiplantae; phylum Streptophyta; class Magnoliopsida; order Asterales; family Asteraceae; genus Deinandra; species Deinandra increscens. The sequence continues at coordinate 39,820 of JBCNJP010000124.1, read as the reverse complement.
CCCAAACGGGTTCACGGTAATCGGGTTAGTGACACTCACCTTTGGTTGCACTGCTACACTTGCTAATAATCCAAGTATTGCTTATCGAAGACCTATGAACACGTTTAGGTCTTAAGTATTAGTTTCGTGTCTAATCTTTACTTAACGTCACTATGGCCCATAACATAGCACGTTGGAACTATGACTCGACATACAGACACACGACACCGATGGTTGATCATCAATAAGGGTTCACATATTACAGAAATCATAGCATGTATCATCATGGCATAACATTCAAGCAAATTGTACAAGTTTAGATTCTGGTCTCAGTTTCGCTAGCAGTTTCGCTAGTCAGTTTCGCTGTGTGCACGGGCAGCACTTTCGCTAGGCAACACCCCATGACACAGTTTCGCTAGGCTAGTTTCGCTCGAAACTGTTGGCACAGTTTTGCTAGCCTAGTTTCGCCCGAAACTGGTTTGAACTTTCGTTCAGGGAATTTCGCTCGGTAGATTCGCTCGAGCTGGTCTGGTTGGTTTACCCAGCGACACTGCAGTTTCGCTGCATAGTGTCGCTGGAAGGAGATATACGTAGTTTCGCTGGACAGTTTCGCCCAGAGAACACCACAGTTTCGCTGGTCGCGAAAAACATACGGATCAGCCTAAAAATCAACCTAACAGCTTCCATTTTACATGCAATTCATTGTTTAGCATACATAGGCATTTACCAACATAAATCAGTAAGCTTTAACACCTTAAACATGCATTTTGTCATCAAATCACCCAAAATACATATAAAACCCTAAAATGGCTAAAATAGCATAAATCTTTATCATGGATGGATTTCACACGTAAAGTTATCAACTTTATGGTAGATCTAGCAATCCTAAGCAACATATCAGAAGATCTAACAATAACACAGAGATCTAGGCATGCTTTATGAAGAAACATATAGAAAAGCATAGAAAATGGCATAAAGGAAAGGTTTTGGGACTCACGATTCGATCAGGGAATCGAATGGATGTTGTCTTGGGCTGAGATCTTGGTTTCTCTTGATGGTTTTCGGCTGACCAGATTTCCAGAGAAGAATGTGTGTGTTTGTGGTGTAAATGAGGCAAATAGGAGAACTAGGGTTTATTAAGATTATTTATATCAGGGGCTAGTTTCGCTGGCAGTTTCGCTGGCCAAGCGAAACTAGCTCTGGTCACATTTAACTGATTTGGTTTAGCTGGCTACCGGGCGACACTACAGTTTCGCCCGGTAGTTTCGCTGGCTGCACAACTCAGGCAATTTTCACATAATCAAGGATTTACATATCGTCATGCTATTCATAATATTAAATCATGCATTTTGAATCATATTGCACGTAATGACAACCATAATGAATACATAGCACATATGGGCGGGTTCGGTGATCAACCAAAGGACGTGGACGTATTCGGCCTAGTTATGCATTAGTTACTAAGTTAACACTTATAACGTAACTAACGGAATTTGTCTAACGGAAGTAAACCTTGAAATTCTCGGATGTCACATGGGCCATTTTTGGACTTCGAATACAACCTACACACATAAGGATTTATTTGGCACATATGGAATTGCTTCATTATAGGGTATTTTTCTTCCCCCCTATTTCTTTAGTGTTAAGTAGTTGATTTCATGAGAAGAGATTAATGATGGATCGCGTGAACACATGGTCATTGCTTCCACAAAGCAGATGTTTCAAGGATAATTATAAGTGGAATGATGGAATCATGTGGACACAAGGTCATTGCTCCCACAAAGCAGATGTGAGGTAATTATGAATGGAATCATCGAATCGCATAGACACAAGGTCATCGCTTTCACAAAACAAATGTGCCACAGATTTATTAATGGATGAAGCAGCACCAAGGTCTTTGCTTTCGCAAAACAGATGGTGTGCTGATGGTTGAAATCAGGGACTTAATGCTAAAGAAATATTCGTTTGTGTTGGCATGTCGTACTTAGCTCAGACTGAGGCAAATTTAAAGAATTTTGCACTGATTGACTTTTAAGGTCCATATTTTCATGCAATTTGTGTGTAATCACATAAATATTCTACTTCTAAGTATGATGAGCCTACCGACACATCAAATGATAGAATTACCGATCGATTGGATCATATCCTATGGTTAGATCAACAAGACTAGAATTATATCATGTTCTTTATAATTGTGAGAATACAGACCAAAGGTTTTGAATTTTTTTTAACTTTTTTTACTTTTCTGTATAAATTTTTGTACATGTGTTCAAAAAAAATATTGGAATACAGAAATAAACATGAAAAATATTTTTGGTCTTTTCTAAATTTTGACATGATACACAACAGTAAACAAAATGTTTTGTTGGTCAAATCAAGGTCAAACAAAGTCAGAAATTGACTCAAGGAGTCAAAGAAGAAATCTTTTTTTATTTTCTGAAAGACAAAAAATAAACCAGGTAAAATCTTTTTGGTGATTTTAGCGAAGGGATAGGAAAAACATGCAAGAGGATCAGATAACACTTATTAGACAGACAAACCTAAAGACTAAGGCATTAACCTACTGGGAACAGAGAGTCAAAAACTTAATCAAAGTCTATCATCCCAACAGATTGTATCAGGTAATTAAACCTAGATATATCAAACCCTTTGGTAAAAAGGTCTGCAAACTGTTCTGAAGTATCGACATGAAATAAGGTGATTAACGTTTTCTGTGCACAGTCCCTAATGAAATTATGCCTAATTTCTATATGCTTGGTCTTAGAATGTTGCACAGAATTTTTAACAATACAAATAGCAGCAGTATTATATATATGGATGGGAGTGCTCATGAAATTTAAACTGTAATCCAGAAGCTGATTCTGGATCCATAAGACTTGGGAACAGCATGAAGCAGCAGCTACGTATTCCACTTTAGCAGATGAAACAAATACTATCGTTTGCTTCTTGCACTGCCATGAGACAAGGTGATTACCCAGGAATTGAGCGCCTCCAGTGGTAGACTTACAGTCGATGTGACATCCGCCATAGTCACTGTCTGAATACGCTTGAAGATTGAAAAGAGAATCCTTGGGATACACAATCCTCTATTTGGGTTGGACTTTAGATACCGAAATATTCTCTTCACAACTACCGTATGGGACTCCTTTTGGCATGTTTTGTTATCTTGAGCACAGACACACTCCAAACATGATATCGGGTCTTCTGGCAGTCAGGTACATCAGAGAACCGATCATGGACCGATATTGATGCTTGTCTACATGAACAGCTTCCGGCTCCTCATGAAGCTTGTGTCGGGTTACAACTGGTGTAGAATATCCTTTAGAGTCGTGGAAACCGAACTTCTTCAGGATCCTTTAACATATTTTCATTGGCTGATGTAGATGCCTTCCGACGTCTGTTTCACTTGAATCCCTATTAAAAATGTTAATTCACCCATCGAACTCATCTCGAATTTTTGCTTCATCAGTTCCTCGAACTCGTGACACAGCTTGACGTGTGTTGATCCAAAAATAATGTCATCGACATAGACTTGGACTAACAACCTATCTTCCCCAAATTGTCAAATGAAGCGTGTTTGATCAATCACTCCCCTCTTGTATCCATTTGACAGTAGATAAGTCGATAATATCATCGACAAAGACTTGGACTAACAACCTATCTTCTCCAAATTGTCAAATGAAGTGTGTTTGATCAATAACTCCCCACTTGTATCCATTTGACTAAGATTATTCGATAATGTCTCATACCATTTCCTGGGTGCCTGATGATGTCCGTATAGGGCCTTGACAAGCTTATAAAGCTTCTTAGGGTAAGAGGGGTTTACAAAGCTAGGAGATTGTTCGACATACACCTCTTCGCCCAGTTCGTCATATAGAAACGAAGTCTTCACGTCGAGTTGGTAGACTGTGATGTTCATTGACGCAGCATACGCCAAAAATATCCTAATGGCTCCCAGACATGCGACAGGTGCAAATACATCATCGTAATCAATGTCGTCTTCCTGCATATACCACTTCACTACTAACTAGGCTTTATTTCTGATTATTATCCCACGATCGTCTCTCTTATTTTTGAAGATCCACTTGACGGGTATAGCCTTAGAACCTTCAGGTTTGTCAACCAATTTCCAAACATTCAACATCTTGAATTATAATAATTCAGCTTGCATTGCTTCGATCCAATTATTATCTTTCATTGTTGCAACAACTGATGTTGGCTCTTCTTGTGAGATGAAACAGCTAAACAAACATGTGTTAACTATGCCTGACTGACTTCTGGTTACGCATTTGTCAACTAGACCGATGATATTTGATATTGGGTGCTGCTTGTGAATTTTGGATTCTTCTATAGCAGGAACTGGAATGTTTTATCCATATTCCCAAGTTGCAACTCATCGCCAGGAGTTTCACCAGTGTTAATTTCTGAGAAATATTTTGAGTCAGATTCACTTGTCTCAAGTGCATTTTCCACAATATTGTCTTGAACATTTTTCGGTTCTAGTTCTACTTCTTGAATAACCGGGTCTTAAATCAGAAGAGTAGATGGAGCTGGTGCAGTGAATGAAGTAGATTGAGTTTAAGATGCTCCATTCAGTGATTCTGGAGGGTCAACTGAGTAGATTGTCTCCAAAATAGACGAAGTAATTGGGAAGACATCTTTAACAGTAGGGTTATTCTGAGTGTGCTCGTAAAATGTAACGTTGCACGACTCCTGATCAATTTTAGTTCTCTTGTTGTATACTTAGTAAGTCGCGGAGGTCGCCGAGTATCCAACAAAATAGCTTTCATCTTCCCTAGGGGAAAATTTAGCTAACTGCTCAAACAGTCTCAAGACAGTACAGAGGCACCCGAACGGTTTTAATCTTTTCAAAAGCGGTTTTGTTTAGACAACAGTTTGAATGACTTCTTGTTTGTCTATTTAACCTGGATCACTCTATTCAGAACATAGCACGCAGTGTTCACTGCTTCAGCCCAAAAGGAAAGTTTTAAGTTAGAATCAACAAGCATGGTCCTGGCACACTCGATAATCGTTCTGTTCTTCTGTTCAGCCACACCATTTTGTTGCGGTGTGTATGGTGAACTAAACTGACGAGTTATGACTTTCTCATTGCAGAACACATCAAATTCTTGGTTTTTGAATTCAGTCCCGTTGGCAGATCTGATAATCCTAACCCGCTCTCTGCTGATATTCTCGATCCGAGTCACAAAATCCTTTAAAATTTCAGGGGTCTCAGACTTCTCCTTCAGAAAGAACACCCACGAGTATTGGGAGAAGTCATCAGTGATGACTAAGCAGAATGATTCTCCCCCTAAACTGTGGATACTCACTGGTCCGAATAAGTCCACATGAAGTTGTTGAAGAATTGTTGTAGTTCTACCCGGCAGCTTTGGCTTATGAGAGGTCTTGTGCAGTTTCCCCTTTGAACATGAATTGCAGTTGTCTTGTTGGACAAACACCTTGTCTGTTAGACCAAACACGTGTTTACCCTTGACTAAGCAATTCATTCTGTGAAATTTTACATGATCCATCCGCCTATGCCACAGTGTAGAATGCTCTTATGAAGCTTTAGTCAAGAAGCATGTAATTGTACTTGTCGGCCTTACAACGTTCATATCTAATGCATACATGTTCGCCCTTCGATTAGCTCTAAACATAATTTGATCGTCGGGAATATTGAAACCAGGCTTAAGAATCAGACACTCTTTATTATCAGAGAACATCGGCATCTTGTTGTTACAGATTTGCAACACATTGAGCAGATTATATTTCAGATTAGACACCAGGTTGACCTTCTCAAATGTAACTTCACCATTAGAGAGATGGACGTTTCCAATTATTGTACCACCAAACTCATCACCTCGAAATGCAACCGGACCACCATACGATGTCATTTTCACGTCATGCAACAGATCCCTGTTGCCATTCACGTGCCGGGAACAGTCGCTATCCATATACCACGGATTGTCTGGTCTTTGGCGATGTTCCTGCACATTCAAAGGAAAAATCATTTAGATGTCGGAACCAGATCCTTAGGACCTTAGGCCTTCTTCGAACTAGGTTTCTTTACTGATTGGATTGAACCAGCTGGTATGTTGAAAGACAAGATAGAAGAAATTGCAGACATAGGCCTTGGAATCCATGGCCTTGGAGCATTTTGAGAAGTGGAGCTCATTTTGACAATTTCTGATATAGCCGGTTGAAAATAACCAGTACCCATCCCAGTCCTTGAGTTAGTCGAGGTTGCTGGTTTTGAAAGTATGGCTGATTCTGAGGAAATAAGGACCTATTCATCATGAAATCGTAGTCTTCACTATAATTCCCATAGAATCTTTAGGCAGGCCGCATCATAGGTGACATCATCATCTCTTCACCCTGTAATAGAATTGGAGAATGTTGAGCATATCCATAATTTGAGTAACCTTGGTTGAATGGACAAGCCCGAGCTTCATGGTGCGGGTTTCTGCATACAAAGCATCCAATCGTCTCAACAGGACAACTTAGGGCACCAAGAGTGGGAATCACACTAATTTGAGGTTGAATGTCAACAGTTGTAGCATTCTCTCTTTGCTCATTTGGTTCTGAAGTCTTCTTCTTACGCCTTCTATTCTATTTTCTTTTGATCGGCGGTGAATCAGGTGCCGATGCCTCTTATACTTCTTCAAGATTCTTGACCGGAGTAGGTTGTGTAATCACAACAGGTGGAGGGACATGAGCCTGATCAGATTTTGAATTCTTCTTTGTAGGCTTGGTTACTTTCACCTTCACTGTTTTGGAACCTTGATCCTCGATGGGAGCAGTAGATCAAGTAGCTTCATTGGTGTTTTGATTCATTGAAGCAAAAACTTGAAAGCCTTGGTGAGGTGTCACCATTGATGGAGTCACAGAAGACATCACCTGTTGAATATGTTCTGGTGAGGTGTCACCATTGGTGGAACTGTCTCATCACTTATAAACTGAACATTACTGCGAGGATCAATTTTGGTGAGTTCTGGAGTTGTATAATAATTATGATTGATAGGATGCTCAGCGGTTGCATCATCAATTTCATCTGTAAAACCTAAAGCCTTTTCGACTCGACTCAAAAGATCCTTAGCCACCTCATTTACTAAGTTAGATGGGTTCAGTTTTATCAACTTAATCATTTCCTGAGCTTGGACATAATCCGTTTACCACCAATGCAAAGTCATTTTGGCTGGAAGACTGATTCTGACTTGAAGAAGAACATTGTAGTTCGGATTAATAAGAGTAACAAGGCCCTTTCTAGAAATGGTACCACGCGGGGTGATGAAGTAAACGATGATTCGGATGTGTCTCATAAATCCGATCGCTTACTTCTAAGTCCTTCAGATATGATGTTTGTTGAAAGCGTTTGCGCAGGGTACAGATAGATGTGATCCTGCAGATGCGAAGCTGGAAGATCGTGTACGGAGCCTATTAATACCCGAAGAATAAGATAGTTTAGGGGTTCTGATTCATTTGTAACTTTGTACTTACACATGCGACTGTATTTTCTCTCTTTACAATAATCAACAAAACTTCACTTTCTCCATTATCATCATATATCTTTCCATTACTCTTACACCTGATTTGGCGGCAAATTACCATTGGTGATTACTTTCTTTTTCAGTGGTGCCATCCGATAGTTGATACGAATTTGAGTGATGGAATCGTCTAGTGATTTGGGGAAATCGTTGGTCAATTCTTCATCTGGGAGAAGAAATGTAGAAGGAAACTTATTTAAGCATTAAATGCTCGCAGACTTGTCTTTCACACCTAAGATGAAGCAATCGGCGGCATCGCAGGTTGAATGTAACATTGTTACTTCAAATTCAAAGACATTTTTAGAACCAAAATCATCCGGCAAGAAAGCACAGGAAGATGATGGTAGTGGTTTTGGTTCGTTAAAACGGTTTGTTCTAGTGGACCGAGATGATGAGAACAAAGATTTACGCATAACAAAGTATAACGAACTGTACAAATTGGATGTTGATTTTCTGATCAGAAATAAAACGTTATTACTATAGTTAAAAAAGAGGCAGTTGGAGGAGGATATCCAACGAATGGAGGAAAACACGGAAAAAAGACATAATGATCAAAAAGATACGGAGTTGATGAAGGATTCGGCTGATCAAATATATCAGAAGGAGTATAAGTTTGACGAGGATAACCTCGTAAATGCTTCGGAAAAACGTAACTTCGACAAAAACACTACGGTGAAAGGTACATGTTTACTAAAATAATTCATTTGATCAAGTATGCAAATAATTGTTTGAGATTAAGTTTAATCCATAAGGTCATATATGTAATAGAATAGATGTATTCTTTAGAAAGGATTTATGTTTATAATAGTATTTTATAACAAGATATTCTATGTATGTTTGTGGAAAATTTTATAATAAGCAGATGTCGTAGTGCCATACATGCCTCAATCAATGAAACCGCATTCGAAGTTTTCACCGTGGATTTCTGAAGCTGTTTTTCCAAAAAAGTAGAAGTTACCGTCGGTTGTGTGGAAATATGCGGATCTGGCTGATCCGGATGATCACATATTTGAGTTCAACTCTGCTGCTCGGCTAGAGAGATGGACAGAGGGGATTTGGTGCCATATGTTTGTGCAAACTTTTCTTGGGATAGCGCGAATTTGGTTCGACTCTTTACCAACATGCCAAGTGGATAGTTTCGAAGACTTGAAAAATATTTTTAATGAAAGTTTAGTCAACAAAAGAGATGCATGAAAGATCCGACAGAAGTGCACAACATCCGAAGAAGGGATAACTAGTTAATAGAAGATTTTATTATAAGATTTAATAAGGAAAGTATGGGAGTTGAAGGGGCTGGTGACCAGTTGCGCATATCCGGATTCTGTCATGGGGTGAGGTGTGCTCAGCTGGTGGAAAAGCTGCATGAAGATCCGCCAAGATCTATGGATGTGTTAATGGATAAAGCAAGAGAATTTGTTAGGGGTAAGAACGCATGTGCTTACTTGAATGGTGGTAATGGGGGGGGGGGGGGTTCGGACAGATGCGACAGGGTTTCGTACCCTTTGGACGCGGAAATGGGGGTCCTGTGAGAGGAACTGGGGCACTTACACAAAATAAGTGGGGAAGGGGTTTTCAACCGAAGTGTAAGAACTTTGGGGGAACATCAAAGAATGCGTATGTGGATTATAGGTGTGCAAAGTTTGTGGAGTTTGTTAAAACCCCGACGCAGATTTTGGCAACAGAAAAGGTGGATTTGCCTGCACCTCCAAAGATGTGAAATGCACCTACAAGAAATTTAGATAAGTATTGCGAATACCATAAAGATCGGGGGCACACCACAGACACCTGTTGGACTCTGAAGAGAGAGATTGACAAAGCAGTAAGATCGGGAAAGTTAGGACATTTGGTAAAGACAATTACGAACAATGTGCAGGGGGATGCACTCGTGATTAATATGATACAGTTGCGAAGGTCAGATTAGTATAGGAATGTTCGGTGAAAGAGTAATAAACATGTAGATTGGAAGTATCAAGAGATAACGTTTCCTCCAATATTAGATCAGATGGCAACTGAAGAACCGGTTGTGGTGTCCGCAAAAATTGGAGGATTTTTTGTCAAAAGAATACATATAGATTGCGATAGTGCAACATAAATTATGTATGAGCAGTGTTTTCGACAGATGGGATCTATTGTAGGTTCTCAGTTCCGACCAACGACCATTCTTTTGATTGGTTGTGCAGGAGAAGTGGTTAGGCCAATTGGTGAGGTTACTTTTCCTGTGATCATGGGAAGCGGGTTGCAAGTGCGCCAGTGTAAAACCACTGGACGATCTTACTACTGCATGATTTGGTAATCGGAGAAACACAAACGAGTAAATAAAGCTTTGGTTTATTGATTCACTTAGAGAATACAAGCTAGAGAGAGAAACACACTCAAACACACACAGTTAAGAGTGATATGAATGACAGAACTAGTTAAGAGATCTCTCTCTAACGAACTATTTATAGTCACTTAACTTTAGCCGGTGTACCACCCACGGACCACTTGGTACGTCCGTACCATCTGGTACGGCAGTCCATATGGTACGGCCAGTTGACTATCTTGACTCACACAGACGCTGTAGAGTAGATACAATACACGAGACACAATGTAGCATAGGTATATGCTCTAACAGCCAGTTAGATGTAACATTTTTAGTGGTATCAGCTTCATCGGTACATAATGTTACTTTGGGGAGGCCAGTTTTAAAAAGGTTAGGGGCTATGATATCGGTAATGCATGGAATAATAAGATTTCCAACACCGGTGGGTATTGCTACTTTGTCAGCGGATCCGGTATTGCAAGTGTATGACATAAATGTGCGGGCAGATTCGGATGTGATTGATAAAAAAGAGATAGAAAAGGATAAGTGGATGATTAACCCAAAGTTTTCGGATCAAAAGTTGCAGATTGGAGAGGGTTTGTCAATAGAAGCCAGGGGAAGGTTGTACGTTTTATTAAAAAGGAATGTAGATGTGTTTGCTAGGGAGCCATCGGATATGACGGGGGTCCCAAGATCGTTATTTGAACATAAGTTGGCACTATATCCTGGTAGTAAACCCGTTCAGCAGAGGCAAAGAAGAATGGATGGTGAGAGGGCTGATGCTGTTAATGAGGAAGTGAAAAAGTTGGTTGAAGCTGGAATTCTAAAGGAAATACAGTATACAGAGTGGGTTTCAAATCCGGTGTTGGTGAAGAAACCGGATGGGTCATGGAGGATGTGCATAGACTTCAAAGATGTGAATAACGCATGTCCTAAAGATTGTTATCCACTCCCAGAAATCGATTTGAAGGGTGATTCGGTTGTGGGGTTCCGTTGGAAGTATTTTTTGGATGCATACAAAGGATATCATCAGATCCAGATGGCAGAAGAAGACGAAGATAAAACTTCGTTTATTACAAGGAAAGGTATGTTCTGTTATAAAAAGATGCCCTTTGGCCTTAAAAATACAGGTGCAACTTATCAGCGCCTTATGGACTAGGCTTTTCAAAAGTAAGTCGGAAGAAACTTGGAAGCTTATGTGGATGACATTGTTATTAAGAGTAGAAGTGAAGAGGATATGTGTAAGGATATAGAAGAAACATTTGCGAAGCTTAAAGAGATTAACATGCGTTTAAATCTAAAGAAATGTTCGTTTGGTATGAGTGCCGGGAAGTTTCTGGGAATAATGGTGAATAATGAAGGGATCAGAGCTTGTCCAGAAAAAGTAGATGCGATTTTGCAAATGGGGTCACCGACTATAGTAAAGGATGTGCAAGTGTTGAATGGAAGGCTGGTCGCGTTGCAAAGATTTGTGTCAAAGGTTGCAGAGAAGTCATTACCATTCATGCAAGTGTTGAAAACAAGTATTCAAAAATCAGATTTTTGTTGGACTGTGGAGGCGGAAGAGGCTTTTAAAGAACTGAAGAATGTTTTTGGTCACACTTCCGACGTTGACTGCGCCGGTTGCTGGCGAAATTTTACAGATGTACTTAGCAGTGTCGGAGGGTACAGCTAGTTCTGTTTTGGTTGCAGAAAGAGGACAGAAGCAGATGCCCATTTATTATGTGAGCAGAATTTTAAAAGATTATAAGGTACGGTACTCGCTTATGGAAAAGCTGGTGTATGCACTTGTGTTGTCGGCAAGACGGTTACGGTGTTATTTTCAAGCTCATACGGTGGAGGTTTTGACAACATCCTCTGTGAATCAATATTAAGAAAGCCAAAAGTATCAGGGAGAATGGTGAAGTGGGCTGTTGAGTTGGGACAATATGATATTCAATTTAAGCCTAGAATAGCTATAAAGGGGCAAGTTATTGCGGATTTTCTTACAGAAATGCCCATCGGAAGTGATGTGAAAAATACAAATAATGTTAACTCCGATATGTCACAAGGGTCATCAAAAGGTGTTTGGAAGTTGTTCACAGATGGATCGTCAGCCGAGGATGGTGCTGGGGCAGGTTTGTTAGTTTTCTTTATATGTCATTCGCAATTTTTTAAGGATAAATTTGCTTATAAGTATGAACATGTTTCATAAATTTGCTTATAAGTATGAACATGTTTCATATATAATGAAGCAGAATATGAAGCATTGTTGGCAGGTTGATAATCTTAATTTCAAAGAACACTTTTATAAAAATTGATAAAAAACAAGAAGGGAATATGTCAAAAAGGGAAACTGGGTAAACTAAATATGTATGTTCTGTGATTTGAGTTGTAGGGTTAAGATTAGCTAAAAGAATGGGTGCTACAGATGTAAGGTCGCATGTCGATTCATTGTTGGTAGCTAATCACATAAAGGGAGAATATGAAGCAAAGAGTGTTATGATGGCTCTCTATTTATCACAAGTAAAAAACTTGATGAGTTCTTTTACAACTTACAAGGTTGAACATGTCTCAAGAGGAAAGAACAAGAAGGCAGATGTGTGGAGTAAGTTGGTATCCACTTCATTTCAACATTTGGCTAAAGAAATAAGGGTTGAGGTATTAGAAGAACCGTCGGTTTTGACCAAGCAAGTGGTGGCGGTGTCAGTTGACGTAGAGGTGTGGTTTTGGCCAATTTGGAAGTATTTGGAAGAAGGTTGTTTGCCGGAAGATAGAGAGGAAGAAAGAAAAGTTAGGGTGAACTCTTTGCAATATCAATTGCAAAATGGGGTTTTATATAGAAAAACGAATCTAGGTCCATTGTTAAGGTGTTTGACGAAGGATGAGGCAAAAAGAGCTGTGCAAGATGTACATGGTGGTATTTGTGGAAATCACATGGGACCTCGCATGGTTGTTAACAAGTTAATAATTTTGGGATATTATTGGCCGGGTATGCATAAGTTGGTTACAGAAGAGCTTCGGAAGTGCGACAGTTGTCAGCTACACGCTCTGATGAGTTTGAAAGCAAAGTATGAACTTGTTCCTATTACAACTGCATGGCCTTTCCAGAAGTGGGGGATAGATATTGTGGGGCCATTTCCGGAGGCTGCCGGAAGAATTAAGTTTCTTATTGTTGCGGTAGATTACTTTACTAAATGGGCAAAAGCGAAGGCGGTGGCAAGCATCACTGGGCAACATATAAAGAAATTTGTATGGGAATATATTATATGCAGATTTGGGTTACCTTTACACATTGTGTAAGATAATGGAAGGCAATTTGCGGAAGATCTATTTCGGGGATGGTGTGTGGAGTTAGGCATGATACAGGTTTTTGCATCCGTTGCTTATCCGCAAGCAAATGGACAGGTTTAGCATATTAACAGAAGTTTGGTAGAAGGAATCAAGATGCGCTTGGATAAGGCAGGAGGAGGTTGGGTGGACGAATTGTCGCATGTGTTATGGGCGCATAGGGCCATGCCGAAAACAAGTAATGGTGAAACTCCGTTCAGTTTGACATATGGTACGGAAGCGGTTATCCCAGCGGAAGTGGAACTGCCTACCCATAGGATGCTTGAGGTGCGAGACAATGATAAAGAGTTAAGAGAAAATTTAGATTTGTTGGAGAAGAGAAGAGAAATGGCAGCTATTAGAGAAAGCCGATACAAATCTGAAATGGAAAAATATTATAATACTCATACCAGAGTGTACCAATTTAAAGAAGGGGATTTGGTGCTGCGGAATAACGATGTTAGTAGGATTGAGCCTAAGGGGAAGCTGGCCGTGCAATGGGAAGGTCCTTATAAGGTTGCAGAATTGTTGAGCAAAGGATCTTATTTACTAGAAGACGGAAATGGAAATCTAATGTCAAGACCTTGGAATGGAGTGCATCTGAAAAAGTATTACTTGTAAAGTCTTTGAAAAATGAGATTGTAAAGAGCAAAATTTTGTAGATGTATATGTTCCATTTTCTGAATAAAAGACTTAACAATTGCTATGGGCAATAATTTGTTGTTAAAAAAAAGAGAGACATACGTATGCGATAAACTCAATCCAATAGGTTGAAGAATGGTTGGCCACCATACATCTTAAGATAGATGTGGTTCATTTAAACTAATTGAATTGATCAATGAAAGCATCTTGCAAAGATGCGACCTACGGGGTCATAAGAGGTAGTTACGCACTATCCAAATTTTCGAAAGTAATACTTACAAAGAGGCTAAGGTTACTCTTAAGTTCTGGATGAGGTCTACGTGACCAAAAAGTAACTATGTGTTACTAATTGTTGAGTTTATAGTATGCGTATAGTTATGATTAAAAACCTAAGGTGATGACATGGACGCATGTGATCATTTAGGTTGATAATATAACCTATACACATGCGAACTAGCAAATGTAGGATATAATTAACACAATGACATAATAAAGTCATAACCATGCATTCAAAATAAGCAAGTCACATGTCATGGCAAGTACATAAAAGTAAAACTGTTTAAAAGGTTAAGCCCTACACATACGGGCAATCAAAATAAATCCACTCGCGGGTGGAGTCAAATGTAACATTGTTTGTTCAAAGGTGGTTAAAGGAAATCTTTACCTGGGATCTTTAGCAGTGGCGGATGGTAGTTGATGGAGGATCAGTTGCTAAGGTCTTTTTGATCTGCTTAATGGATGGATCTTGTAGATTCTTGCAAGCTTCAACAAAAGAAAATGTTAACTTCTAGAAATTTGCAATTGCTTCCTACAGTTTTTTGGGAGCTTCAGGGTCAAATCCTTGGCAGGATGCAGCAGTCACTTTGGGGTCAACAGATGCCGAGAACACTCCTACACGAGCACCCTCATTATATCCACAGGCATTCATGGCATTGAGGGCAGTGGTAATGGCTAATTTAAGATCTTGACCTTTCAGAACTTTATCCACAGCCGTATGAATGCCTTCAGCAATTAACCAGCTCCTATCATTCTCCAAGGTTTTCTTATGCTCCTCCAACAGATGCTTTTCAGCATCAAAAGTAGACTTGATAGTGTTGAGTTCTAAAAAAAATGTGTGGAAGTAACTAAAGATGATTGGCGAAGTAAAAGTTGGATGCGAATGCGCATATGAAGGGATATAATACCAGAATCTCTTTGCTGAAGTTGGAGATGCATGGCTTCAAGCTTGTCATCTTTTTTCTTTAAATCCTTCGGGTAGTCAGAAAACTGATCCTGCTTTTGTTTCTCAAGGTTTTCAATCAAGGTTCTGGAACTGCTCAAAGATTTTTCAACATCGGACAACCTGGATGAAATAGCAGCATTGGATTGAACCAGCTTATGGTTTTCTTTTTGGAGCATCTGAGTTTTCTCTTGCAGATCCGACTTCGCAGCCATAGCTAATTTTGCATTCACTGTTTGAAGTTGGAACTCAGCTTTAATTCAACGGTTGTAGAGTTCAGGGACGATGGTGTTGTTTGTGGCATTGGAAGAAACAACTTTCGATGCAAACTCCGGAGCTGGCATATCTTCCGAACGCCTCACATCACCTGGTCCGATAACCTTCGGGAAGAAATCCTTTGCACATGTTGGGTCCGATAGGCTATCTCTGTTGGTAATATTCCAAGCGGGAATAAACAATTCATCAAGTCCCAGAGGGGATTTGTTGCGAGATGCCATCAGCTTGGCCTCATTACGGATCCACATTGCATCTGTAAAGCTGGTCGGAATGGAAGAGGACCCAAAGTTTGAAGAACTACTAGTGTAGAGCTGAGTGGATAAGGGTGATGCTGAGACAACTGGTGACGGAATCATGGTTTGTGTAAAAGCTGGAGGAAGTTCACATTCAGGGGTAGAAATTGCAGTAGATGGAGTACTTGTTAAGTCAATGGTTTGGCAGGGTGATTGAATAATGTCAGCAAAGGAGGTACTCACTAAGTGTGCCAAACTAGGGGTGACATAACATGCATGCTTTCGTTTTCAGATGGGGGTGAAGGAGTTCTTTGAGGGATCTTACCTCCAAGGTGTTCAGAAAGAGTTTCAACAGTGCTGGAGAATTTTGCTTTTGATCGGGTAATTAGTGACTTGGGAGCGGTCTCTTCTTCTTCTTCTTCTTCCGCTTCAGTGGCGCCCTTAGTAGGTTTGGCACATATCTTCTTCCCTTTTCGAATTTTTGGAGAAGGAGGATAGGATTCTTTTTTAGGAGAAGTTGTAGTCAATGATGGGGTTTTGGAAGAGGTAAGTGTCTCATCAACAGCGGCTTCAACAGTACCAGAAGGTGGCGCATCAGTGAAAGCTTCAGTGGAGACAGTGGGAAGTGTTGTGGAAGAAGATGCTTCTTTTCCGAAATCGGTTTTGCTAAACTTCAACTAATTGAAATCCTTCACTTGCAATGCATCAGGTAGATCCATGGCTTCATGTAGAGGTGAAAAAAGTTATAATATATCAAGGAAAACAAATAGCAAGAAGGGATCTTATAAAGAAAAACGCACTTTCTCCCTCGCACAAGATACCAGGGCGCATCTGAGGGAAAAACCAGTTTTTGCTAATTTTGGCAAGAACCAATATTTCCTTAGGAATACGACGGATCGGGTGAACAAGTTTGCCAATAAGTTCATATGTGGCTTGATGAACTTCGGCTTTTTTAGGGATAACATCATGAATGATTAGCCTGGTGTCACGCCATTTCATGGTATCCGGGAGACACGAAACATCAAGGTAGAAGAATTGGTTTTTCCATTGACGGTTTGTAGGTGGCTTTCTGGTAAAAAGGTGGGTAATATCTCGGTGTTTCTCAAAAGTATACCAGTCACCCAACATGGTTAGTCGGTAAAAGGCGCGAAACTAAACTAATTAGGGTTCTAGGTTAAGTACTCTGCAAGATAACTCAAAATGGTTCAGAATGCTTAAGGCAGTGGGGTTGCACTCAGAAAAGTGAATTTCGAAATAGGTTAAGGCTTCACGGAGAAGGGGGTGAAAGGGATCCTGTAATTGGCCATTCGGATAGAATCGAGATATAGGCCGAACTTTTTATCAGGAAATAGATAAATGGGTTTCCCTTACGTTGCAAGAGTGGGGTTTTGGTTTCATGGGATTCGAAATTTTTTCACAAAATCATCTAATTCATCTTGGGTAATCAGGGGGTAGGAGATTGGAAGATTGTGTTTAGAGGAAACTTTTTTAGTTTCGGCTATAGGAAAAAGAGTATAGAAACAAATGGTAAAAGAAGAAAGAAAGAAAGGAATGCTGACCTTGGGTAAAAATGGCGATGAAGGTAGTGCAGGTGTAATGGCGAAGAGAGTGGAAGTTTTTGGTAAAAAATTTTGGGGAAGAAGGAAAGGGTTATATATAGGCAGGTAAAAAGGTGGTTTTGATAGCGGTTTTCACAAAGCAGTTTTGCAGAAGCGGTTTTTACGGAGGGTAAATATGGAAGGAGAATTTTGAAAAACGTTGAAAAGGTACTTTTTCATTACTCTTGATTGTGACAGGTAACCGGATGGGTGAAAGATTCGACATGCGGCATTAAGAGGTGATGGAAAGCTATGATTACGGTTATATGTGTCAGATTGTACAGATGCAATTGTCGGATATGTAAACGACTTTTTGTATTCGGAAGTAAGTCTATTAACTTCAATTTTTCACTTAATAGACTTGAGGGACTTGATGAAGTAAACGATGATTCGGATGTGTCTCACACATCCGATCGCTTACTTCCAAGTCCTTCGGATATGATGTTTGTTGAAAGCGTTTGCGCAGGGTACAAATAGATGTGATCCTGCAGATGCGAAGCTAGAAGATCGTGTGCGGAGCCTATAAATACCCGAAGAATAAGATAGTTTAGGGGTTCTGATTCATTTGTAACTTTGTACTTACACGTGCGTCTGTATTCTCTCTCTCTACAATAATCAATAAAACTTCACTTTCTCCATTATCATCCTATATCTTTCCTTTACTCTTACACCTGATTTGGCGGCAAATTACCATTGGTGATTACTTTCCTTTTCACGGGGCATTTGAAGTATTCTGACTTGATTGATATGGAATAGCAGGAATTTTATCTTTTGATAAGAGTGAATACCTTGGTTTTTATAAGATGAGTTGCTACCACCAGAAGTGATGGGAACCTGCCTTGTATTTGGCTTTTTGCACTCACGTGCGAAGTGTCCATGGAAATTATAGCATTGAGATTTTGATTTATCAAAACCAATGGTGGAGCTAGGATGTGATTGAAACACTTTCCTTCCAGTGCGGTTGAAGAACCTCCTAGTCCTGGCAGCAATCATCCCCAACTGCCATTCAAGTCCATCTCTTCCAGATCATCATAGGAAATTTGATCCATATCTTCTTGACAAAAAGTCATGTTTTAATTCCTCCAAATAATTGAGATGAAATGCCAGCAATAAGAACATTGCAAAGCTCTTGATCTTTTCCAGTCAGTGTAGCAGAAGATGAACCATGATGTTGTGCATAAGACCCAGAGTTGTTTTTGGTTGTACTGGTTGAGTAATGAAAGCTTGTGCTTGAGCAGGTGGAGGAGTAGTTGGAGCAAGAACAGGGCCACTAGAGTAAGAATACACAAAATCACTTTCAGATGAGGGTGCAATGAACGTAGCATTTTGGACACTGTTGATTGCACTTTTAGCAGTCACATTGCCCATGAGTGAATGACCATCAAATTCAGTTGACTCAATCTCATAGTCTCTTACTTTCTCAATGAGATCCTGATAATCAGTCTCATCCAGATCATATTTATCTACAGTGTAGGCAACATAAGGAGCAAAAGACATAGGTAGTGATTTTAGAATCTTCATCGAGTACATGTTACTGATGAGCTTCTGAAACTTGTTGATGTGGGTTTCAAAAGAGTCACAAATTTTGTAAGTGAACGTATCAAAGGACAACTTTAATTTCTCCAATCGCCTCTCCTTAGTAGCAACATTTCCCTCAAACTTCTTCTCCAATCCAAGCCAAATTTCATGAGCAGATTTGGCATCACGAAAGTGGTGCAAGATATCATCACTCAATGCCTTCTTGATACACCCCAAAGCACGATTGTCAATAATGAGCTTAGCATGCTTAGTTGGAGTTAAATCAGACAATTTCTTTCGAATTTCTCCACCAGTATCAGTAACAGCAGGGTCAGCTCCTTGAGTAACAACAGTAGTGACCACAAACTTGGTAGGACCATGCAAAACAGAGAGTAGCAAGTCATAGTTAACAAACTCCATATATGACTTGAACTTTTCCTTTCAATCGTCAAAGTCAGCACCTCACATAAGCTTAGGAGGTTTGTTTCTTGCAGGTATCATGCTTCCATCAGACATTGTTGTAGGTAAGTTAAATTCCTTCAAAGAACTCAAAAGTGTGTCGAACGGGTTTGAGCTAAAGAATGCTCAAAAATTGCTAAGAACTTGTAGAATCGCCGGCATTGCTTGAATCCAACAATCAAAAACAATAATGAACATTATTAGATAAACACATTCAACAAATTCTGTGTAATTGAAGAATTACAAAATTTTGGACTTAGTCAATTTTCATCAGACTGTTCTTTAAGAGCTAAATCTATGTTCAAAATTAACCTTGATGAAATCATGGATTGATAGCATCAATAGGTTAGATATTTGTGTAGGAATGTTTGATTCAACTACAGAAAACACTAAAAACCAATTAATGATTCATAGATTGATCAAAGTGATTTCTTCCAAAACTTCATTAATGGTGGATTTTGGTTCTAAAATCTTCAATACTTAATGAAATCGAGTGATTCCACTTGCAATGATTATAATTTTACTATACAAATCAGCGCCCATATCCAATTCGAACTCAAAAACCTTACAAAAAATATTTGTCAAATTGATCAAGAACAGTGTCTGACGAAGAACGAACTAAAAATTTTAAAATCTTAAAATTGATCTAAATAACAACAACAACAACAACAGATTCTTGATCAATTTTTTTCGGGAAACTTGATCTAGAACAACAATCAATCCATTAATGATAACTTAGATGAGTGTCCTTTATTATTTTGAGAAAAACTCAAAAATCATGAAGAACCTGGCTCTGATACCAATTGTCAGGACCAGATTTGAGCATTCTTCTCATCTGATTCATGATGCAAGTACGGAATTCATGTATCATGATCATCTATGGATCAATCCATGTTGTTTATTGATGGATCTGAAACACAATAACACGTAGAACACACACACAGTGCTCCCAGATCTGCTCTCAGTGAATGCGTACCTAGGGTTTCATCATTATGGGCTTTTATAGTACATGGGAGCACTGATTACAAGAGATAATTAATGACATTTGAAGAAACATTCCAAGTGTGGAAGAACACCGTTAAGAACAAACAACATCGTATGACTACTAAACAACGTCATTAAAAGTAATAATGACAAGATCGTTTGACAACATCATATAGCGTCAAACAAGGTCGTTATGAGTTAATCAAGGTCGCTAAGAGTATTCTGAATAAGGTCGTCTGGGAACATCCTTATGTTCAAACAAAGTCGTTAAGACTTAAACAAGATCGCTAAGACCACAACATCGTTAACCATACATACAACATTGTTAAGACATACAAGATTGTTAAGCAGTCAATCAACATCGTTAAGGCAAGAACAAGATCATTAAAGATAAATGTTAACAAGATTTTCTAAGTAAATGACATCGTTAAGATTTAAGCAAACAACACCGTTAAGAGTTAAACCACATCGTTAAGAGTACAAAACAACATCTTTAATCAGCAACCGATCTTCAGGATGACTTTACCAGCAAGGCTCATCGGTGAAGTTGTTTGAGTTACCACCAACCAAAGATTGGTCCAACACGAGTTTAAATTTATTACACGGTTACAAATACCTAAGCACAGTAATAGACAAACCAGCAATAGTTTGACATGGTTCATGTACACCCAATACGTTAAAAATTTAAAGTAGGGGAAAAGCTATGAACTCACAGATTAACAAGTGGTGGATCAAAGAAGTGTCATAGGGAACGAGAATCCAATCCTCTAAGTGTATCACAGTCGCAAGTCTATTATAATGATATGTACATATTTATATCAGGACCTATCCGTAAATATAAATGCTCAAGCAATTGGCAGCAACAATCCACAAACAAACGAGAAGTTTAACAACATTCCTGGGGACGTACAAAGCGGACAAAAAAAACCCGAGGAGATCATCGGGCCTAACCGAGTAGTGATATGTCACTACTGGAAACTAATATTACCATACTCCTAATTCAAACCAAACCGGGTTGCTCGATATTTCCCAAATCACAAAATATAACAAACCCAATAATTTTGGTCACAGAGTCGATGCGGGCCGCGAAGGTTTATTAGCCAAACGATGCACCTCGCACTGGGTCAGAAGTACCCGGCTGATTTCTGGGGGTGATGCGGGCCGCGAAGGGATAATTAGAAAGCGATATGCCCTGCATCGACTATTTTGTTTTTTAGTGACTTTTTGCCATTTTTCAGTTTTGACTCGTTTCGATAATGGGGTTTTGTTCCAAACATGTCCAGTAGCAAAATGTTAAGAATTGAGGCACTGAGGCCTTGTGCAACCAAAGTTATAATTCGCAGTTTTGTTCTAAATTTACCCGCAATCATATTGCAAGCCGGTTTGACCAATTCCAATTAATCCAACACTTTGGTTTCCACCTATGGACTAATTGTAACTCAGATTTAGGGCCAAGATCCATTGAGATCATCCAGATGTCATTAACCCATTTCTAAAAGTCCAAAATACTCGGTTTCGGGTTCAAGCACTTAAATACAACAACGGGTCTCCACCCCAATGATCAAATCCTCATCTTGTGACCTTTTTTCCACTACGGTTGTCGGGTTTCCCTGAACACAACTCAGATTCTCAATTTAAACCCGAAATAATAACGTGCATGCATTAACTAGTTGTGCCTTATGCAACATAGCTTGTACTAAGCACTCCAAATCAGGTTTTCACTATTTCCAACCTCTTGATGGTTCTAGATTATTCCCCTAGCATTGCATGCGTCATCAATTCACGAATAGGAGGTGGGTTTCTCATATAACTAGGATCAAATGTACAACCAAGCTTAAACTCACCTCAAATCACCTTAAACTTGCTTGTAATTGCCTTTGTTATTCCTTGATCGTACATGCAAGCCCTAATGGGGTGGATAATCACTAATTAGTAGAAGTTCCAGAAGAAATATGGCACAAAATGAATGTAGAGGAGGATTAGAGGCTTACCCGAACTTCATAACCCACAAATATGCTTGAGAATTGATGGTGGTAGCTCCAACTAGCCGGAATAATGCTCCTCAGGGAAAAATTTGTCGAGAGAGTAATGTTCTCTAAGTGGTAGTGGGAGAAATGAGCAGAATTGTGAAGAAAACTCATTTTTATAGTCTGGTGGTCGATGCGGGCCACGAAGGATCACTCAGCAGGTGATATGCCTCGCATTGCCGCCAGGAAAAATTCATAGATCCTTTCCGGGTAGCGCATCCGACCCGGCGACCCGACAATCGATGCGGGCCGTGACACTTCGAGCATGATGCGCCCCATATCAACTCCAGGAAATTTTTTCCCCTTTTGTTATACTTGAAAAATCCAATCTAATTCTCGAGGGTTTATCCAGGGATGTTACATCTCCCCCCCCCCCCCCCCCACGCCCTTTAAAAGAATTCCATCTCGGAATTCATTTAAGCTCAAACAAATGGGGGTACTTTCTCCGCATATCCACTTCTCATTCGCAAGTATGTTCGGGTCCACACCGAGCATCACACTTGACCTTTACCATTGAAATCTTCTTTCTGTGTAATTTCTTGACAATCCTTTCAACAATCTCAACCGGTCTTTCCGTAAATTCAGCTTCTCATCCACACGAATTTATTTTACCGGAGTCGCTAAAGCTTCAACAACCACACATTTACGCAAATTAGATACATGAAATACATCATGAGCTCCACTGAGTTCTTCAGGTAAGTCCAATTGATAGGCCACACTGCCAACTCTGGATATAATCCTGAAAGGTCCAATATAACAAGGACTTAGCTTTCCTCTCTTTCCAAACCGGATAATCCCTTTCCAAGGGGATATCCGGAGCATTACCATACCACCTTCCTTGATTTCCAATGGCCTATGACGATGATCAACATAACACTTTGGCCGGTCTTATGCGGCTTTAAGCTTTTCACAAATCTCTGGAACTTTGTCATTCGTAGCCATAACCAGTTCTGGTCCAATAAGTTGTCTGTCTCGAACATCAGACCAACACAACGGGACTCTACATTTCTTGCAGTATAAAGCTTCAAAAGGTGCCATTTCTATACTAAGAGTGATAACTGTTGTTATATGAGAACTCTACCAATGATAGGTGTGTGTCCCAACTACCACAAAATTCCACCACATATGCCCTCAACATGTCTTCTAAGGTTTAGATTGTTCTCTCACTTTGTCCATTCGTCTGTGGATGATATGTCATGCTTAGCTTCACCTTTGTTCCCAACGCTTCTTGAAGACTTTGCCAAAAGTGGGAAGTAAAACGGCTATCTCTATCCGATACAATTAATAATGGCACCCCATACCTTATCACTATTACATTTACGTATATCTTGGCCAAATGCTTTGAGGGTAGGTTTCCTTGATCGGTAAAAAGTGAGCTGACATGGTCAATCGATCAACGTTTACCCAAATAGCATCATTACCACTTCTTGTTTTGGGAAGCTTAGTCACGAAGTCCATAGTCACCATGTCCCATTTCTACTTGGGTATTTCCAAAGGTTGTAAACAACCAGCTGGCTTCTGATGCTCGACATTTACCTGTGTTAGAGAAAGAATCCTTGTGTGGTGAATATTGTGCGAATAGATTAGAATTCGGAGTGGTTTATTGAATGTAATGATGTCAACTAACCAACCAGCGAACCATTGGTTAGCCAGTTGGTTCGGTTCGCTGGTCATCACCTATAAATAGGTTTGGTTGGTTGGTCATCTTCAAGTTTGTTGATTTGTTCTATGTGATCTGTGTGAGAGAGGAGGTTCTGTCCAAACCTCCTCCAGAGCTCCAAAAGATGTATACGCATTCGGTTTGTAATCATTCGACATTAATTGAATGAAAAACTTCCATCTCTATCCTTCTTTGATCTGGAAATGATTCGTACATGCTTTTACATCTGGTATCAGAGCTGTTGGCTCTTTCCAGATCCTATTTTTTGAGTTTTTGTTCGTTTTTGAGACGTTAAAAGGCTGATTTGGTGAGATTCCTTAAGTTTTTGGTCGATTTTTGTTGAATCGAACATTCCCGAGTCATTTTCTCACCTAACAGTACTATTTTAGTGAAGAAATTCGACAAAACTCTGAATCTGGAGTGAATTTCAAGATTTTGAGTGTTGGTTTGCCGGTTGAGTTGGTTGGTTCGCTATTGGTCCCCCTTTGTATCTTCAACCGCCAAACCGGGACATTCATCGAATGAACCGTCACCTTTAATCGCTGAACCATCGTATTCATCGAACGAACCGTTCATGGTTTAGAGCGGTTATTTATGGTTCGTAACTGTTATTCTTAACCAAAATAGTTTGCCGCCTAAACAAAATGGTTCGCTGACATGCTGGTTCGTGTTCAATGGTTCGTTCAAGCTTATGGTTCGCGTTTTTAGTGAAACACGACCCTAGCCAGGGGCTCTGCCCCTTGGACCCCGCTTCTTGGGAGCGGTGCCCCCGAACCCCCGTTAGTTCAGACAAAAAACGGTGGGGTATGGGGAGTTCAAAGAGCAAATCAGTTATCGGATTTACCCTTGATTCGGTAACTGTGGATTGTTATGTGAAGATTCAAGAAATAAAAAATGCCATATTCTGGTACTTGTCGAGATTTAGTCATCAAATTTCAGATATATGTTTGTGGGTAGTCATTGTTTTTTATGATGGACAAAGATTCAAAAACATGTGTTTTCTGATGATGGACAGAGATTTATAAACATGGATATGATTACACAAACTGAAGAATATTAAAGATTTGAATATTCACTTGTTTAGGGGGAAAATTGGTACCCAAAAACTTTCAAAGTTTAAAAATTGAAAAAGTGAATAATCCAAAGCAATCAGTTCAGGGATGATGGTGATTTTTGATCTTCATGGAAAGGTGGTGTATTCTTATGTTCATGCAAACTGATATGTCAAAGTTTTCAGTTATGGTATGGAACTATCTATCATATGCCTAATACAGTTTAAGTCATTAAGTTGAGGTTATAGCCTTTGATTGATGATATATTGGGATGGATTTCATTATGAGGGGGAATTTCTATGATTAAAGATGTTGATCGTGTCATTTTTCATCAAGATCATAATGTATTACAATTTGGTGAAGATTAAAGGTTTATATCGAATGCGGTGATGTTTGTGGATTATGTTTTTTTATTTATGACGATTGATAAAGTGATCCTGCATCAAGGTGATTGAGACCGAAGATGTGGTTGAAGTTTATGTCCAGTTGTTTGAAGTGTTCTACTAGGTAAAGTTCTTACCATGGATGTGCTTGAAGCAGGGGGTAACTTTGTGGTTGTGATGATTCCATAAGATTGCAAACTGTTTCCTACAAACCTGAAGTTTCAGTCAAGGGGAGTTTGCTAAATATAGAGGCGTCTGTAGCAAACTGACTAAAGATTGCTAGAACTTAAAGATCTACATTCGATAGTAATGTCCAAGGGGGAATTTGTTAGAGCAAGAATCCTTGTGTGGTCATTATTGTGCGAATATATTAGACTTATGAGTGGTTTATTGAATGTAATGATGTCAACTAACCAACCAGTGAACCATTTGGATCGCTGGGACCAGCGAACCATTGGGTAGCTAGTTGGTTCGGTTCCCTGGTCATTACCTATAAATAGGTTTAGTTGGTTGGTCATCTCCAAGTTTGTTCATTTGTTCTATGTGATCTGTGTGAGAAAGGAGGTTATGTCCAAACCTCCTCCAGAGCTCCAAGAGATATATACTCATTCGGTTGTAATCATTCGACATTTATTGAATGATAAACTTCCGTCTCTATCTGATTATGATCTGGAAACGATCCGTACATGCTTTTACAAACTGCAAACACGTATAGCATTTCCCAACAAACTCGACAATCGCTCTCTTCATGCCCGACCACCAATAGTAGGGTCTCAGATTCTGGTACATCTTATCATTTCCCAGGTGCATCCTATATGTAGACTTATCTGCTTCGTGAAGGATCACTTCACGGAGTCCATCTTCCTTCGGCACCCAGATTCTATTTCCCAATCTAAGTATACCATTGGGTCCCTTGAAAAGGTGGCCCACGATGGTCATCATTTCTTCCTTTCTATTCACTTCTGGATTTGCTATTTTCTCCATTTGAGCTTTCAAATTTTCATCGATCAAATCAGCACGCACATCAATTCTCATCGCACGTACTCTCAAAGGCTTGGTTCTTTCCTTTCTACTTAATGCGTCAGCCACTACGTTGGCTTTACCGGGATGATACCTTATCTCACAATCGTAATCACTTAATACTTTCATCCAAAACCTTTGACGCGTGTTCAATTCCTTCTGATTGAACAAATGTTGCAAACCCTTGTGATCCGAGAACACAAGAAACTTTGTTTCACAAAGGTAGTGCCTCCAAATCTTCAAAGCAAACACTACCGCACCGACTTTCAGATCATATGTAGTATAGTTCTTTTCGTGCGTCTTAAGATGTCTTGATGCATAGGCGATCACTTTGTTTTGTTGCACCAGCACGCATCCTAATCCATTGATTGACGCGTCACAATAAACAACAAAATGTTATGTTCCTTCGGGTAAGGAAAGTAAGGAGCAGTGCTCAAATTTTGCTTCAGATGTTCAAATGTAACAGTGTGCTTCTGCTTCCGATCCCACTTTGCATTCTTCTGAGTTGATGCGATTACAGGTGTTGCAATCTTAAAGAAATCCTATATAAATCGCCTATAGTAGCCTTCTAAACCCAAAAATCTTCTAATGTCCGTCGGAGAAATAGGCTCTTCCCAATTCATTACTGCTTCAACCTTAGCATGGTCTACCAGAATTTCACTAATCACAATATTCCCTAGAAATAGTACCTCACGAAGCCAAAACTCGCACTTAGAAAACTTAGCATAAAGTTTCTCATTCCTTAGGAGCTCTAAAATCTTCCTAAGGTGCTCTTCGTGTTCCTTCTTCGTTCGTGAATAAATCAAAATATCATCTATGAAGACTATAAAAAATTTATCAAGGTAAGGTTTACACACTCGATTCATTAAATCCAAAAAGACTGCAGGCGCGTTTGTCAAACCAAACGGCATCACGATGGACTCATAGTGCCCATACCTCGTCCTAAATGCTTGGGACATCTTCCTCTTTTACTCTGACCTGTTGATATCCAGATCTTAATTCGATCTTCGAGAAGTAACTTGCTCCTTGGAGCCGGTCAAACAATTCATCTATGCGAGAAAGTGGGTATTTGTTCTTGATCGTTACCTTGTTGAGTTTGCTATAGTTAATGCACATGCACAAAGACCCATCCTTCTTCTTTACAAACAACACGGGTGCCCCCCACGGGGATGAACTTGGACGGATAAATCCTTTATCTAGAAGATCTTGCAGTTGACTCTTAAGTTCTTGCATTTCCGATGGTGCAAGATGATATCGCACTTTAGCTATCGGGGTCATCCCTGGTGTAAGCTCAATTTAGAACCCCACTTGTCTCTTCGATGGCAGTCCCAGAAGTTCCTCGGGAAACACGTTGGGGAACTCGGAGACAACCGGTACGTCTTTAACCTTGTCCTCATGCACTTTTCCGCCTTAAGCGTAGAGATTAGCTTGGAATCCCTTCTTCATGCACTTTTCCGCCTTAAGCGTAGAGATTAGCTTCAAAGGTCGTGCTTGGCGATCTCCTACAATAGTATGTACTTTTCCATCTGACGACTCCACGTCCTCAATTAACTCATCACAGTGGATCTTGGCCCGATATCGGGTCAACCAATCTATACCCAGTACAATGTTAAATTCACAAAAAGCCATAGGAAGCAATTCAAGATCAAATAAGGCATCATCTATTCTTAGTTGGCAGCCTCTAACAATTTCAGGAATGCTAATCTCCTGTCCACTATCGGTTTCTTCAACATAGGGCCTATCTAATGCATGTAAATCACATTTTAATTTAGGTATACACGAAGTGGCAACGAAACTCCTATTGGCTCCAGAGTCAAACAATATACTAACAAACACATTGTTCATAGAGAACATACCAGATATTACATCATCACTATTACGAGCTTCTTCACCAGTCATGATAAATAGGTGAGGTTCACCTTTTGGACCTCCGCCATCTCTGCCCCTGTTTCTGTCTTTGGCAGCATCCTTGGGTTTTGGGCAGTCGTCAATCTCGTGCCCTCTCTCTCTACAATTATAGCACGTAGCAGGTTTCGTGCATTGATGTGTTGCAAACACATCTATATTTTTCTCTTAATTTGTATAGTAATTGAGTGGAGCTTGAGTCATTTTTGCTTGTTATTATCTATTTTATAGTATTTGAGTCTTAATGGGGTATTGAGTCATTTTTTTATATTTTGGTGTGAGTTTAGGTAATTATTTGAGTCTTGTATTTAATTATGTCAATATGCTCAAAATTGTTCAGGTATATGTGGTTGTAGGTTGACATAAGAGTTCGAGGGGATGTTTAATGTGCTCTAAAGTATACATATTTTATACAAATACTTCCTATAATTTTAGATTTTTTTTTAACGGCGATTAGAATAAAACTAGCAAGAAGCAAGATGACTTACATAGAGAAATTAAAATTACACCAATTAATCCACTCAAGAAGCAGAAATTTTCCCCTAATCTTAACCCAAGCGAACGACAAGAGTTTGATGTAACCGATTATTTCGTCCACACCTTTCGACCGATTGTTGAAGTGTTTCTCATTCCTAGACTTCCAAATAACCCACAATGTGGCGATGAAGATACAATGGAGCGTGCGTTTCATCCTTTTCGAAGTAGTCCCCGAGTTGTGCATGGAAAGAAAATCCGGAATTGATGACGGTTGGAGAGAAGAAAGATTACACCACCGGAAGATCAAGTCCCAAATAATTCTCACACGCGGGCACCCAATGAGCAAGTGAGCCGTGGTCTCCGGGTTTAAAGAGCAACCCCCACAAGTCGTATCCAAAGTAATACCCCTAAAAGAAAGGTTGACCTTGGAAGCAATCCGATCTAACTCCGCTCTCCAAGCGAACGCATTGACTTTTAGCGGGATCCAACTAGACCTATAATGAATCGAGTTGGAAGAGCCGAGGGTGAGGGATTCGATCTCCTTTCTGACCACCTTGACGTTAAAATCCGACCTTGCCCCTATGTCCCATCCCCAAAAGTCCCTACCTGCAGAACAAGAAAAGCTCTCCAAGAGAGCCTCACAACTTTCGATCAGTGGGTTAGCGAAAGAGGGGATTGCTGGCCCATACCAGGCCCAAGAGAATACATGAGAATTGGGCTGGGGCAAACGGTCCGCCACCAAACACAACTTGTTGGACTCCAGCAAAAATAACAGCGAGTATTGATCCTTGAGCGGGCCGTATCCCATCCAATTGTCGATCCAAAAAAGAGAAGTCCTTCCCGAGGCGACCCAACAACGTAATTTTTTTTCTCCATCAACCCCCAAGGCTCTAGCTCGGAGCAAGCCTTAAGGATATTCTTCCAAGGACCACGAATCAATCTTTTGCAAGGAAATGTATCCCACTTACGGTTAGAGAGATGGATAGCCTTAACCACTTTAACCCAAAGTTTTGAACTTTCGGCCTTGAATTTATAGAGCCATTTCATAAGCAACCCGAGATTCATAGCAAGAAGAGAGCCAAAACCCATTCCCCCTCTATCTTTAGAAGCACACATAAGAGCCCAAGAAACCCAAGAAATTTTCTTGTCACCACTCCAACAAAATTTACGTCTAAGAGACTCCATAGAACGAATAGAAAGGAGAGGAGCCCAAAAAAGCGAGAGGTAATAGATTGGGAGGGAACCAAGGACGGATTTGATGAGAGTACAGCGACCACCAAATGAGAGAGAATTATTCTTCCACGACGAGAGCCTCTTATTAATTTTTTCAATGATCCCCTCCGAATTGCGGATTCGGTTCATGTTCAAACCAATAGGGAGGCCCAAGTGGGTAAAAGGGATGGAACCCGTTTGACAATGGATGGAAGAAGCCAAATTAGATAAACGAAAGCCCGAAATCCCCACCCCGTAAAGTTTGCTTTTATGAAGGTTTATGGATAATCCGGAAGCAAGATTGAACCAAAGGAGCACACAAGCGAGGTTTGAAAGAGAAGCCGAGGATGAGTCTGAAAGAAAGATGGCATCATCCGCAAAAAAGAGATGAGAAATGTTTGGGCCATTATTAGGTAATTGCACACCTTTAATAAGACCCATGCCTTTGGCCTTGACAAGAAGAACGTGCAACCCCTCCATGACGATTATTAAAAGGAAGGGAGAAAGGGGGTCACCTTGACGAAGGCCACGAGAAAAGGAGAATTCTTTGGAGGGGGATCCGTTGATGAGGACGGAAGATCTACCAGAAGTTAAGCAACCCTTGATCCAATTACACCACCGAGCCGGAAAGCCCATAGTGTTCATGAGATCCAAGAGAAAAGACCAATTAACTGAATCGAAAGCTTTAGCAAAATCAATTTTAAAGAAACAAGCCTCTCCTTTAAGGTGCTTGAGCCAAGCAAGGACCTCATTAAGAATGAGCGGACCCTCTAGGATTTGCCGGTCTTTAATGAAAGCGAATTGAGTCTCGCTTATTAAAGAATCGATCACCCCACGTAAAAGATTGGCCAAGATTTTGGCAATGACCTTGTAAAGCGAACCAATGAGACTGATGGGGCGGAAGTCTTCGAGATTGAGAGGTTCATGAACCTTGGGAATGAGAGCAATGAAGGAGCTGTTGCAACCCATACTAATTTTACCGGTCACAACAAATTCATCCATAACTGCCTTTAAGTCATCTCGAAAAAAAGACCAAAAGCGTTTAAGGAAGCGGAAATTAAAACCATCCGGGCCCGGGCTCTTGTCCCCCGAAGAAACCCAAATAGCCCCTTTAATTTCCTCCATCAAAAAATGCTCAATAAGAGTAGAATCTCACAAGTCAGAAAGGGTATTAAACCCCTCAGGAGGGATGAAGGGCCTTTGGGCCACTGACTCATGAAAACGGTTTTGGAAATGGGCCATAGCAATCGATTTAATGGAGTTAGGATCACTAATCCAATTACAATTAAGATAAAGACCATTTATTCATCTTTTTGCGTTAGACAAGTTATGATTCCGTGAAAAAATGGGAGTTTTCATCCCCCTCTAAAGTCCACTTGATGCGAGCTTTTTGTTTGAGGTCCATGGTCGCCTTTGATTGGAGCTCTAAGGCTTGTTTTTTCCATAGAATGCGATTATTTTTCTCGATATCCGAGAGGCCGCGGGTTTCCCCCGCTAACTCGAGCATGTCAATCTCACTTTGAATGGTAGCGAGGGAGCAAGCAGTGGCATGCAAGCGAGTGGAATTCCATCATTTGATGGCCACCTTAATGTTCTTGAGTTTGTTAAGAAATTTACGATCCGGTTTACCATCTCCCGTAGGCAATGCCGCGGCGTTTAGAACCACCGACTCAAAATCAACACAATCAAGCCAAGGGTTAAAGCATTTAAAAGGGCGGGGGCCAAAATCCGTTCCAATTGAATTGAGGAGAACGGGGCAATGATCGGACCAAACGCGGGGAAGACCATGGATAGAAGAGTTGGGCCAATTGTGTAGATAATTGTTACACAACAAGATACGGTCCAACTTGTTAAAAGAATTGCCATTCGACGATAAGAAAGTAAAGCGTCTACCTCCCATATTGAGATCGTTTAGCTCACCATCTCGAATGAAGCTATTGAAGTCGTCCGCTTCGGCCGGTTAAACACCGAATTAAAACGTTCGTGAGGAAAACGCATCGCATTGAAATCACCCATGACCACCCAATTACCCGCATTAGACGACTTAATGGCAAGGATATTAGCCCACAAACGTCTTTTGTTGGGAGCATCCTGCGGGCCGTAAAGGTTCACCAAGAAGACAGGTTCCCTACAACCATGCATGAAACTTTTGATTAAAATCAGTGGCGGACCTAGGTGATCACCTAGGGGTTCGTCCGACACCCATGAATTTTTTCCGTGATGTGTTAAATTTCTGATTTTTTACAAACCGAACCCCAAGAAATTTTGTTAGCGACCCCCATAAAATCTTGATCGTGACCCAGAAGAGTAGTTAAAGCTGGTAGAGTTAAAAAAAACATTACGTGAGTTTTCCGATTGGTGGCAGTTGATCGGAGTATTCTGGTATTCATATAAAAGAGATAAGGAAGAAGATGGCTTATAAAGTTAAAAATATTATACTAGTAGGTGTTGACTAGTAAAAAGCCATAGACCCATCAGAGTACTTTCACATTTTTTTCACTTCCCCATGCTTTATTCATATTTATTAAATTATTGTATCTCGTTTAGAAATATTAGTTTCATATTTTATTTTAGTTTAATATCTTCTATTATTTATATTATTTTGAATATGTACCTTTTCATTTAAATTAGGCTAGATTATGTTCTCTTTCTTTTAAAAATGATAAAATATTATCAAGAGGTATTGATAATTATATTAATTTTATACATCTAATTTTCTGAATTTAATATTGCTTTGGTTTTTAGTTTTTACTCGATTGATATATATACGGTAAATTATTTTACTTTAAAAATATTTATAGTGTAATCCGGTTATTAAAACGGATAAAAACCTAACGTGTTTGGTTGGATTACTAGTTGGTCGTGTTTGTGTCCGTATTAAGTTAGATAGATATAGTAAAACCAATATTAATTTATATTTAGTTGAGTGATTGTTCTGGTAGAGAACATAAAATATATTATATTATAAGGTAAAACAAAATATTCCTTTAAAATAAAAGTTTCTAATGTGACAATATATAAGTTTCTATTGCGACCATAATAATCGTATAAGCCATTTGAATTTAAATTTGGTATTGTCTTTTTTATTATATGG
The DNA here is from genome assembly GCA_039602395.1 of Deinandra increscens subsp. villosa. NCBI lineage: Eukaryota > Viridiplantae > Streptophyta > Magnoliopsida > Asterales > Asteraceae > Deinandra > Deinandra increscens. Next base: position 6,927 of record JBCNJP010000124.1, on the reverse strand, counting down.
TTCGACCCGACTTCTATCGGACCAAAAAAATAATACTTAGAGATGGACCGCACACCTCTACAAATTTACGACCCCCATGGAAAAAATTCCTGGGTTCGCCACTGATTAAAATGAAGTCCTCAAATGAGGTGGTTTCCTGCATGCATGCGGAAGACAGAAGTGTCCCAAATGCAGAGAAGACCCCCCCCCCCCCCCCCGATCGGCCCGAGGCATCCGAGGCAAAAGAATCGAAAGGGGAGTTGTCCCATAAAGAATCAACCCGAATGGTAGACGCATCCGCTATTTGAGTGTCTTGAAGGGCAAGAAAAGAGATATTATTATCCCGTTTGAGGGACCGAATCCAGGAATGCTTGAAGGTGCTCCTCAACCCTCTAATATTAATGGACATCTAATTCGATGATAACCAATATTAGAAGCGATACCCGATGGAGGAGGTGCGTAAGTGGAAGCACTGTTTTTGAACCCAAGGAGATCCCCTACTTCGGCGATCAGACGGCTGTCATGGTCGAACGGAAGGGGAGGACTGTCACTGGCCGGTTTACGAGAGTCGTCAGTCGGAACATTCCTTTTACCATTATTATTCCCAACCGATTTTCTGGATGTGGAATTAGCTTTCCTCACATTGTTTCCTTTTAATAAAAATAACTCTTAGTTGGCTCATATTTATATTTAAAAAAATATAAGTTTAAAGAGGTTATGAGTAAATTTATATTATATTGCTAAATTATGATGTCAGGATATTATTAAATTTCTAACATATAAATGTATCTTTAATGTTAAACGAGAAAAAGACCCACGCGTTGCGACGGGTTGTCTTTTTTTTAGTGTATTTGTGCAGTTTTATATAGAGGTTACTTATATTATATACCATTATATAAGTTTCACTGAAAATCCTGACTGTACATTGCGTTGGTCGTGTATAGTTGCTATTATCACTTCCCAACCAAAAAAAAAGCCAAATATTAAAATCACCAGCATGATACGGATAACGACCGCCCGCGTTGCGGTATACATTATATTATCCAACAAAGTAATATACGACCCAAAGTGAAAACGAAATTAGCATCATAAATCAAGAACACATAGTACGTACAATTATTTGTTCATAATACGAAAATCGGTTTACGATCGGCCGAGTCGAAGCTCCAAATCCAAACCCATTTCAATCTTTTCATCTAAATAGATATGATAAAAGAAACATCATTCCCAGATTGAAAACAAATTTCATATAATTGACAAAAAAAAATGAACATACCTCCTCAGACGCTACATACTCCTCAACGAAATCACTCTTCTTTCAATATGCAAACCAAATTGATAAACTACATTAACTTAAGTTTAGAAACATGAATCATATATGAATGAGTTTTACATACCTTTCTTCACTTTTTGCATTACAAATGCAAGAGGGAAAAAGATCTATTTTAAATTAGAGTGAGAAAGCATCTTCCATACCTGGGTAGGAATCACCTCAACCTTTCTTCTACCAACATGGGTACGTACAAAATACAAGTATAATTACATATATGATTCATAAAGATAGACTACAAAGTAAACAGAGTTTCACTTAAAATTTTTATGTATTTGACCCATACAACCCAAGTGCTTCATTGATAAAATGTTTTCGTCTTTGACTCGTACAACCCAAGTAACCATTTGACTTTCAATTGCTTCCAAAAGACCTACTTGGAGGATTGCTATTGGTTTTCAGCTAAAAGAGACATTTAAGGCCACTTTGAGGTTTGTTCGTATTGAGGAGCTTCAATGAAAATGTCTCTTATGTGATCCATACCAAAATCTGACCTTAACATATCTATTTTGTTCATGTTTTATCATGACATATTCAAAGTTAAAGTGTAGGACAATAAGCATACAGTAAAGATAAAGATAAAAACTTAAGACAACTTTAGTAGCAAAAGATACAATATACACCTCAAGAATTTTAGAATCAAAAGTAAATATACACTATGCATTACTTGTAACTGTGAGAACTACTATAAGAACATGCACAACAACAACACAGATATTACAGTAGTAATCTAAATGTTTGGGATAGAAATTTAGAAGTTAAAAAGAGAACATGTCAAATAGATTGAAAGCCACCCACACTGTGCTTTTAATGCGCACACCCTTCTAAATTGCTCTTATGAAAACATCTATATTATTGTTGTAATTGTATTTTGTAGTCTAAAACATTGATTATTTATTAATATAGAATAATAATGTTTACGGGTCAACCCAACCTGGCCTGTATTCTTAAATCAGTGAATACCACAGAACACAACAATGAACATACAACCTAGCCGCAATATAAGGAAACAAAAGTAAAACAGTTTAAGAAGTGATAACCTAAAGACAATTAGACACGACTTAGGCAATTATGTAGTAATAGCTATTTCAAAAAGCTTAAGTATCAATTAATACCTGCGATTCAAAATCCGAGTAAGAGTATATGCAATTAAGGAAGATAAAGACCTTATAAGAAAACTGCAAGAAAATAATCGTAGGAAGATCTAAATGCCAGCCACCACCAAATAATTTTACCTGATACATTAAGTGGCAAATAGCATTACAAAAACCATAGAAATTGTAACATATATTGACAATTAAAACAATCTTTAAGCATAAAAAAATCTAATTGAACTGTTATGTACTTCAAAGGAATTCACATATATTTAGAACACCATAAAAGTAACATAATGAAGTTGATGAAGCTATTTTGAAAACATAAAAGGACAAAAATAAAGAGATGGGACTAAATAAATGATAAAAAAGGACATTCAGAAGATGGCCAAGAAAGAGTTATATTTTGGTATTTTTGAAAGAACATATTAGTAAGGACAGTAGTAGATCAGTTTTAATAACACTACTTAAGACAAAAAAGATACCAAATGAGATAACATAGACCATTAAAATTGGTTTTACAAAGTCTCTCACTAAATGAAAGGCCACCATTAACCAAACAACATGCACCAAGACTTTACCCAAGTATTAAGTATATTTCTAAAATAAATTCAAAAATTATGTTTCATTTATTCATCAATGAATATTTCAAAAAATGAGAGTATAGTGTAAGAGAACATACCTGTTGACAGAAAGGCATTACCACCTGATCAATTGCCTTTTCATAATATATTTCAAAAAAAACATTCATTAAAATAATACAAATAAATTTAGATTATCAACAACAGAAAACTATTACTTAAATCTAATACTTATTTCAAACAAACATACATCAAAAGAATATAAATAAATTTAGAAAAATCTACCTGAAAGCAAAGAGGAAGTTGCAACAACCTGCACAGGAAGAGCACAAAAAAGACAAATTAGAAAAGTTAATGTAAAAACAGCAAAATATTAACACTATGCATGATATACATCTATCGTTTATAAAATCTGATATCATAAGTTGCAAATATAATTAACTCAATAATCAAAATATGTGCTTTCTGAATATGAAACAATCTTATGAAGTAGGATGACCACATGCCCAAATCGGCAATTTGGCACCAGAAAGCAACAAACAAATCGATAAATGTGAAATAAATCTTTAAGGCTGATCATCAGAGGAAAAAAAACAAATCAATAAATGTCAAATCCGTACGTATGTCGTTCGGTAAGAGTTCTGAAACAGACGCAACTAATTCGCAATTTTCGATATCGTAAGTTGTTAAAGTGCTTACCTGAGGAAACTGGGAAACGAAGATGCTAAACACTAAGAGTTACAAACCGTATGATTCAAGACTATAAACTCTTATGATATGGAAGAGAGCAACTCTTTTTAAAAGGAAATAACCAAGAACACATAAAACAAATACTCTACAATATCAGCACATATATAACTTAAAGTCATCATCCATTTGAAAAATATTAGAGGTTAAACAGATGGATTTTGAAATAAAACTGTATGAACAGAGCAAGCACATTGACATATTATGGATTGAAGATACTTATACATACTAATGCAACACAACAACTAACCTACAATAGAAATATTAACATCTAACCTTTTTATGTAATTTTCATGTCAAAGCAATCAACTTACCTTAGCTATTCACCCTAGCCCCAATAGGTGCAATGCTAAGAAATAAGAAAAGGAAAAAGAAAACATTAGACGTAAGAAGAAAATAACCAAGAATTCTAACCTTCGCTAAAGGTGTTGCAAAGACACATCCGAATATTGGTAATTCTGTACAACCGCTGCAAACATAAGACAAAAAGAGAAAAATTAAAATCCATTACATTCATAAAAACTCTTATAAAGAATAAGTCAACAACAAAAAGACAGTTAGTAGTAGTATGAGGATAATAACCCTATTATAAAAAGAAATCCTTACAGAACTGGTTAATAAGAAGAAAACCAAGCAATGTAATAGCTTCTTTAGCTTCAAGCTTTTTTCTTTTCAGCTTAATCATTCATGGAATAAAATAGATTTTATAGCTACTGATTTAGACCCAATAAAGCATCAAAAATTAGGGATTCATTTTGCATATATGTAACTACTGCCTTTACCTAAAAATGTCCATATATTTATACACAATGCTTTAGTTTCAACACAACACAACAACCAAAAAGTGGACTTCAAATTCATTTACTCACTTTCGTAATAGGACAGAAAAAAACTTAGTTGCTAATAAATATGAATGAAAATTAAATAGAAAACCTCTTTGGCGATTTCTTCCCTGACAATGGTAGATTTGAGCGAAATAAACACGAACAATCGGTCAAAAATTGATGAAATATATTCAATCTGATCAAATTGAACGTAAATGTTAATAAATCACTTGAGAAGGTTCAAAAGCATTGAATATTGCTATGATGAAGTGACTGTATTATCTACTTACCTGAAATCAAGCTTTTAGCCTAATCATGAATCCCCCAAGCCCCAACTCATGTCAAGTGACCAGGATTTAAGCAAAACATGTGTGTTAAATCACAATGGATACTATGCTTAGCAAATATAGAGAATTAACATACTATCCGCTAAACAGTAGCAAATTTAAAGAACTATATTGGTGAGCTGCCATATAAAATCCTAATTATTAGTTCAAAATTTACAGTTTTATCTTCAATATTAGTGACCTGCACCAGATGTCAATCCACTACATATCAAATTTCAACAATTTAGATAAAAAACAATATGATTCAACGGTGTGTGCAGCCAAAGTGATAAAGCAAAAATCGAATCACATTACCTAGATGTAGAGGCCGCCAGATAGTTCTTGCGAAAGAATTGATGAATAACCTGAAAATGGGCCGATGTGGCGGGATAGAGGTAACGGATCTGTCCGAGGAGCAAAGACTAAACAAATCAAAGAGCATAATTACGCCAAAACTACTAAAAAAATTGAGTAGATGAAAGAAAGGGAAATAACAACCCCAATACGAAAGTTTTGAAAATTGGTATATTTAGATCTAGAAATTGAAAATATTGCTTACCTTTGCTGAGCACGCCGCCGATCGCCAGAGTTTGATTGCTCTTCGCCTTCACGGCGGATACCGCTGGTTGAACAGCGGTGGTTTCAGACACCGATTTCACACTCTCTGCTAGTTTCATGATATTCTTCACCTGATTCGGAGTAACGTCGAAAATAGAAATGGTTCCGTTGTAGAAGATCGTCAATGAAGCGGTTGTTAATTGAGAAGAAATTAATGGAAAATAACCTGTGAATCAAAGAAACGAAGAGAAATGAAGAAGAAGAAACTCACCGGAAAACCACACTGTTAGTGACGCCGCCGGAGAAGAAGAAGAGAGCGAGAAGGAAGAAGCCCGTAACGATTTCAGGAGTGACCGGAGTTGCCGTCGTCACCGACCGAGGATCATCGGTTGCTGCTGTGGAGTCGCTGGAGGCTGGATGTCGCCGCCGATCGTCTTCGCCAGAGAAGGACGGGATGGAGGCGTCGGCATCGCCAGAGAAAGAAGTGCAGCGATCATCGCTGTTTGAGGGTTTGAGGGTTTGGAAGGTACAATCAACGCGTGTAAAGGAGTAGAACCACGTGGAGATCACCGCCCATGTAAACAAATGAGAAAAGAACGCGTGGGCTGGGCTTGTTACATAAAGCAAAAACGAAAAGAAAAAAATGAGAGAGCCTAGGATTAGAACTCGGAACCTCATATTTGAAACCATACCAAAATACCATCGGAGCAGAACTGGAGATCAAGAAATCTACGGATTCTTGGTATCTAAATTAGCGTTTGTCTTCTCTGATTTTGTAGCCGCTGGTTAAAGTATAGTTGTCGGAGTGTTGATTTTGTCACATCTGTTTGTCGAAGGTTTGATTTCGATTTCTTCTGACTCATAGTCTGCTGCTATCTTTTTGCATGCTCGCCTTCTGTCTCTTAATGTGTTTTTCTTATATATTTGGTGTTGATTTCTAATTTTTGCCTACATCTTCTTCTAAGTAGTTATTCAAGTTGAAATTGCAAACCCAAATTGAGTTTGCAGACTTGGAGAATAGAAGAAATATTAAACTACATACCGATTAATCTAACCAAAACTGCTTAATGTCTTTATTTGGGGAAATTTTATTGCTTTGTAACATTTAAAAGGATTATATTTGTTATGCACGCCACATGTTTGTGTAAAAGTCTATGTTCTTATTGTATGTTACAAAGGTGTCATTTTTGTGGATTGGTCTTTGTATGTTATTTGGTTAGTTGGAATAAATAGCTCAGAACATGTAAAATACCAAATAGAGTTGTGTTTGAAAAGTAATCTGGAGCAAGATTGAATGCACTTTAAGAACAGTCTCATGCTCATACGCCAAATAGAATGAAGACAAATTGACAATGAAAATGTAAAATAATATGAAATTTTAAATAGAATGATTATCAGAATATCTTCATTGTTTTAAATAATTTCTTCAGTTTGTCTTCTTATTATTGAATGAATCAACTATGGCTTAAGTGTCACAGTATCCTTTAT
>JBCNJP010000123.1:211297-232773 GCA_039602395.1 Deinandra increscens subsp. villosa | reverse complement strand
CATGATTTCAGTTTCAACAAGAATCATTTTTGGATCCATGGCATGCTTATTGTAACTACAATTATTTGTGGGCTGACAATCTTGGATTTTATATATATTTTTTCAATAATTAAGCCTGATATGTTAATTTGTGTGTGTGTTTTTTTGTTTGTTTCAATCAGGTTATGAGACCTGTGGCTATTGAGACTTGCAAGTTTGAGGTAATGTTGTGCTTTGAATATTTTACCGGTTTCTTTGTAAGCTGTTTATGTTTCTTTTGTTTTGTTTGTGTGATGATTCTGAGAATGTTGAAACACATGTTGAGATTGTGGGTTTGATGTATTGCAAGGGTTTGAAGAGGTGGTTGATCAGGTTGTTCTTATTCATCTTTCTAATTACAAATCCAGATCTGAAGGCATGAAAGTTTGATCTCACTTTAATTCTATCAGTAGAGTTTATAACTATATGAAATTCTATGATTTTTGTTGTGTTTAAATGTGCGTTGCATATTCCATGTTACTCCCATATTATAGCTTCAATCTGATTTTAGTTCCACCGTATGTCTATTCATATTTCATTTTTTATATTGTATTTTCCAAGTTTCACAAGGGATTACGTTTTTTACTTCTATTTATCTTTTTATATTGTGTAATTTTTCCTGATTGCAGGTCTTGAAGTACCTCCTATCTTAGTTCAGGAACACTAATTTCTCGATTATTAGAACAAACTTATCTCATTGAAACTAATGAGCATGATTTCTCTTTTAATTTAATAGTACAAGCCATTTCGAAACATATAGACCAAAGATCTGGTTTTTGGATCAAATCATTTGTCCAAGGTTGCAATGACAAGTGATTTTGCACTAACTCAATATTGTTGTCTTGATAAAGAATCTTGATTCTTGAAGTTAACAGGAGGTGATATTGATGTTGGTTTTGGCTGAGTAGCAAAACTAACTTGACTTTTAGTATTTTTTATATCAATTACCATTTCAATTCTAATTCTAAAGGTTTTTTCAAAAATGAGTTTATGTACTTCATCTTATGCCTTATTTGTCATCATTTCCTTTTTCTTTTTTATGTCATTAGGTTTGTTGTTGTACGTTTGGTTAAATTTATCTCAAAGATTGCTATGTTTGTCTGTGTTAGTGTGTGAAAACTTTTACATGTATCACAGATTGCAATTACTTTGAGGAACTTTTAGACTTTTGTTTAGGTTTGTTGTTGGGGCTTTGCTTAAATCCGTCTCAAACATTGCTACGTTTTTACAATTCAATATGTTCTAAGTTTAAATTTCTCATGTGAATGAGAATGGCATTTAAAATGGCAAGTGAAGTACTCTTAAGGAACCGGAAAAGCCCACCAAATGTCAGTTTTTAAGTTCTGTTTCAGGATTTGGCGAAATTTAAATTTCAACTATTGTTGAATTCAAACTTAATTTTTTGATTTCACCCTACAAAATTATCAATTGAATGATCTAATTAAGCAACATTTTAGAATGAACAGTCCCTTTGATTTCGGGATTTAGTCAAATTCAACTATTATAAAAGACTTGAAATCTTAGAAATCTTATTTTCACCTCAAATAATTTTTTTTTATTTTATTTTTGTGTACATAAATAGATAATTGCTCATTTAATATATCCACTAATAGAATGTTTTCCATTCCAAAATCAAAATAATCAAAAAATTTATTTTCAGTTGAAATCTAGATCAGTTCATTCAATTTCGATATTTAGTTTCTTAATATAACATTCGATTTATTTTTAACAGGATAAATTGGTTATTTTGATGGTGTTCACTCTGAATATTGATTTCGATTTTGATGGTGTTCCTTCTGTATATCAAACTTTTGACTGTCCAAACTCTAAAGGTTCTAATCAGATTCATATTTTTTTGTTGTAGCTCCTATGTCAAAATGAATTTGAAGCATTTGCTGTTGGTGAGAAAAATTCGATGGAGTAGCATTTAAAAATTTCTTTTCCTAGGTTAGTGGTTTTATCATTCGGTTCATACATGTAAAATGAATGCATTCTTATCTCAGTTTTTTGCAAGTTGTATATCTATATCTATTTTTAATGAATGCATTTTTATTTTATGTAGTTTATGTATATGAAATTTGATATGTTTTTTAATCTTATGATGACAGTTGAGCCATTGTAAAAAGATGTACATGTGGACTTGCATCATATGCAAATAGTTTATGTAAGTTGATATATTTTGATTGTTTGTTTTGTATATATGAAGATCAAGTTTCAGCAATTTTTGTGTTTTGCACTTATAGGTTAATGGGTTAAAAAGAATGTATTGTATATATGAACTATATATATACAAAACAACACTGTTTCCCATTTGAAGTCAAAATTTAAGCATTTGGAATTTGAGGTTGCAATTTGAGATGGGATTTTGAGTCTTTTGACTTCTTCTGACTTTTCTGTAGGTATGGTCTTCACTTTTTCTGTTTATACTTTTGGTTATTTCATACTCTAAATTAATACATGATGGTATGATCATTGGTAAATATTAACTGAACATTTTGATTAAAATATGTTCTTGATTCACAAAAATAAGGTAGATATGATGGGTTAAATATGATTAAAGAGTGATACACTACCTGCACGTAGCTATAAAAAAAGTTAGCATTTGTACATCTTATTGTTTTACACTTTAAATTTTTAATACATGATTCTGTTTATTGTCATTCAGTACCCTCTATCAGTTCAATGGCAAATCAGAGCTATCACCTCATAAAAGATTTGAACGTAAGGCGTGAGAATTTTGTTCTGAAACTTCGTGTATTGAGGGTTTGGAGAAAGAGCGAGTATAAGGCAAGAAGGGTCTGAAGATCTTGATTTTGGATGAAGACGGTCGTCCAACCAATGTAACAAAAATATAGTGTATAAATCTATATTCTCAAATTTGTAATTGTTATTGAACTTTTTTTTATTATTATTGAATAATGTTTTACCAATAACAATCAATCGATAATATATTTATTTTTTTATTTTTACATTACAGCCCCGGGTATTTACCCGGGTAAGTGGCTAGTATGTTAAGAAATGCGTATTTGAAGTTATAACAATAAACTATGCATAAGGTAAGTGTTTATCGGGTTAGATTATTAAGAAAAATTACATGTTTATATAAATATAAGTTATTTGAATGATTAGTCACCATGCTAGGTGTCAATTCTCATGATTAGTCACCATGCTATGTGTCAATTCTCATGCTTAGTCACTAGGACACTTGTAAGAAGCATGTGAGACACTCTTAGCTATAAATAGACCATGGATCCATCCATTTTTCCTTGCTAATTCACCTAAAATCAACCTAAAACCTCTAAGAAACCTCAAGAACACCAAGAACACTCTAGCTTGCATTTTTGAAGATTCAAAAGGAATTAGGAGCCCATCTTCTGGAATAGATCAACTTAAGGTATGTTTAACATAAGCCTTCAATTAGTTTCATGATTCATAACACTTAGATATGCCTTTTAAGAATAATGCAAGATTAAGGTTCTTGAACATGTTTTGTTGAGATTGGGAGTTTTAGTGGGAATCATGGGTTGAAATTTGGTATAAAGCCTTAGAATAAAAATGTTTTAAGAAAGCCTTAAGTTAGTTCATGTTTAAAGAAGGTTTGATATGGTTTCACCATGTTGGTTTATCAAGAACAAGTAAACCAAGAACAAGAACATAAACATTGGTGTTTTGATCATAGTAATTCCGCCTCCTGGTCGTGATAACGCCTATACGGTCGGTCATGATCATCACCAAACTAAAACACAAATATGGGTGATATCTCATAGTAATCCCGCCTCCTGGTCGTGATAACGCCTATACGGTCGGTCATGAGAATAACTCATCAAGGACATAAAGGCTTGGGCAAAGGTAATAATATTCAACAAAAGAATATAATTATATATATGTTTTAAGTATATATAAGTTAAAACATGGGTTTTGATAAATTATTGAATGTACCGATTACTCGGATATCTAGAAGTTGGTGTGGACTGGAAGGGTGGCGCCTGTACACTGGGGTTTCTGGCATAGTGGCGTTGTCGCATAAATCCCAACTGGGAAATGGCATACGCTTCACTGGGCGATCCCGGAGTGAGCGTTTACTTATAGGAATGCACCTCTTCATAAGTATCACTAAAAGAATACTTTTCCCATAAGGGGAAAAACGGTTATTTAGACAAATGGATGTTAAACCAACAAGGGATTGGGTTTAGGATAAGGGGTTAGCCTTAATGACCGCTTGTAACCTCTAGGATGTCTTTCTAGGGACATCACGTTAAAGCAAGTTAGATTCACGAAGGAATAAGCCAAGTAACTACTTCGCAACCTAAGGTGAGTTCTATGAGCCCTGTTTTATATTGCTTAAATGCTTTAAGCTGTTTTGGGCTGATATACATAACGTCTTGTGTAAATACTTTCTACTGTTTATAAAGTATTGATATATGTGAAATGTTTACGTTGTTACTTGCCTTTAGTGATTAAGTAATGAAAGGATTAGTGGAAAGTAGGATTACTAGGAAGATGTTTTAAATCAGATGATTAGACGTCTTTAAGTATATGGATGATTATGTGTAAACCTATGATACTTTATGCTTAATTGTCTGTTTGCAGAAATGGTTTGATTGACCCAAATAGTATGTGTTCGAAAGGTAAAGTTTTCCAAAAACTTAGAACTCACCAGCGTAAGCTGACTTGTTAAGTTATGTATGTCAGATGAGGCTGGACCATCGGATCGAAAAGGGAAAGCTGAGATGTGAGTAGGAACTAGGGGGCGTACACTATCAAGACAATGTCAAGCTATCAAGAGAAGACATTTTCAAAGACTGGCATGGAGATATTTTTCTCTTTTTTATTTGTCTCTCTTACTATGTAATGCTTGGCATATGAATAAAAGTTTTTATTTCCGCTGCTTTAGTTATCTCTTTTGTACCTTGTGTTCATGAGTAAATCCAATGCGTGACCGCTCCTAGGGCCAAGTCTGGGAGTGGGCGTCACAAGTTGGTATCAGAGCCATGGTTTAAGAGATTTAGATACTATTGCGGTGTCTAGACTTAAACTAGGATTCTGGGAAGGCCAAGTAAGATGAGACAAATGCCAGTATTGATAGTTATGCCCATAGATAGAACGTTGCATTAGGAACATAATAGACAGGATTTAGAGTATATGGGTATGGGTAATACCCAATTGCAATTAGCTACTGCAATTTGGTATTAACTATATAAGTATATCTTAAATACTGGTTATTATGAGGCCAAGTGCGAGATAATTCATTTGACGATAGGATACGTTGTCAATGGAAGTAGGAACTTAGGATGGGGATGTTGGATTTAGATGTCCAGATCCGACTAAATCAAGTACCCGACCCGGTTAAGACCCGTAAGAGTTACACCGGAGGCAACGGGTATTAAAGACCGCTTACCTATATAACCGGCAAATTCGCAGAAAGATTAATTATGTGTTTATTAAATAGTTTAATTGATACATAATTAATTACTTAAATCAATATTAATCATAAAGATTAATTAAGCGACAAAAACGTTAAATATCGTTACTAACGTCATGGACGAGAATAGACAGATTATTAGTTTGACTAATACTCGGCAAGCGACAAACATTTAAAGGTTTAAATGTTAATTTCAGAAATTAAATGGTTCGATTAAGGATTAGGTAAAATCGAGGGGCTAAAAGGAAATTAAATCAGTTATAAATATAACTGATTAAGGGAGGCGAAACGCTAATCCAATTAGTGAAAATTTCGGCCTCCCCTCCACCCTCTCGCGACTCCGACGCCGACGGCCACCCCGCCGCCGCCGCCTCCTCGTTCTCCGACGACTTGTTGGCAAGAACCCTAATCCTAGATCACCGTCGCCGCCCTGTCGTTTCACCGCTGCCGACTGCCGCTCACAAAGCCGCCGCCGTCCGCCATCCTCCATCGCCGCCGCCGCAGCCACCGGGTCGCCGCCGCCCGCCGCGATCAAGCCGCCGCAGCAGCAGCCCGCCGAAGCCGAGCCGCCGCCGCCTGCAGCCCGACCGCAGCCCACCGCCGCTCACCGCCGCGGCCTCCGTCGCACCTCGCCGCCGCCTTGTCAGCCGCCGGCCCTCCTCGCCGTCGCCGGTTCCACCGCCGACAACCCTAGTCGCGAACCGTGTCTCACGCGTGTTCCGCCGTCGTCCGCGAAACCCTAATTCGCGCCTGATCCGACATACGAGATTTTCTCGGTGCTTGATTCACCGCGTAGTAAATCCGTATCCGCGAGGAAAGTCAGATTCGTTAGACGAATCACGTTCTGCGAAACCCTAGCGTCACCCGTTGACTTTCGGTGTCTCGAACGTCTGTTTGAATCACCGCTCAGGTATATCTAAACTCGTAGTTAGTTTAGATTTAATTGATTGTTTATTTTATGTTATGTCGCGTTTCTGTTTAAACGCGTTTTTGGTGTTTGCGCGTTTGGTGATTGTCGAATCCTGTTGTTTTAGGTTTGCGTTAATTATCTGGTTTTCGCGTTAGTAAATTAAAACGTTTTCCGCTGCCTATTAAATTAATTCTTAATTTAATTATCCAAATTTAATTTACTATTTATTCGGTAATCGTTTAATAATTATTTATTGTAAATAATTATTTCTAAAATAAAAAAATTGCTATTACCGAGACCCGAATGCCACTGTCGTAACCCAACAGTGGTATCAGAGCCTTGATCACCACACGCAAACCCAGGCCGGTCTATTTTAAACCGACATTCTTTCGCGAACTGGGGTTCTGAACTCGAAAGTCGCGAAATTGACTGAATCGCCTTTTAAATATATTTAGTCGACATGGTTCCACTAAACATAATCCGATTCAATATAATTGGTTGAATTATCTTTCGTACATATTCGGCCCGACCACATTTGTTTTGTCATGAATGCGTTATGGTTTGGCCCATTAGGCCCATGTAGTTTTGTTTTGGTTTAGCCCACTTTTACTGGGTTCAAAGTTGTAATTAGTTAAAATAAAATAGTTTTATTTTAAATTTGTAATCGCTCACATTCGCCTGGACGAACGAGACGAGCTTGATACAAGACCCATTTGGTATTATCCCTTTATGGGATTTTCGAAAATGGCTAGTAGTCAAAACAAGACCGACGTTTTCTGGGTGACCCGCAGGAGCTTGTTGAAGCCAGTGGGAGCAACTAAGTCAATCAGGGAGTTTTCTATTCACGTGGTTGATTTACCTTTATGTCCCTTGCCCTATTTGATATTGTCATAGGCTCTGACAATATCGAATGCCCTGCATGGCCGAATATGTACATGTGTGTTTGCTTGTTTTTCGTTGCTTGTCTTAATTAGATTAACACGCCAACTTAAGACCCAAACTTAGTTTTGTCAATATAAAACTAATTTTTCAACCGATTAAATAAAAGTCCTAATTTTATTACGACTTCATAAAATTTTATTAACCAATTTAATTCGACATTAAATTCGGATTTTTTCGATAAAGTAATCGAACTTCAAAAGGAAATTGGTTATCGTCTCGCGACACGTAGATCATTAATACTTAGGTTATTCAATTGATCGTCTCGAGTGAGATAGGATTCATAAAATCAGTCGTCACATTTAATATTAAAATATGACCTAATAATCCTATCTGGTAAGCCTAAAACCGGTAGTCTATGCCATCCTAAGTCGCGTCTAACTTGGAACATATTTACCGATGCATCCGTGTTGGAGTATTTCAACACCGCACGTGGTGTTTAGGGTATCTTCCAAGGTGAGCGTATTGGAGTATTTCAACACCGTACGCTCACACTGACTGCTTAGGACAACTACTATTTTCTTTACATGCACCTTTGGTATTGGAGTATTTCAACACCGTACCTCTGGTCGGCTTGTAGACAAAATGGGCATAGATGGGGCTAAACGTATTTCGTTGATCCGTTCGCGAAAGCCCCATAACGGGAGTTGTGATAGTAGACTCACAAGTGACAATCGTTGTCCGTTCGGGTACTTAGGAATTTTGAAAGCACTTTACGCTGTCTGGAGAAATTGTCTAACTAACTGAATTCCCAATTCCTATTCAAGATTAGCTTGCCATCCTTGAATACGAATCAAACATCGAAACACTAAAACATTTGCCTGTTGTTTCAGATGGCTAACCGCGCGAACCAAGAGATTTTCCATCTCAAGTCTCTCCTTGAGAAGGAGAAACTAAATGGCGCCAACTTCCTTGATTGGGAAAGGAATCTGAGAATCGTCCTGAAAATGGCTAACATGGAGACTGTGTTAGATGCTGAGGTTCCTGAGGAACCTGAAGCTGACACGCAAGCGGCGCGAAACGCCCATAACACATTGCGTACAAATGCCAAAAATGTCGCATGCTAGCCACCATGGAATCTGAGATTCAGAAAAACATGGTTGACAGGACGGCTTTTCAGATGATCGGTGATCTGAGGGGCATGTTTGAAACTCAGGCCCGACAGGAACGCTATGACACCGTTGTGACACTTATTAGTTGTCGCATGGCCGAAGGCGCTCCTGTCAGCCCTCATGTCCTGAAGATGAAGAGTTACATCGACCGTTTAGCAAAGCTGAATTACGTCATACCCGCCGAAATGGCGACTGACCTAATTCTTCACTCACTGTCCAGTGCCTTCACTCCTTTCCGGGTGAACTTTAACATGCATAGCATGGTAAAGTCAGTGACTGAACTTCACGGTATGCTTAAAACCGCTGAAGTTAATTTTGTTAACGGTAAGGCACCCGATGTACTCACAATCCGATCAGGAGGCGTCAAGAAGCCTGAGGTAAAGAAGGGCAGACGTGGTAACAAGAAGCGAGGCAAGGCAGTTGCAACCAGAGGGTCTGGAATCTCGCAGAAAAGCAAGCCTAAGGCCACCAAAGCACCATCGGCTGAACAGCGCGAGTGCTTTGAGTGCCACAAGATGGGGCACTGGAAAAGAAACTGCCCTGAGTATCTTGCCAAGGTGAAAAGTGGAAAAGCCCAGCCGGGTAATTCCTCAGGTATACACATGAGTTTATGTTGTATGATGCTTCACTTATTCCTACAAAATATATGTTTGACATACTTTACATTTTGTAGGTGCATGAAGCTTAAAAGGAAGCAAGCCAAGACGACGCTGAACTACCCTGCGATTGTCGCACCCAAATAAAGTTCGCGTCCTGAGTTTTGATTCAAAACAATTCTTGGTGATTATAAAACAACTGATTTTGTTTTGGTTTTCCCTGGCTGTTTTCCAGGATGAACAAATTGCTTTCTCTGGATTTTGATAATGACATGTTTTGACAATGGTTGATTTTCGAAACATTCGACTTTAGTTTTAATCTACTTTGAATTTGATTCAACCTTTTGTTAGATTAAATTCAAAATCCCATAACAACATATCTTCCAATCCTGGTGCACTTGATTTGATGAAGACTGGCTCAAATGCGACGTGATAACTTTTGGTTATCACATCCCATTAAAGCTATAATGTCTTAAGCGTATATCGTAATAGTTACGTGACAACGCACGACGCAATTGTGGTTCTTAAAGTCCTGTGATTTTAAACCATCCAGCGTCGATAATATTAAATCAAGTCGAACCGATTGAAGATCGCCACTACGATCTACAATCGTATGAACATATCAATCCTCTGCTTCAAGTAGACGTCTGATCATATAAGTTCGAATCACCAGCTAAACAACTGCAAGAGTAATCACCTGATGATTACAACATTGTAGTATGGTCACACCAATTCTGGTGCACATTACCATTAAATGTATATACCTAGACACATCTTGGAAGTCTTAGACTACAATAGTTGTACTCACATGTGTTTTAAATCCGACGAGCACTAAGTGTCATATACGTCGATCCAACATTTTCAGCATGAAACTATAACACACAAGACTAATGGCTTGCCCTTGACTTCATGTAACCATGACACCCCTTTCACACAACACTTGCATAACTAACTTCCAATCCCAAGACCGGTATCTTGCGAAGATGGAATTTAGCCATTACATGTCCAAAGCTATATCTTTAAATATCTAAAGAAAAGTGACTTAGATAAGTCACTGGAATATGTAAAACAACTCTCGCATCTAAACGAGACGAGCCAGATAAATAATGTTTCGCCAACTATGGATTGTTGTTAAGCGGAACATATTGACATTCCAGTTAGAGTTGGCATGTTTGACCTTACCTGAATAAGGAAATATCCTCTGGTATCGGACCCCAGGGTCCGATAGAATATATCATCATCTCGAATATCACGAGAAACTTTCAAACAATCAAAGACGAACGCATCTCCATGCTATCAAACTCTGAAAAGACTTTGACAATCGTTTTTGAACTTATGAATAAGTCATAACATCTGGATATTAAGCATTCGAATTCCGTACCTCAAACTACGGAGTCGAGCTTTTTCCGTTCTTGAGAACGGAAATTGATTATCGCATTTCTGCGTAAAATCAGTATCCACACGGTTTGAAAGAAAGATGAAGATAGGAATGTCAATCTGCCTCAAGCAAGTGGGAGCATCGCCATAGATCCTTATTGGAATAACGATCAAGTGCCGATCCAAAGATCATTTAAATTTACTGGGTTGAAACTTTAAATGACACCTCAATCGATTACAAGTTTCAAGATAATGTTAAGTATTGATCATGATATGACTGAGCAACCACACGCGATCGATCTCTTGAAACAGTTCAAATCATACTAAATATGATGTAGACATGAATCCAATACTTGAATATTGCATGGAATGTTGCCGTAAGATGTTACGCCATAAATGGAAAATCACATCATCACTGCTGAACACTGATGAGGGAATATATGTTCATCAACTGAGTACGAATTATATTCGTTGAACATAAATAGCCAACTTAATTGAATCTGAACTAAGAATGCTATAAAACATTCAAAGGGTTAATTCGACTCTATAAATAGTCGATTAACATGCTCACGTGATAACACAGTCATATGTGTGCTTACCAAGGGCACTCCATTATCACAAGTTCGATTCACTTAAGAAGATTCTCTGTTCAAGATAAACACTGGATCTCAAGAAACAACAGATATTGGCAATTCTAAATCGAAATACGAGCATTTGATAGCGAATCCACAATTTCCGCGATCGGGCTAGATCAGCGAAATTAGTCTACTACTTAGTACACGAATTCTGCATCACTTCGATATTCGATTCTAGTGTTGGATGTCGAACACTGTCGTTTGCACCATATCATTCGGCCTCCTCTAAGTTGTTAGACGAGAGTCTGAATTCTGCGTAACGCGTTCGAATTTTATACGTTTTATCATCCATGAATATTTCGTCAATATTCTAAAAGTCCGTAGTCGATCAGACATTGCGGGAGCAACGCCTGAAGCAAGACTATTCTGACTCTGGACTCAAGGTGTTGACATCCAGACTCACAAGGCCTCGTTGGAGAATGACGTCGGGACGTAACTCGTATCAGAATGTCTTCATGGATCTTAGCATAAGACAAATCTGATTAATGGTATACTCAACGGTATCCTTAGACCTGAGACACATGAGCGACCTCCCGTTTGCCAAAGAACATTCTTTGATTGTAGCTTAACGCTGTCGCGTAACTGCCAGCCATAACGGTTACTTTTGGGAATGGATCTGAAGCTTAGTGGGAGCTGTATGTAGTCAACATGGGATTCTGTACTCTTGCATTTTTCAATGCAACAGGTCGACATCATGGGCCCTCTCGTTAGTTCCAAGTGTAAAGTGTAAGGCCTTACCCAAACTTACTGTGTGTTTGATTGGACCACTTCGAACAGTAAAACGAGGAATACAATAATCGAACACAAAGAGAATGAAAGGATCCATGTCTCTGGTTCGATTGATGTCACATACAGAAAGGATCTGATGACTTTACAAATACCATAAGTCTAAACTATATCACAAGTTTAATGATATGCCTTGGTTGTTTTGACTTGAAGTGTCATGACTGGTTGGGACAGCCACGTGTAGCTAGAGCACCTCTGACTGTAACTTGATTAATAGTCGCGATCAGTCCAAGTGGGAGACTGTTGGATTTAGATGTCCAGATCCGACTAAATCAAGTACCCGACCCGGTTAAGACCCGTAAGAGTTACACCGGAGGCAACGGGTATTAAAGACCGCTTACCTATATAACCGGCAAATTCGCAGAAAGATTAATTATGTGTTTATTAAATAGTTTAATTGATACATAATTAATTACTTAAATCAATATTAATCATAAAGATTAATTAAGCGACAAAAACGTTAAATATCGTTACTAACGTCATGGACGAGAATAGACAGATTATTAGTTTGACTAATACTCGGCAAGCGACAAACATTTAAAGGTTTAAATGTTAATTTCAGAAATTAAATGGTTCGATTAAGGATTAGGTAAAATCGAGGGGCTAAAAGGAAATTAAATCAGTTATAAATATAACTGATTAAGGGAGGCGAAACGCTAATCCAATTAGTGAAAATTTCGGCCTCCCCTCCACCCTCTCGCGACTCCGACGCCGACGGCCACCCCGCCGCCGCCGCCTCCTCGTTCTTCGACGACTTGTTGGCAAGAACCCTAATCCTAGATCACCGTCGCCGCCCTGTCGTTTCACCGCTGCCGACTGCCGCTCACAAAGCCGCCGCCGTCCGCCATCCTCCATCGCCGCCGCCGCAGCCACCGGGTCGCCGCCGCCCGCCGCGATCAAGCCGCCGCAGCAGCCCGCCGAAGCCGAGCCGCCGCCGCCTGCAGCCCGACCGCAGCCCACCACCGCTCACCGCCGCGGCCTCCGTCGCACCTCGCCGCCGCCTTGTCAGCCGCCGGCCCTCCTCGCCGTCGCCGGTTCCACCGCCGACAACCCTAGT
The DNA here is from genome assembly GCA_039602395.1 of Deinandra increscens subsp. villosa. Taxonomy (NCBI): domain Eukaryota; kingdom Viridiplantae; phylum Streptophyta; class Magnoliopsida; order Asterales; family Asteraceae; genus Deinandra; species Deinandra increscens. The sequence goes on along the minus strand of JBCNJP010000123.1, from coordinate 219,921 downwards.
CGCGAACCGTGTCTCACGCGTGTTCCGCCGTCGTCCGCGAAACCCTAATTCGCGCCTGATCCGACATACGAGATTTTCTCGGTGCTTGATTCACCGCGTAGTAAATCCGTATCCGCAAGGAAAGTCAGATTCGTTAGACGAATCACGTTCTGCGAAACCCTAGCGTCACCCGTTGACTTTCGGTGTCTCGAACGTCTGTTTGAATCACCGCTCAGGTATATCTAAACTCGTAGTTAGTTTAGATTTAATTGATTGTTTATTTTATGTTATGTCGCGTTTCTGTTTAAACGCGTTTTTGGTGTTTGCGCGTTTGGTGATTGTCGAATCCTGTTGTTTTAGGTTTGCGTTAATTATCTGGTTTTCGCGTTAGTAAATTAAAACGTTTTCCGCTGCCTATTAAATTAATTCTTAATTTAATTATCCAAATTTAATTTACTATTTATTCGGTAATCGTTTAATAATTATTTATTGTAAATAATTATTTCTAAAATAAAAAAATTGCTATTACCGAGACCCGAATGCCACTGTCGTAACCCAACAGGGGACACTAAGAATGCATGTGAATTGGTGTAGCTAAGTTTTGAAGACATCATATATAAATAAACGTATTGACGTCTGCGCTTATCTGTCTATCATGTATTCAAAACTTGGAAACTCTACGTCACATAAATTCTAAAATGTCACTCATCTTAATGTAGGAAATGGCTAGAGGAAGTCATAGCAATGACAGTAGAATAGTTAGAAGAACCACTCGTGCAAATCCCGAGCCTGAGAGTAACGGTGGAGCTAGTACGTTTACTAGTGAGCAAGTAGCAGCTATTGTCGCTCAAGCAATAGCTCAGCTCCAAGGTGGCACCGGTAGAGCCAACGGAGCTCGAGGAGGAGGAAACAACAACGGGAATATTGGTGGAGGAGACAACTCCAGAGATAGGAGGGAAGAACAAGGAAGTCAAGGTTGTTCTTTCAAATCATTCAGCGGATGTAGACCCCCAACCTTCGAAGGGAAGAGAGATGCGGTTACAACCGTACGATGGATACGGGAAATGGAAGCAACAATCGACATTAGCGAGTGTCGAGAGGACCAAGTGGTAAAGTATGTATCACACTTCTTCGTGGGAGACGCATTATTTTGGTGGGACTCCATTAAGCAGTCCCGAGGAAGTGAAGCCATTACCGCTATGAGATGGAACGATCTAAAGGAGATCGTGATGAGCAAGTTTTGCCCAAGGCATGAGCTAGATAAGATTGAGATGAACTTTCTTAGGTTAGAGGCGGGCAACATGACTCATCAAGAGTTTACTAGCAAATTCGACCAGATGGCGAGATTGGTGCCAAGGCTGGTTACCCCCGAGGAAGAAAAGATAAAGAGGTATGTCCAGGCCCTTCCACCAGAGGTAAGGAAGATTGTGAAGCCTCACGCTCCTAAGACCTACCAGGAAGCTATCAACCTCAGTGCTACTCTTTATGAGGAAGAGTATGGAGATGAAGGTAGACCAGGGGAGCAAAAGAGGAAGTGGTCTGAGGAAGGTTCGAAAAAAAGAAATAGCAGTCACTTCAAGAAGTCAAAGAATGGTTCGAAGGGCAGCAAGTCTTTATGCCCCATGTGTAACAAAACCCACTCTGGAGAATGCAGGTCAGGTTCATCTGGTTGCTATAAGTGTGGGAAGGAAGGTCACTATGCTAACCGTTGCCCTGACCAGAGGAAGTGTTTTGAGTGTGGAAGCCCCGATCATATCAGGACAAACTGCCCCAAGTTGGTGAAGAATTCAGAACCACCAAAGGCGAAAGAGGCTCCAAAGGCAAAGGGTAGAGCTTATACCCTGACTACCACCGAAGCCAAGATAACACCCGATATAGTTTCAGGTACGTTTCTCGTTAATAATGTGCATGCTTCTGTGTTATTTGACTCTGGTGCTAATAGGAGCTTTGTTTCGCATAAATTCTGTGAGCTTTTTGATAGACCAACTGTTAGGGCTAATAGACCATTCAAGGTCGAGATTGCCTCGGGGAAAAGTATTAGGATTACCGAGGTAGTAGATAACTGCTTAATAGAGTTAGAAGGGTACAAACTACCTATTAAGTTATTCCCTATGGCGTTAGGAGGTTTCGATGTGGTATTAGGAATGGATTGGCTTGCAGAGTACGATGCACAGATTATCTGTAATAAAAAGAAGGTTCAACTTCGAGTGCCAACTGGGCAAATCATATCCATTTATGGAGATCGTGATAGCTCAGCAGTAAAGATCATTTCAATGATCAAGGCGCAGAAGTTCATAAGTAAAGGATGCAAGGCATACCTTGCTTATGCTATTGACTCAAGAATAAAGACTAAGGAGCTAAAAGATGTGCCGGTAGTATGCCAATTTCCAGACGTGTTTCCAGAAGAACTACCTGGCATCCCTCCCGATCGAGAGATAAAGTTTAGGATCGACTTAGTGCCAGGAGCCCAACCCGTAGCGAAGTCACCTTATAGGTTAGCTCCATCAGAGATGAAAGAGTTGATGTCACAATTAGAAGACTTGCTTGACAAAGGGTTTATAAGGCCAAGCATCTCACCGTGGGGTGCTCCAGTGCTTTTTGTCAAAAAGAAGGATGGAAGTATGAGAATGTGCATCGACTATAGGGGTCTAAATAAGCTGACTATTAAGAATAGATATCCTTTGCCTAGGATCGACGATTTATTCGACCAGCTACAAGGAGCGAGTTGGTTCTCTAAGATAGATCTAAGGTCGGGTTATCATCAGCTCAAGATTAGAGACGAAGATATTGAGAAGACAGCTTTTCGCACGCGTTATGGTCATTATGAATTTTTGGTTATGTCATTTGGATTGACTAATGCCCCTGCAGCTTTCATGGACCTCATGAATAGGGTATGTCGACCCATGTTGGACCGATTCGTGATCGTGTTCATAGATGACATTTTAATTTATTCCAGGAACGAACAGGATCACGCGATGCATTTAAAGGAGGTGCTAGAGACCTTAAGGAAGGAAAAGCTATATGCCAAGTTTTCGAAATGTGCATTTTGGCTTAAGGAAGTCCAATTCCTCGGTCATGTGATAAACGCGGATGGCATTCTTGTAGATCCAGCAAAGATCGAGACGGTAATGAGTTGGAAGCCACCTAAGACGCCTTCAGATATTCGTAGTTTCTTAGGTCTTGCCGGCTATTATCGTAGGTTTATTCAAGACTTTGCAAGGATTGCAACGCCACTGACTAAGTTAACCAAGAAGGACACTAAGTTCTTATGGGGACCTAGTCAGCAGAGTGCGTTTGAGGAGTTAAAAGCCAGATTGACTCAGGCACCGGTATTATCCTTACCGGATGGGTCTAATGATTTGGTAGTATACTCTGATGCTTCTTATCATGGCTTAGGTTGTGTTTTGATGCAGCGGGGCAAAGTCATTGCCTACGCATCAAGGCAACTAAAACCTCATGAGACAAACTATCCAACTCACGACTTAGAGTTGGCGGCCGTTGTGTTTGCTCTCAAGATATGGAGGCATTATTTGTACGGGGTAAAGTGTACCCTCTACACTGATCATAAGAGTTTAAGGTACTTCTTCGAGCAAAAGGATCTTAATATGAGGCAGCGTAGATGGTTAGAGTTGATCAAGGATTACGACTGTGAGATTATGTATCACCCAGGTAAGGCCAACATAGTGGCCGATGCTTTGAGTAGAAAGGAGGATCATCCTCCAATCAGGGTGAAGTCATATAAGTTAGTCGTTACTCCTGATTTTCTGGTCCAACTTCGAAGAGATCAGTACGAGGCATTGAAGGACGAGAACGTCAAGAAGGAAAGGATGGTAGGACAAGTTGGAAGCTTAGTAGAAAACGAGTTTGGAGTTAAGACTAGGTACGGTCGAATGTGGGTACCGCTTTTAGGTGAAATTCGCGGTAAGATCTTAGATGAAGCTCATAAGTCACGCTATTCAATTCATCTTGGTGCGACCAAGATGTACCAAGACTTAAAACGAGACTATTGGTGGCCGGGTATGAAGTTTAATGTCATGCAATATGTGAATAGGTGTTTGACTTGCGCAAAGGTTAAAGCTGAGCATCAAAAGCCTTATGGAAAGCTTCAACCTTTGAAGATTCCCGAATGGAAGTGGGAACATATCACGATGGACTTCATAACCAAGCTACCCAAAACAGCTAAAGGTTATGACACCATCTGGGTGATAGTGGACAGGCTAACAAAGAGTGCTCGTTTCTTACCTATAAAAGAAACACATTCTTCTGAAGAGTTAGCTACGTTGTTCACAAAGGAGATTATTGCTCAACACGGAGTGCCGGTAACTATTGTTTCTGATAGGGATACGCGGTTCACTTCGCGTTTTTGGAAGAAATTCCATGAGCAAATGGGGTCAAGATTGCATATTAGCACGGCATATCATCCTCGGACGGATGGACAAAGTGAGAGGACGATACAAACTTTGGAAGATATGTTGCGTGCATGCATTATTGACTTTGGAGGAAGTTGGGATAGTCACCTACACCTGGCAGAGTTCTCATACAACAATAGTTATCATGCTAGCATAGGTATGCCACCGTTCGAAATGTTGTATGGTAGGAAATGTAGAACTCCAGTGTGTTGGGGTGAAGTAGGCCAGCGAGAGCTAGGAAGCAAGGATGAGGTTCAGAACATGGCTCGAAACCTTGATGCGATCAAGGCACGATTAAAGGCTGCTCAAGATCGACAAAAGTCTTATGCAGATAAGAGGAGGAGGCCTATAGAGTTCCAAGTAGGAGACTTCGTGTTATTAAAAGTGTCTCCATGGAAGAGTATTATTCGCTTTCGCAAGAGGGGCAAGTTAGGCCCGAGGTTCGTAGGACCTTTTAGAATTGCTGAACGTGTAGGAGAAGTTGCCTATCGACTAGATATACCTGAGGAAATGTCTGGAATTCACCCAACATTCCATGTATCACATTTGAGGAAGTGTGTGGTGGATGAGTCGCAAATAATACCCTTAGATGAGATAGAAATCGATGACACGTTGCCACTTGTAGAAAGGCTCGTTGCTATTATAGATCGGTATGAGAAAAAAGCTTAGGAATAAGACTATTCCAATGATTAGGGTGCAGTGGATGCACAAGAAGGGTTCTGAGTCTACATGGGAAAGAGAGGACGAGATGCGAAAATCTCATCCTGAGTTGTTTGGAGTATGAACAGGTTTCGAGGACGAAACCTTGTTTAAGGAGGGGAGAGTTGTAACACCCCAAAATCTAAAGGTAATAAATATATATGTTTTTATATATTTTTTTATATGTGAGAATATGTTTCGTATATGTGTTTATGTGATTAACATGTTAATATGTTAAGAAATGCGTATTTGAAGTTATAACAATAAACTATGCATAAGGTAAGTGTTTATCGGGTTAGATTATTAAGAAAAATTACATGTTTATATAAATATAAGTTATTTGAATGATTAGTCACCATGCTAGGTGTCAATTCTCATGATTAGTCACCATGCTAGGTGTCAATTCTCATGCTTAGTCACTAGGACACTTGTAAGAAGCATGTGAGACACTCTTAGCTATAAATAGACCATGGATCCATCCATTTTTCCTTGCTAATTCACCTAAAATCAACCTAAAACCTCTAAGAAACCTCAAGAACACCAAGAACACTCTAGCTTGCATTTTTGAAGATTCAAAAGGAATCAGGAGCCCATCTTCTGGAATAGATCAACTTAAGGTATGTTTAACATAAGCCTTCAATTAGTTTCATGATTCATAACACTTAGATATGCCTTTTAAGAATAATGCAAGATTAAGGTTCTTGAACATGTTTTGTTGAGATTGGGAGTTTTAGTTGGAATCATGGGTTGAAATTTGGTATAAAGCCTTAGAATAAAAATGTTTTAAGAAAGCCTTAAGTTAGTTCATGTTTAAAGAAGGTTTGATATGGTTTCACCATGTTGGTTTATCAAGAACAAGTAAACCAAGAACAAGAACATAAACATTGGTGTTTTGATCATAGTAATTCCGCCTCCTGGTCGTGATAACGCCTATACGGTCGGTCATGATCATCACCAAACTACAACACAAATATGGGTGATATCTCATAGTAATCCCGCCTCCTGGTCGTGATAACGCCTATACGGTCGGTCATGAGAATCACTCATCAAGGACATAAAGGCTTGGGCAAAGGTAATAATATTCAACAAAAGAATATAATTATATATATGTTTTAAGTATATATAAGTTAAAACATGGGTTTTGATAAATTATTGAATGTACCGAGTTACTCGGATATCTAGAAGTTGGTGTGGACTGGAAGGGTGGCGCCTGTACACTGGGGTTTCTGGCATAGTGGCGTTGTCGCATAAATCCCAACTGGGACATGGCATACGCTTCACTGGGCGATCCCGGAGTGAGCGTTTACTTATAGGAATGAACCTCTTCATAAGTATCACTAAAAGAATACTTTTCCCATAAGGGGAAAAACGGTTATTTTGACAAATGGATGTTAAACCAACAAGGGATTGGGTTTAGGATAAGGGGTTAGCCTTAATGACCGCTTGTAACCTCTAGGATGTCTTTCTAGGGACATCACATTAAAGCAAGTTAGATTCACGAAGGAATAAGCCAAGTAACTACTTCGCAACCTAAGGTGAGTTCTATGAGCCCTGTTTTATATTGCTTAAATGCTTTAAACTGTTTTGGGCTGATATACATAACGTCTTGTGTAAATACTTTCTACTGTTTATAAAGTATTGATATATGTGAAATGTTTACGATGTTACTTGCCTTTAGTGATTAAGTAATGAAAGGATTAGTGGAAAGTAGGATTACTAGGAAGATGTTTTAAATCAGATGATTAGACGTCTTTAAGAGTAGTAATCCACCAGGGAAAGTAAGATGTCCATTAACAGGGTTCTATTTAGCTAAGTAGAACATGTTAAGGATGGTAATCAGTAAGGTCACAAGGGTTGTCAAGTATTAAGTGGGGGCTTCTGAAATAGGGAGTTTTATAGTGTTTTTCCTGAAGTTTCGGCAAAGCAGGAATGAAAGACCACTGTCATGTGAGGATCAAACAACACTATTCCCCGAGATGGTACTTGAGACGAGAAGTGACAAAAAGATACATTAGGACAGGTTCTTAATGTGAGGCGAAGATGATAAGGTTATAGAAGGTTATTCTATTCACGAGGTTTATAGAATGATAGGGTAGATGTAATCTACTAAGTATATGGATGATTATGTGTAAACCTATGATACTTTATGCTTAATTGTCTGTTTGCAGAAATGGTTTGATTGACCCAAATAGTATGTGTTCGAAAGGTAAAGTTTTCCAAAAACTTAGAACTCACCAGCGTAAGCTGACTTGTTAAGTTATGTATGTCAGATGAGGCTGGACCATCGGATCGAAAAGGAAAAGCTGAGATGTGAGTAGGAACTAGGGGGCGTACACTATCAAGACAATGTCAAGCTATCAAGAGAAGACATTTTCAAAGACTGGCATGGAGATATTTTTCTCTTTTTTATTTGTCTCTCTTACTATGTAATGCTTGGCATATGAATAAAAGTTTTTATTTCCGCTGTTTTAGTTATCTCTGTTGTACCTTGTGTTCATGAGTAAATCCAATGCGTGACCGCTCCTAGGGCCAAGTCTGGGAGTGGGCGTCACAAGTTTTACCCTATTTACTGATAGTGGTTATGTCGTTAATAAACACCGTTAAGTTTTTAATGAAGTGACAGTTGATGTTGATATTTATTTAATTTTTTCTTTTAACCCCATGTCACATCATCATCATCTTCATCCTCATATCATTTTTCCACCCCACCACTATCATCTGCAACCCTCCGCCACCGGTTGGATCAAAGAGGGCCGACAAGCCTGGTCCTCCGGTGAGCACTCCGGCGAATACTCCGGTGAACTCCGCAGGCAAATAAATTATCTTCTCTAGCCAAGCCTCACCGACGCTGGTGAAGATTTATGGACGTAAGATTGGAGTAGCCACATCTTCAATGTTGAGTATCACCATCCAAATTTCTGAAAATCGACTCTCGTTTTGGAATGCGGCGACCCTATTTATTGAACGAGATTGTGATGCTAGCTTGGCGATGACTTCCGACAAGTAAAATTCAAAATTGGATATCGGTGATTCAGGGTGGTTGCATTTAGCGGAGCGAATTGAAGGAGGACCTCGATAACACATGGCAGTGATTTTGGTAGCTAAATTTGAATAGAAGCAAAAAAAAATTATTTAATTTTTAAGAAATTGTAAGACGGGAGAAATAAAAACTCATTTTAATACAAAATATTAATGTCTCTTTGAATAAGAAAATTTTTCACTGGAGTTCACCGGAGTTCGTCGGAAAGCTCGCCGGAGGACCAAGTTCGCCGGCCCTGGTTGCAGGTGGTGGTGGTAGGATGGAAAATGATATGAGGATGAAGATGATGATGTGGCATGAGGTTAAAAAAAGAAAAATTAAATAAATTGTCCACATCAGGTTGTCACGTCATCAAAAACTTAACGGTGTTAAGTTTTTTAACGGCAAAACCACTATCAATAAATAATGTGAAACTTGGGATCACTGGGGTTATTATTAAAAGTAGGATTATTAACGGCCAACCCTCAAAACTTGGATTATTTAAATCCAATTTTTCA
>JBCNJP010000123.1:183797-210797 GCA_039602395.1 Deinandra increscens subsp. villosa | reverse complement strand
TTCAATCCCTAGATACTACGCCCTGAAAATGAAGGTGCATGCATAGCCCAACCATTCTGCCCGAATCTCATCAAAATCCGCATCGGTGTATTGATTACTATCTCCACCAATCTGTGTGAACACATACAATAAAAGAGGCAAATATAGATGCACGTACCAAAAAAAATATATATCACAAACATAAAGATAAAAAATTATGCAAAATTATAAAGAAAACTTACATTGTCTTTCTCAAGTACTACAATTCCTTGCCGAACCACCTCTTTCATAAATTTCAAGACATAGTAACCACATTCCGTAAATCCTGGTTGAGGTGGACACTACAAAAAAAAATAGTATGTTTCTAACTTATTATACACTATCTAACATTCCGTAAATCTTGTTTGTATAATCAGTTTCATAGTAACAGTACACATGTATGGACACTTGCATCATAATTAAAAGAAGCAGATTTTCGCCAAGGTTTGACCATGATGCGAAACCATCATTGTCAGAATTGCTGAAGTACAAATTTCGAAATGTAGGTGGTCTGACTTTTTAAAATGTGGACATCTTCTTGAGGTCCAATTTTTAGCTAAGGGAGCAGAAAATACTTCCACAATGATCAGAGGTGACAACTTTGACTCAAGTTTGTAACCAAAACTATAAACTCATTATACATTAATAGTTTCAAACATGCATATATTAAGATCCACAGTAACAGTTTTACTATGACTCAATATACTAGCATACATTAATGGTTTCAAACATGCATACTTATAGAAAAAATGACAACAATAATACATCTAGGCATCAATTTTATATCTATAACTAAACACACACCATTCTGCAATGCAACCATGTAGACAAACAACAACAGCATTATAAACAAATTAAAACAGATTAAATTAAGATCAACAGCAACAACATTATAAACATCAACAGCAACAGCATTCAGATAATAGCCAACAGCAGCAGCATTATATTAAGATCAACAGCAACAGCATTATAAACATCAATTTTATATCATAGTAACAGCAACAAGATTTACGAACAGCAACAAATTAAAACACTAAATTCTTAATATTTATATAATACAAACAACAACAGCATCATAAACAAATTAAAACAGATTAAATCAGCAGAATTCAGCATTCAGATAATAGCAAAAAGCCCACTGATCTGCGCCTATATGCGCTTTGCGTTTCAGTTAGCAGTTTCAGTTATAACAACATGAGCAGTTTCATTTATAACAACAGTACCAGTTTCAGTTATGAAAATAGTAACAGAAGCAGTTTCAGTTATGAGACAACGCTAGCTAGTCACAGAAAATGCTAACCTTTGAATCCACTCTGTGACTCATATAAGCCAATTGCCCTACAAAATAAATTGATTTGTATTACGAAAAACCAAATATGATATAATGATTTCAAAATTTCTATGATTTACTTACGCATCGACTATTTGCTTAAATTGGAAATTGACCGAGGAAGGCCTTAGGGAGTCAAGATAATAGCAATCCATATTTTTCATGTCTATTACACCTAGCACCCAGTGTTCTCTACAAAAAAACAAAAACCATAACTTGTTAAACAACTAATATAGATCAAACAAAACAAATTTATGTTGAAAATCAAACCCGGGATCGTAGGGCAATAGGACAATGTCATTGCCCTTTCTTCCTTTTAACCGATCTGCAACGAGTCGACTTGAATCATCGACATTTTTAATCATTCCTTTCTTATTAAATTGCATGGTTGCAGTCGGGGTTATAAAACAAATTCCATGATCTACTTTGCCTCCATTCTTTATTTGCTCATACAAGTACCTGTTAACATACTAAATTGATTAGAATTATCTTAGTTTGTATAAGAAGTAAAAACACTCTTTTAAATTAGCATAGTTCTAATTTTTGCCTAATTTAGCCAGCTCAATATTGACATGATTTTGAAAGTGTTTATGTATGTAATAACACTCACGGTCGCATAATTATAACTTAGCCGATTCATCAGATTACAGAAATTTATAAAACTCACAATCATTAGTATAAAATTAAGAAAACTCAGAACAACTTTAATTTAGCTAAGTGTAAATTCACTCAAAATCCTAATTTCATAACCTAAGCAGCCAAGTGAGTGTTCTAAAAAGAGTTAGAGATAACTCACAGATAAGCAGTGCAACTACAAAAGTAAAACTCTAGCTTATAAGAACCTGCAAAAATAACAAAAAAACATAACATCAGCAGCCTAATAACATTCAATTTAAAGACCAAAAAACCAAACAAAACACCACTGCTGCTCCTGTTAAAGATCTGTTGATCATATCTTGGAACAACCTACTTTGATTCTACCTCGTTTATAATAGCTTATACACAAAGCTACTAGATCGTACTCCTAGTAGGAAATGAACCCCCAACCTCAAGAAAAAAGAAAGGGAGACCATCTTAATGCCTACTGTGATATCATTGGGCAAGAAATGATTGTGTTATAAAGATTAAGAATTAGATAATAATCAATTGTAATGTAGTAGTTATGGTACATTAACAATCAATATCCTTACAATTCTACCCTACCTTCTATCATATGCTTTTTCTGCACAACAACAGGATTAGAGAATTCAACAAATTAACCAAACATTTGGGCAAAACCCGCTGTTGTTCGAGCCTTCAATATAAAAACCTCAATCATTATGAAACTTTCATCTGAACTAAATGAATTTTGGACAGAAAATCAAATACACAAATATCATCAAAACCAAATACACAATGTAATGTGCAAATTAAGATTGGAGAGTTTGTACAATTTAAAGAATTTATTGTTTAACTTTTTTTAATGAAGTTCCTGTGTGTGCTGCGTGATGAGAAACAGAATCAAGAATTTACAACTGGAAGACACAAACAAACAAAATCCCTAGCTAATTGAATCTGAAATTCTAAGTATAAATCATCCAACCAAAGGGAGAAACTTGAGATTCTTGATAATGAGAATCAGAACGATCAGAATTTGATCGATCGATTTTAACTCAGAGGAGGAGAGACGTGTGACGGTTATCGGAGTGGTAGGCAGATGGCGCAGGGGAACTGAAGAAGAGATTTCCAGTGTGAGAATCGAATGTGAGAATCGAATAGGAAAAAAGCCCTAAATCGAATGTGAGAATCGAAGAGATATACCAGTGTAGGCGGTCGGCGGTCGGCGGTAGTCGGTCGACGGTAGGCGGTAGTCGGTCGGCGGTAGGCGGTAGGCGGGAGTGGTTGCGGAAGTTTTGGGCGAGTCGCCGTACGTCTTCAAGTGGAGAGCGGGATCGAGGTTTTGGGGAAAAAAACCCTAAGTGTTGAAGGGCGGGTAATATCCAACATTTTACCTTTGGGCGGGAAGATTATAAAATGACAGAATTTATTTTTGCGCTTGACGCGCGTGAAAATTATGTCCTCCGCGTTTTTATTTTTTTTCAAATGACAGAATATTTATGACGCGCAAAAATGCGCGTCATCTACCCACTGAATTTTGTAAAATTTTGTTAAATACGACAGTTTTTTTTATGACACTTGTTTTTGCGCGTCATAAATTTTTGAGTGTCATTGTTCGCGTGTCACGAAAGGGTATTTTTATAGTAGTGAAACTAAATTCAATAATTCATTGCAAGATACATGCATAACAAAATGTAATTTATTATTACAAGAGAAATTCAACAATTCATTGCAAGTTGCAGGCAAAAGGATATTTTGTCTGTGTCCCTTGCTCTCCATCCGAGAAAACTTCGGTATTTCTTACTTCATTTCAATCTTGTGGACACATCTTTCTTTGTATATATTTGCATGGTATCGGGAAAATATAGAAATGCCACCTCCTAACTTAAAAACACAAAAGATTATTGATGTTTATTTTCTTAGGATCTTGGGATGTGAAAATTTGTAGATTAACCAAAGTCCAAAGATAGTATGAAACATCTTATCCCTCTTTACAGCTTAGGTGTTGCTATTTAGCGTTTGACATATAATAATGATCATCAAATTACTCTTTACAGCAGCTGTTGTTTAGCCTTTTCCCAGGCGCTTAAATCTGTCCTTCTTAGGGTGGCAACCTAGCCTGGTTATGATGATGCATGGGTTAGACTGCTGCTTCTTCCTCGGTGTACTTTGCAGGTTTTCAGATCCCAGAATTGGCATGATTGCCGCTCCGGGAACCGGAAAGCTTTGCAGAGTCGGTCCATCATGACATCCTTGGCTGCTTGGGGGCGTGAGGAAGGTTTTAAACAGCTGGTGATGGGTCTCCTTGACGGTGCCGGGGGTGGGGCTACGGGTTCCTCCGGGGCGGTTTCTGACGATAGGGGGACCGTGTGGCGCCCAACCTCAAGCGGTGCATCCGTAAAATCACGGATGGTCACTTCACTGCGGCCTGAACGGGGTCGAAGTCCCGACCAAATAAGATGAGTAGTGTGTACTCGGGATCTTATTCACCTTAGGCTAGCTAGGGCAAGTAAGGGTTGTCGAACCACGAAGAGTCTGTGGTCGATGCGGTTTTCACTTGATTAATTAACTAAACTAAACACTGAAAGAAAATTGGATTTTGATTTGATTTTGAATTAAACTAAATTGAAAGCAAACAAACATACAACGTAGCAAAAGTAAACGAACTTGTAAACAATGATTGACAAACAGATCATCCCTAGGGTTCAGGTATTGTGACTAATCATGCAACTTAGTTGTAGTGAATCTCAGAGAATTACATAGACATAACCCGCTAATTATATTGAAAGGGAATCTAACAAGCATAAGTAATCCGGCCACACTACAAGACAAGAACTTAACCACGACCTAGGGTGTGTGCTAGGGTGTTGCTACGCTAGAATCAAACTCAGATAATAATTCAATATGTGGTGCATTGACTAACAAGAACTTAATCCTATTTCGTGACACACAACAATTGAACCAGTAAAAGAATCAATCTCCATTCAACATAACTAAACGTTCAAACTATAGAATTCTAACAAGACATGCAGAAAAATATAGTTCAATCCAAGATTCTATTACAACTAGACATGAAAATATACATAAACCCTAGCCCATGGGGTGATCTTTAGAAGATTAGCCACTCATAACAATAAACAATTTATATGTTGTCATAATAAACATATTCATTATAATAAGAGTTAATTTCCTTTTTGGTCCCTGTGGTTTGGGTCATTTAACGCTTTTAGTCCAAAAGTTTAAAAAATCCGATTTTAGTCCAAAGATTTCATTTTTGTTTCAATTTCGATCATTTTTTTAACACTGTTAAATTTTTTCTTTTAAATTTAATAAAATGACAAAAATACCCTTTTTTATAAAAACTGAAAAAAATAAAAATATATATTTTCAACTCTAGATCTTAGGCTATCCGTAATGGTTAAAGCCCCATAAAGCCCCACAAGGGGCATTATGCGCCATGTGGACGCTGACTGGGCAAGGGGCTTTATGGGGCTTTATGGTGTAGTGGATAAAGCCCTATAAAGCCCACCATCATCATTACCTTATTATTATTTTTTTTAACTTTTTTTTAAAAAGTACTTTCATTAAAAATAAAATAAAAGACAACAAAATAAATTAAAACATCACAACTTAAAAAGAAAACACGAACGCCTATGTATAACGATTAAACTTGAAAATAGGATCTTCCGGGTTGTTGATGTATGGCCTCAAAAAAGCCCAAACGCCTGCGTTTACAAAGCTCTTGCCATTTTCAGTTTTGTACTCGCTCAACGACCTTTGCAGCACTGAGCGTTTACCCTCCGCGCCATATTGTCGCTCGAGTCGTACATAGATATCATTAAAAGTTCGTGCGTTCGATTGCAAGGTCCACCATTTCGCCCTGATAAAGTACCCGTTTACATCTTCCACACCACGTCGCCGTTTGAAGTCATCAATCACGGCAGGCCAAAACTCGTTTGGCGGGCGTCCATCATTCCAATTGTGTACGACGTTAACGAAAGATTCTGCCACCGCTACGTCCTCTTCGACATTCCAACGCCCCATATTCATTGTGAATGTTTGTGAAAGTTTATAAAATAGATGGGGTATATATAGTGAATAAATATAATTAAATTAAATTAAAAAAAAAAACTAACGGTTAAAAATATAGCCATTGAACGGCTATATTTTTAACTTTTAAGGTTCGTTCGGCGTTTTGTCCCTGACGCCCCCCGGCGAATTCGACCTCCATAACGCCCCATAACGCCGGGGGGTAATGGTCGGGGCGTTATATACGGGCGTTATGGGGCGTTATCGAAGTCGAAAACGCCCCATTACGTTTAGCCTTATTTTGAAGACGGGGAAGCTTTAAATCTCTTCATCTTCATCATTCGTAGTCATCGAACGTATTCAAACCACCATCACGGCGTGCCCAGCTTCAGCTACCGACCACCTCCGCCAACAAATGCTTTAGATCATCACTTGCATCTGCTTCTAACCACCACTTGCGACCAACTCTCCTCTTAAAATTGTAGTCACCGACTTGAGGCTTTTTCAATTTGGGGGTTTTTCAAACCGAAGGAGCATACGGCTGTTACCGCCGTCATCCACCATTGACGACCGGATTCACAGAACCAAATAAATCGCATCCTTCCACCAGCGAGGTTGTGTCGGAATCTTTAGCTCCCACCACCAAGGCAATGCCGGAGATAGGGGGTTCTCTGGCCATTGATTGTAGGTTGGCTCAACATATCGGTTACCCCCAGATCAGGGGGATCTTGTGAAATCGATGATGGCTTATGACAACCAAAATCTGGATTCATGAAATAAAATTTGATCGACTAAGGAAAATCAGATGGAGTACAAATTTTGCTTCTTGGTCTAGGTAAAAATCAACCGACCAAGGAAAATAAAGGTAAACTCAACTGGTAGGATTTGCTTTTTTTCTTTCGATTTTGCTTCTTCATCTTGGTCCGGTTGTTGATCAATGATAGTAACCATCGTTGGCCGCCTGAACTCCGGCAACACCATGATCACCGTACAGCACCATCGTTTCTTCTCCAACATAGAAACACACCATTGCAGCAAAAATGAAATCGGAACTGTCTTCGCCAACATCGGAGACGAAATCAAAAACCCTAGCCACCGCCGACAAAATCAGGACCATCTTCGCCCAGATCGGAAACAAAATAAAAAAACCAAGTCGTCGTCGTTCAAAAACGAGATCGTAACCATCTTCGCCCAAATCGGAGACCAGATCAAAAATCTTCGCCCCTCGAAAACAAAATCTGAACCATCTTCGCCGTTAAAAAACGAGAACAACTTCAAAAATCGGGCGGCAGACGACGGTGGTATTTTAGATGGTTGGTGGAAAATGGGAAACTTCATCTTTTTTTTTTTTTGAACGTCGGGAAACTTCATCTATCTTCACCGTTCAAATACGATATAAAAAACAAAAGCAAATAGGGTTTTGGATGGTTGGTGGCAAATGGAGAAGAAGTCCTCTAGGGTATTTTATTTTTTAGTAACAATGGTATTTTAGTCATTTTGTATGGATTTAACAGAAAGAAACGAACGGTGTTAAAAAATGATCGAAATTGAAACAAAAATGAAATGTTTGGACTAAAATAAGATTTTTTAAACTTTTGGACAAAAAGCGTTAAATGGCCCAAACCACAAGGACCAAAAAGGAAATTAACTCTTAAAATAAAGTAACTAAAATTCTTTTACAAAATTGTTGATCTCTCCCTTTGTCTTGATCCCCGTGCACAGCAGCTAAAAGCAAAGGAGGCGCGCTTTCTTCCGTTCTCTGCCGTCCGAATGTGTAGTCGAACTCCTCCCTATTTCACGTCCAAACCCTTTTTAATTGATGCCACGATTTCCTCCTTTGAATCCTCCTTTGAATTGGGCCAAGCCCATCTTTATTTTCCAATAAGTTTTGAGTTCACGTGAATGTTCCTGCTCAAAATTTGGCAACATAAAATTCAACTTTATTTTGATATAAAATATTGCAATTTTAATATAAAAACTTCAAACACCATCATCCTGTCCTATATGTTTTCTTCTGCTCCACGATAAAACAAGGATGAAACTTTCTTTTTCCTTTATTTCATTTTTTCTTAACTTAAACTTAATAATTCATAAAAATAATTGGAGACTAGCTCATTCTTCATTATAATTCGTAACCAACTTAATAACTACAAATTAAACTCATTTACACCATAACATATTAGTTGTAACAACTTATTAGTTGTAACAACTGACTAAAACAATGTATTTTTACTCTCATCGGCGCAATTAGTATGAAATTAAGATGAAATAGAGTGTGTCTAGACACCACTCATCACATCCCCACACTTATTTTTTTTCGTCCCGAAAAAATTTGTTACGGAATCATAATCAGTAAACCAATCTTATCGCAATTCATTTCAAAGAGGAACACGAATTTACATTAACTGTGATTGCCAATATATTTGATCCGCTTTAAACTCAACCCGTCTATTCCCAACCAAATGCATTGTGCTTAGTATTGTACAAGATTACCGGCATGTTTAACCGTCCCCACACCCAAGCATACACAGCAAAACCTACCCAACCTCATGGTTTATTGAGGATTCACTAACCCGCACTTGAGGAAACCATGCACCACCATTATGACACAATAGCAATGAAGTCCAATTATTTTTCTTCTACATGACATCCGGGACTTACCTCCCATTATTTTCTTAATATCTTTTTTTCTTTTTTTCTTTTCTTTCTTTTTTTTTCATCTTTTTTTTTTTGCATTTTTTTTAACTTTTTTTTTCAAATGCAGGACTACTAATTTTATTAGGTGGTGGTGTCATAACAGTAGAAACATGGTGTGTGAGAGAAGAATACTGGGTATAAATACCACTCGTAACCCGTTTTTGCTGGGACTCAGTTTTTTAAACCATGCATACTGGGATGGAAAACTAAACACATATATTCAATTAAGATTATTGCACGCACATTGGTGTTCATAAGTTTAGGTCGAGCCTACCAACATATCAAAAGTTAAATACATTTTCTGTCCTAGAAATCCACTTCATGTATAATCATCAATCTACCAATTTTTCTATCATTTTCCATATATGCAAATAATTTCAGGGACATTTTGTTCAAATATTTTTAAATTTGTGTGTTTTACTCGGGATGTTCTTTCATATTTAATTCATGACAAGAAAATTTTAATTTTCCCTCATCCCCACACTTGAACTATACATTGTCCTCAATGTATGCTTTTGAACACATTATAAATGGGAACGAGGTAATGATTCGACTCAATCAACAACTGCATTCCAATCATCCCCAAAAATAAAACACACTAAACAAAAAGAACGAAAAAATAAAGCAATAAGTTATGGAAAGAGTACATTGACCTGGATATTCGTGAAAAATTCATGGAATGATTGAAGCTCCTGTAGCTCTTCCCCACACTTAGGCCTTGCAAAGAACTGAAAACTGGAAAACACACTAAAGAAACAAAATAAAGTAAATAGTACAAATCCTAAAAACTCACTTTCGTAGGAATCACGATTGCATTTAGCGTATGCGACAAGCCTTTAAACCCCTCGATAGCCCGAGTGGACGAGTTTAGTCTCGTGAGGGTTTCTAGTGAACATACCCACAAAGTTCCCGGGTTGCCTCCCGGAAGCGCTTAGTTTATTGTCCTCAGCCCGACATACATAAGTGATCAATTATGGAGGTCTAAATGCACACTCAATTCCAAGAGTACCTTTACTAGTTGATTTGTTGACATTTTGCTTCATCTCTTGTTGTATCCAACCCTTCTCATCAAGTGGATCACATTTCTCTCTCATCTTTACTGTTCCTCCTCCACCATAATCATGCTTGACATGCTTAGGTGGATTCTTTAATTTACATGGTGATAATGGTGATTTTATCTCCACCTTATCACAAAGCTTTAATGTATCCACCTGCTGCATCAAGGAGGGACTCACCGTTTTAGCATTTGTATCCTCATCCTTATCTTCATCGACTTTAAACTCCACTTGATTATCCCTCAGCTTCAACCTGTCAGAAACAAAAAAAATTGAATGTTTGTGAGTTAAAAAAAATTCGTTATTACCCTGACCGGAATTCTGGGATTTATATGCAATGAGATGCTTGCTTGTTTGAGAAGTTGTAGAGGCCAAAGTTTCTTTTAGTGTTCTAAACTTGCATAATTATATCATACTCTATATACAAGGGAACTTAGGTGAATATAGTGCTATTATTTGATCGGTCTATGTGCTGCCATTCAAGGCCCCTTTGCCGCTCTTGAGTAATTTTGTTTTGTTTTATGTTTTCTTTATATATAAATGTGTGTAAACGTAATATAATTAACAAAAGAGTTAGGTGGTGTAATGGCTAGAGACTAGAGTCGTGTAACATAATCTTTTAGGCCCATGTTTGATCCTCAGAACCTTCAAAGTTAGGCTATGTGTAGTCATAACTCCCTGGAGGGGGGGGGGGGGGGAGGGGCCGGGGGGGGGGGGGGTGTTATCCGACACGTGTCGTCTACATCTTCAAAGGGCTTCATAACTGAAATCGTGTGTAGTCATAACCCTCCATAACACCCCTTTAATTATTACCCAATTATTATATATATTGTTTTAAAATAAAAGCTCAACCAATCAAATAAAGAAAAAAGGAAGAAGACCAATGAGAAAGAGGGGAGAAGGGCGTGAGATAAGTAACGCCAAAGGTAGGAGGAGGCTTATAGCCCCCCTATGTAATGAAGGAGGGGCGTGATGGGGCTCTATGGCGCCCCCCATAGAGCCATTACACATGCATAGCCTTAGATGTCCTTTTTTATCAAGCTACAGTAAAATCTCTATAAATTAATAATGTTAGGACCGAGATATTTTATTAATTTAGCGAGATATTATTATATCGATAAATTAATAAATTATTAATTTAAAGAGTTTGCTTATATTCGTGAGCAACTCTAAAATTAATGCATCGACCTTCAAAAGTTTCATGTCCATTCACTTTACCTATTTGAATAAAACAGAAACAAGGACCTTCAAAATTCCCATGTACATTCACACATTAATGAACTTGTCAAGTTCAATGTACATAGATCTAGATTGATCACTAATAAATGTCTAACCTAAAACGGCGTAGAAGGGCAAATCTACCTAGTCAAAACTCTTGTTTAGGAGCCCTTGAATTCAATTCCTCGCCTTCACCCTATGAGTTCAGGGTGCTTTCCTGGCTCGCCTTCACTCATATCATAGGGTTGTGTTCAGTACGATCTTTAGCCTTTCTTCGTAAGATCCTGAGAACTGAAATGCCTAAAGACGGTGCTCAAGTCAGAAATGCGATCTTCTAGGGCAGGAATTCTAGATCTAGATTGATCACTAATAAATGTCTAATGATAATGTTCAAAATCCGGTTGATGATGATGAAGTTGATGATGATTCAGTACTTTTGGAACCGAA
Source organism: Deinandra increscens subsp. villosa (assembly GCA_039602395.1). NCBI lineage: Eukaryota > Viridiplantae > Streptophyta > Magnoliopsida > Asterales > Asteraceae > Deinandra > Deinandra increscens. Next base: position 199,406 of record JBCNJP010000123.1, on the reverse strand, counting down.
CACTCGGAAAGAAGCAATGCAAGCGACAACAACTCTCACAGCTTTTTGTTGCCATATGAGAATAAAGTGTCTCAACTTTTAAGTGCAATGGAGAATTTTAAAGATGAAATCAATATAGATTTGAAATTCATAAAAAACAAGTGACTAGAGATTCATTTTTACTAGACAATGCTAGAATTTTAGAATATTTTAATAATTATTAATTTATAGTTTCGCTGGGACCTATATATTTTATACTGGGATTTCAAAAAAGTTATTTTCTTATTATTTTATCGATTGGGGTCCAATTTTGTAGTGGTCCGAAGTTGGGACCGGAAAAATTATTAATTTTATCGAGGTTATTAATTTATCGAATATTAAATTATAGAGGTTCTACTGTATTTAGTTCTTTTTTCTTTGCTGGTCCTTTTTGTCTCTTTCTTTTCTTTTAAGTTTTCTTAGTTTAGTTTCACATCGTTGTGTTTACCTAAAAAAATTCTTTTTGTTTTTATTTTTTGTTTGTTATTTTGTTAACGTCGTTATGCAGTCTTTTTATATTCGTGTTCCTTTAAGTTGTGTTTTAGCAAGGTAATTATTTTGTTCTATCTGCGGAATCCCCACCGCAATGCACGGGTGATTAAATCTAGTTTCTTACTAAAACTAGTGGGTCTAGTAACGGAACTGAGTGATGTATTCTATTTGGTTTTGTAACGTACATTAGAGAGGATGTAGGAAGATGTAAGGATGAGATCGGTACCATACCGGTACCGTACCGTACCGGTTTCAAAATTTAGGAAAAATCAAGTACCGGTACCGGTACCGTTTAGGTTCGGTCGGTACCGGTTCGGTACCGGTACCGGTACCGGTATTTCGGTAAAGTACCGCTTTAGTACCGGTTTTTTTTTCCCTTGTAAAAATACCATAAAAGCATGAAAAAATGGTAGATCATTATTGCTTTTATAATAAAAAATCTCAAATATGAACAAATATAAAATTTGGTTATTATAACTAAATCATGATTTCTAAAGCATTATACATTTTCTAAGGTGACATGATCTATATTTAACATTAATGAACATTAAAACACGAAGGTGATATGATATATATATTTTCTAATGCATGTTAGTAGATATGAAATCTAATAGTCTAGAATAAACGAATATACGAAGATTAATATTTCCTTTTCTTTTAAAAAACAATATACGAAGAATGAAAAAGTAAGTAATGTTTGAAAATCAAAACGTTTGTCAAATGGAACGCTCAACCGATTCATTGGTCAAATAAAAATAATATAGTAAGAACTATAATTGACGGATGTAAGAATAATTTTGATAAAAAAATCATTAACTAGCCTAAGAATTAGAAATATATAATTTATGTTTAAAAATTAAGACTATCCATATTTCGGTACTCATTCGGGAAATACCGGTTTTTACCGGTACCGGTACCGGTTAGTACCGGTTTCAAAATTAAGAAAAATCAAGTACCGGTACCGTTTAGGTTCGGTCGGTACCGGTTCGGTACCGGTACCGGTACGGGACCGGTACGGTACCGGTATTCGGTACTAAAAGCTCATCCCTAGGAAGATGTATGCTAGTATAGAGACTCCATATGACCTAAGAAACTTATATGGTAGTGATCCTTCAAATCAGTATTATAATTATCTTCACAATAATTACTCTTAGCATATTGTTCATGGTCTTTTCTTTACATAGTTATCTATATTGGAACAAGCATTACTATGTGTGACAGTAGTGAACTTGAACTTGCATTTATATTGTTTGTTTGTATTCATCTGTTTCAGCCCAAGGTGCTCCGAACTTATCAAGTAACAATAATCCTGTTCGTGAAGAAGACGATATGTTTCATGCAGATTCCCAAAGCCCAAGTCTAAAAGAATTTAGGTTCGATGATTTAAAAGAAGCCACAAGAGAGTTTAGTCTGGATTTGTTATTGGGTAAGGGAGATTTTGAAGATGTGTTCTTAGGTTGGGTTGACGAGACTACGTTAGCCCCTTCAATACATGGTGATGGAATTTCCGTTGCTGTTAAAAGGCTGAGTCCTGAAAGCAATCTAGGATATGTTGAATGGCTGGTAAGTACCACGAAATGTGCATCAAGTTATACCTTTGATAAATCTTTATGCTAAATGTTACTTCAAAATTTATGAGTTCAGACAGAGGTGAACATCTTAGGACATATGGATCATCCTAATATTATTAGACTCTTGGGATACTGCATAGATGGATCTGAGCACTTGCTTGTTTACAAGTACATGCCGAACAAAAGTTTTGATTGCTTGTTGTTATATGAAGGTAAAATGTAATAGGATCTTGATTCTTAAAACCATCGTTCATTTATTATAAATTTATAATTGTTTTCAATATTGAAATAAAGCAGCCATGTAAGATGAATAATTTTACAGATGATACTCCGGTCCGGAGCCACTTTCATGGGATATACGACTTTTGATAATGATAAGAGTTGCGCGTGGATTGACATACTTGCATTCTAGAAATATCATATTGCGTGATTTAAAAAGTTCAATTATATTAGTGGATGAAGTAAGTGATCTTTGGCTCATTAATCATTATGATTGGTGGGTGATTAAGCCACTTTGAGATTTTGCTTAAATATCGTTAAGTTAATTAACCCTGTATTTTTACTCTTTCATATTTCAGGATTTTAATGTAAAACTATCGGGATTTTCGTTGGCGAAATATGGCCCTAAAACTAAAACAAGGGAAACACACGTTAATACACTTATTAAGGGAACCTTTGGTTATTTGGACCCTCAATATTTCTATACTGGTATGTTACTATATAACAAAGTGAGTTTGAGAGGTAGTACTTGTCATCTTTTGTCTAAAATTTGTATTTTTACAAGAACAATAGTTTGTTTTCTATAGAAAAACCAAGTTTACTGTTCACGGAGCAAAAGTCAATGCCTCGAAATTATATTTTATTTTATTTATGAATCAGACCGCATAAAAAATAAATTATTTTGTAGACTTAGAACATTATAATTAATTTTATGATCCTCAACACCCTTACTTGAATTTTACAGGTCAACTGACTATGAAGACTGACGTCTATTCTTTAGGAGTGGTGTTGCTGGAAAGTATTAGCGGCCAAAAGGTAATTGATATGAGTCGGCCTTATGAGGAGGAGAACTTGGTTCGATGGGCCACTCAGATGAAATCAAAAAGAAGAAATATAAAGGAAATAATGGATCCACGTCTTGAAGGTAACTACCCCCTACAAGGAGCTTCCAAATGCTTTGAACTTGCATTGAGATGCGTTGCGGAGAGACCCAAAGATAGGCCTTCAAGTGAAGAAGTTCTGCAGAGTTTGGAACAAATATACGCTTTGAGACATGGTTGATTTGTATTATGTAATATTTGAACTCCACTTTTGTTGGATATGAGTTGTTTGTTACTATGATCTACTCTTTGGTACGACATGTTTACTTATTTGAGAACATATTGTTGTATTCAGGAAGTTAAATATTCTTGTTTTGTTAAATACAATGAGTGTTTATCATCTCTATTTCATAAAATGTTCTATAAGGATATCCTCCATGTAAATCATAATTTATTTCGGTTAAACTCAACCCATTACACTAAAATCATAAGAGCATTCACAATAGCATCTTTATAATACATCTTATCCTTAAAATTTATGGAAAATATAAGAAATATCTATTTCTTGTCCTACATTAGCATCTTTATAATAAAGTCGTATCCTCAAATTTTAAGGGATAATTATAAGGGATTGGTAAATATACCAATCCATTACATAAATATGGTATTTTTAAGGATAAAGAATGTGATGTGAGGTGTGTTTTAAAAGTCTTAAAATTTTATGATTAAATGTGTTTTATTGGTAAATTATAAAGAAGCTGTTGCGAATGCTCTAACACGACCAGAATAACAACCCATCCCCAATCAAAACCGATGTAACACCCGTGTCCGACCCATTCACTAAACCCGACCCGAATTTGAACTCGTAACACAAATCGGAGTTTTGATTTAACAATTACCGAAAGACTTCATCTAAATTAAACATTTAAATTATGTTCGGGATACTCGATGATCATTTTTGAAAGCAAAGTAATAAATTTGAAAAGTTTTAGGTTAAACGATTTGATTAAAACAAAGATAAAGCAATTTTGTGCTTTTACGCGATTTCGGTATTCGATTTATCGTTTACCGGGAATCTCGGGGTTTTTATATTAAATATACACTTTGGAATATCCCTACAATCATTTTATAACATTAAAAACCCATTTGATAAATTATAAAGCAATTTTATTAATCAAAACGCAAATAAATAAAATTACGATTTTCGTGCAAAACCGGTATTATATTTACTACAAATATCATTATTGAATTACAATTTATACAATATGCTAATAAGAACCATTTAACCAAATATTTGATACAAATATATTATATAAATGATAAACATTTTTTAATTAATAAATAGACTTAAATAATATTTAAATATGTTTAAATATCATAAATATATATAAATATATATTTAAATGGATAAACCGTTTTAGTTAAATAATTAAAGAATATTTAATATAAATACATTTTATATATTTAATATTAAATTTATTTAAAGAGTATTTAATATATATTTTGTTAAACGATATTCAAACTAAAAGATATATATCGAAATATGTATTTTAAAAATAAATATTATTTAGAAGTTAGTGCGGACCGGATAATAAAATGGTCTTTTTAAATCAAATAAGACCTAACCCTCCTTAAGACTAGTTTCCTTAAAACTATAACCATTCCCCATATTCATTTAGCATGTTCGTTTCACTAGGAAAACCTCCAGATTATTATCTCTCGCAAAACGGTCTATCTATCGTATTCAATCTACTTATCAGGTGAGTATTCACTATCCCCCTTTATTTTAAAATGGGATATGACTCAATATTCAAATTGTATTATCATTTCTAATGGTGATTCATTCGAATGATAATCCGACTTGTGAGAAATCATAGCTCCATATCTTTAACCTTTTTGGGGTGTAACATGTATCTCTATTCAAAATCATTTCTCTAAACGTTATGCGATTATATGTTGATTAAATGAATTCTATGTGGAATTGTTATGGAAGTCTCTAGTCTGCCAGTCCTCCTCTATATGAGGAAATGATGTTGTGAAGTCAAATTGATTGAGGGTTTGTTATATTTACGTGCTCATTAACTGATTGATTGTATATCTGAATGTATCTCTTATCACATATATCGCATGTGTTAAAAATATGTTTTATAAACATGTGTTTACTCACCAACTACTTTTGTAGTTGACACTTGATTTTATACATGTTGCAGGAATTTATACTAGAGCTTTGATATGATCACGCTAGGATTGCTGGACCTAGATTAAGGACTTTGATTAAGTTCGATATGTATTTACACATGTTTAATATTATTGTACAATATCTTTAATTGATTAATGAAAAAGGGCATGTTTAAGTATTACAACTTAATTTAGTTGTCATGTGCATCTGGACAATCATCGCGCCCCGACATATTCCGCGTTTTGGATATAATTATTTAACAATAAATAAACCGGAAAGTATTAAGACTTGATTTTTGGTGCTAGATCATATTTATATATACAATAAGTATTCATAAGTCCAAAAGTGATATATGACAAAGTATTAGGTATGCACATCTTTACTAAACCCTAATTTACTTATAAAAGGGTAAAATGGTAATTTTGACCTAATCAAACATAACACTTATCAAATACTTAGAACTTGGTTCATTTTGATTTCCTATATTCATATACCCTATTTGATTTATTAGGGTAACCTCCGAGTTACTTATCTTTCCCAATTCGGCGTATCTCTCAAATCCTATCTCCCTATCATGTGAGTATTCATAGCCCCTTCTCTTTTAATACTTTGGGGTGTAACATGTATCTCTATCTCAAATTCCAAACTCTATATTTACTTCTCTAAAACAAAATGCGAATCCTATGCTCGTTATGTGTGTTTTTGATGTGTTAAACTAGTTGGAATCATTGTTGTTATATACTATTACACTAGCATGCGTACTCATTAACATACCGAGCCGGGGTAACAGTAATAGATCTATTGGTTTGACAACCCACTTGGCCTGCCTTGAGGTATCAAGTGATTGGAAGCCTAATTGTCAAGGGTTTGATACGCGGTTGATTATACTAGTACAATACTTGTTTATCATATTCTATGAACATTTACCTAACACATAGATCGCATGATTTATACTGCTATTACGTATTAAACCTATGTTTACTCACCAACTACTTTTGTAGTTGACACTTTATCTTATACATGTTGCAGGTAATCGTGTTTGAGCCAATATATGATCACTATAGGACGCTGGACCTAGTTAAACGACGTTTAAATTACATTACCTATGTTGTTATGTTTTGTCTGTTTTCTGTTTGTAACATATTCCAATATATGAAATAAAAAGGCTTGTTAAATATATTTCAACTTTAATTAGTTGTCATGAGCATCTGGACAATCATCATGCCCCGACATATTCCGCCGTCGGTTGGGGTGTGACAGATTTGTAACACCTGTGTCCAAACCATTTATGAAACCCGACCCGTTTATAAAGCCCGATCCAAATCTGAATTTCGTCACACGGCTTTCGAGAAAACGTCAAGAGGTAAAATATTCAAATATAGAAGAAGACGAAAAATAAAGACTGAGGGCGAAGACGGATCTCAAATCCGAGTTATAACGGAGCGGGAAAATGCAAAATAGTGTTTTGGGCCCGGTTTGTAATAACTGTATTTATCACACAACCATCACTAAAAAAAACCGACGCGAAATAAAAATATCAGGTATTGCTAAATACTTGATTAATAATTATTAGAAATAGCAATCACGACATTCGGCACGAAAAATGATGAAGTCAGTAACCAGTGCTGCTACGCGGTAATAACCGAAGTCAATTCGTTTAACTGTTCGAGATACTTTAACGACTCAACGAAGGTATAAATAATTATTATAATATATAATTTCAGTCAAAACGACCTCTTCGATTTATAAAACGGTCATAATCAATACACCGATTAGACACACACTCTATACCGTGAAAGATTGGTATCAGAGCTCTAGTATAAATTCCTGCAACATGTATAAAATCAAGTGTCAACTACAAAAGTAGTTGGTGAGTAAACACAAGTTTATAAAACATATTTTAACACATGCGATATATGTGATAAGAGATACATTCAGATATAAAGTCATAAATAACAAACATTCAATCACAAGGGATAACATAGTTTCATCACATAGAGTTAGATTGGTACGTACAATAGCATTGTTTCCTCATCCAGAGGTAGCATATTAGTCTTAGCATGTAGATATTCCCAATAAACAATTCCACATAGTATTCGTTCAATCAACACATAATCGCATAACGTTTAGAGAAATGATTTTGAATGAAGATACATGTTACACCCCAAAAAGGTTAAAAGATATGGATGTATGATTTCTCATAAGTCGGATTATCATTCAAATGAATCACCATTAGTAATGATAATACGAATTGGATAGTCATATTCCATTTTAAAAGAGAGGGGAATGTAGTGAATACTCACCTGATAAGTAGATTGAATACGATAGATAGACCGTTTTGCGAGAGATAATAATCTGGAGGTTTTCCTAATGAAACGAACATGCAATCTGTCACACCCCAACCGACGGCGGAATATGTCGGGGCATGATGATTGTCCAGATGCTCATGACAACTAATTAAAGTTGAAATATATTTAACAAGCCTTTTTATTTCATATATTGGAATATGTTACAAACAGAAAACAGACAAAACATAACAACATAGGTAATGTAATTTAAACGTCGTTTAACTAGGTCCAGCGTCCTATAGTGATCATATATTGGCTCAAACACGATTACCTGCAACATGTATAAGATAAAGTGTCAACTACAAAAGTAGTTGGTGAGTAAACATAGGTTTAATACGTAATAGCAGTATAAATCATGCGATCTATGTGTTAGGTAAATGTTCATAGAATATGATAAACAAGTATTGTACTAGTATAATCAACCGCGTATCAAACCCTTGACAATTAGGCTTCCAATCACTTGATACCTCAAGGCAGGCCAAGTGGGTTGTCAAACCAATAGATCTATTACTGTTACCCCGGCTCGGTATGTTAATGAGTACGCATGCTAGTGTAATAGTATAGAACAACAATGATTCCAACTAGTTTAACACATCAAAAACACACATAACGAGCATAGGATTCGCATTTTGTTTTAGAGAAGTAAATATAGAGTTTGGAATTTGAGATAGAGATACATGTTACACCCCAAAGTATTAAAAGAGAAGGGGCTATGAATACTCACATGATAGGGAGATAGGATTTGAGAGATACGCCGAATTGGGAAAGATAAGTAACTCGGAGGTTACCCTAATAAATCAAATAGGGTATATGAATATAGGAAATCAAAATGAACCAAGTTCTAAGTATTTGATAAGTGTTATGTTTGATTAGGTCAAAATTGATGATTGTCCAGATGCTCATGACAACTAATTAAAGTTGAAATATATTTAACAAGCCTTTTTATTTCATATATTGGAATATGTTACAAACAGAAAACAGACAAAACATAACAACATAGATAATGTAATTTAAACATCGTTTAACTAGGTCCAGCGTCCTATAGTGATCATATACTGGCTCAAACACGATTACCTGCAACATGTATAAGATAAAGTGTCAACTACAAAAGTAGTTGGTGAGTAAACATAGGTTTAATACGTAATATCAGTATAAATCATGTGATCTATGTGTTAGGTAAATGTTCATAGAATATGATAAACAAGTATTGTAATAGTGTAATCAACCGCGTATCAAACCCTTGACAATTAGGCTTCCAATCACTTGATACCTCAAGGCAGGCCAAGTGGGTTGTCAAACCAATAGATCTATTACTGTTACCCCGGCTCGGTATGTTAATGAGTACGCATGCTAGTGTAATAGTATATAACAACAATGATTCCAACTAGTTTAACACATCAAAAACACACATAACAAGCATAGGATTCGCATTTTGTTTTAGAGAAGTAAATATAGAGTTTGGAATTTGAGATAGAAATACATGTTACACCCTAAAGTATTAAAAGAGAAGGGGCTATGAATACTCACATGATAGGGAGATAGGATTTGAGAGATACGCCGAATTGGGAAAGATAAGTAACTCGGAGGTTACCCTAATAAATCAAATAGGGTATATGAATATAGGAAATCATAATGAACCAAGTTCTAAGTATTTGATAAGTGTTATGTTTGATTAGGTCAAAATTACCATTTTACCCTTTTATAAGTAAATTAGGGTTTAGTAAAGATGTGCATACCTAATACTTTGTCATTTATCACTTTTGGACTTATGAATACTTTATAGTATATATAAATATGATCTAGCACCAAAAATCAAGTCTTAATACCTTCCGGTTTATTTATTGTTAAATAATTATATCCAAAACCCTAATTTTGGTAAAATAATTAAATAAATATCAAAACTCATTAGATTTTAAAATAAACTTAGGGTTATATTCATAATAATATATTATGATATTCAAAAATTTATAGGATCTTAATTCAATACTGTTAATCCAATTTTGGCAGAACAACGACATGAAAACCCTAATTTTGACCAATTTTTTGATAAAATACCAAACCTTCTCAAAACTTGAAATTAACTTAGGGCTTTCTTAATATACATTATTTTAAGATAACCTACAAAAATTCAGACCCTAATTCCAACCCGATCACCCGATTTTGGCAAAACAAGCTCAAGAACCCTAGATTTTATGCATTTTTAGAAAACATACTTAGAAAATGAATTTGCAAAAACTGAGATAGGTTATTGTTAATCATATACATCTCAAATGTACATCACCAAGTCTAATGAACTCAATCACCAAATATCAAAACTCTTATATTAGCAACATCTTCAAGAGAAGTCACAGAATCATCTATTTTCTCAAGATCAATTCTCGTTATTGCGTTATCCCTATACGGAATAATTATCCGTTAAGTGATTCCTGAACTTTCTCAAAACCATGATTTAATCTGGTCTTGATTCCCTTATTAACCCTAATGAAGGAAAGATTATGATATCCAATTTGTTTTATCATTCGGATGGTGATTCATTCAAATAATGATTTGCAATTTGATATCAAGTGGTCAATTCGTGTTATCCTTTGAATGGTGATTCATTTAAAATGGTAATTTCGTGTTGTATCACTATCTTTTCCTCAAACGGATTAATCAAGTATTTCCGTTAAATATTCCTTTTACATCGCTATCATCTTTAGTGAAAAATTAAATTACTGTAAGTTATGAAACGCCTGTTATTCTTATACTGGCCAGTCCAAGACTTATACGTACTACACCTAAACACTTGTGTGTGATGCTAGCTTAGCATACATTTGGTTTTGGTCATAGACGTTAATCTTGGGTTTTAGCCAATTTCTAATCCAGATTATTAACAAGACCTCGTGTCCCGTAGGTGAATTAGATGTGGCTCGCTACCCATTTAGCTCACCAGTACCCGACACGTTCTCTTGTTAAGAAACCTGTGATCCCATTTTATTGTGTGGAATGATATTCTTGACTTAATGTCAAATTATCAGTTTCAACAATTTGAAAGTAAATCATGTTACTCCCACCATTCTACTCATATTCCACCGGTCTTTTCCCTGAAGTAGGGGAGACGGTGATAAATCAAATCTATGAATCTGATTGTTACGGATAATCATGTAATCACGATCCATCGTATCTAACGTTGTTCAACCTCTATCGTGTTGTTACGATCATAAGTTCATTCGTTATTTGGAAAATGGTAGTTCTCAGTAGGTTACTAGCGCATTTTTAAAGTATTATAGGTGTGGTGGGTTAGCTGCGGTACACCCTATATATAAACATCGAAGGTACTTTAAAAATGAATTAGGAATCGGACTTAGAACTGACAATTGGTTGTTTGTTTGAATCAAATTCTCTATCATCCTTGATATATTCTTTCCTCTTATCTCGAATCTCTCTTCTAGTTTCGGGACGAAATTTCCTGAAGTAAGGGAGACTGTAACACCCGTGTCCGACCCATTCACTAAACCCGACCCGAATTTGAACTCGTAACTCAAATCGGAGTTTTGATTTAACAATTACCGAAAGACTTCATCTAAATTAAACATTTAAATTATGTTCGGGATACTCGATGATCATTTTTGAAAGCAAAGTAATAAATTTGAAAAGTTTTAGGTTAAACGATTTGATTAAAACAAAGATAAAGCAATTTTGTGCTTTTACGCGATTTCGGTATTCGATTTATCGTTTACCGGGAATCTCGGGGTTTTTATATTAAATATACACTTTGGAATATCCCTACAATCATTTTATAACATTAAAAACCCATTTGATAAATTATAAAGCAATTTTATTAATCAAAACGCAAATAAACAAAATTACGATTTTCGTGCAAAACCGGTATTAACCGGGAGTCACGTAAAATTCAAAAATCATATTTTTATGTTCCATCATGTTTTATAAGGCTATTGTGAATTGCTCGTAAATTTTTAGAGACTAACGAGTTGAACCGGGTAGCGAACGATTATAGAATAAAATATATATATATATAAATAAATAAAGAAAGAAACAAAGAAAAGGAGGAAGAAAAATAAAATAAAAATAACGCTGGCCCAATGATTCGAACCAGGGACCTCCTGGTTCTAAGTTCAGCAATTTTACCATCAGACCAGCGCCTCTTTTGGTTCTATTTTGGTTTCTGTTTATATATATTCCGTTTATTCTGGGAGCAGATTCAGCACTAGGTCGATATTTGACCACGTCTTCTATCTTTTTCTCCAAGAATTCGAACTACAGATGTCGTTTTACCTCAATTAGTCACTAGCATTGTTGTCTACCATCTGTTGCGCACCTAAGGACTATAAATACCCGCTCAATTCATCCTTTTTCTTCACCAATTCCTTCAAATATCATCATAAAAACCCTAAATCAAGGCAGCAACTTCTTCTGCGAAATTCGACCAAACGACAAGGAGTTAAGAGCTGAATTTCTGCAGTCCCTCATCATTTGGTATGTTCTACAATAACCTATCTCAGTTTTTGCAAATTCGATCTCTAAGTATGATTTTTAAAAATGCATAAAAACTAGGGTTCTTGAGCTTGTTTTGCTAAAATCGGGTGATCGGGTGGGAATTAGGGTCTGAATTTTTGTAGGAAATCCTAAAATAATGGTTTTTAAGAAAGCCCTAAGTTAATCTCAAGTTTTGGAAAGGTTTGGTATTTTATCTAAAAATGTGTCAAAATTAGGGTTTTCACGTCGTTATTCTGCCCAAATTGAGTAAACGGTGTCGAATTAAGGTTTGGCATTTTAAGGAATATTATAATATATCATAATGAGTAAAACCCTAAGTTTTTACAATTTTATAAATTGTTTTGGTATTTATTTAATAAATACGTCAAAATTAGGGTTTTCACGACGTTACTTTGCCAAAATTGAACAAACGGGTTAAATATAGGGCTAATCCTTTAAAATATATTATTAAATAATATTTTAAGTAAAAGCCCTAATTTTATTTAATTTTATAAAAGATTTTGCTATTTATTCGATAATTAGGGTTTTGAATTTGATTATTAAATATCGAACAAACTAGAAAGTGTTGAAACTTGAATTTTGGTCTTAGAACATATTCATATATATATAATAAGTATATATAAGTCCAAAAGTGTTAAATAAATGAAAATACTAAACAAATACAGAAACCCTAATTTTCCAAAAAGGGTAAAATGGTCTTTTTCTCACACAAAAACCTAAACTCCTTAAGTTCCTCGTAACTATAATCATTATGATCCCCTATATTCATTTAGCATATTCGTTTCATTAGGATAATCTCCAGATTGTTATCTTTCGCGATTGGTTCTATCTCTCGTTCCCGATCTACTTATCAGGTGAGTATTCACTAAATCCCCCTTTATTTTAAAATGGGATATGACTCAATATTCAATTCGTATTATCATTACTAATGGTGATTCATTCGAATGATAATCCGACTTGTGAGAAATCATAGCTCCATATCTTTTAACCTTTTTTGGGGTGTAACATATATCTTCATTCAAAATCATTTCTCTAAACGTTATGCGATTATGTGTTGATTGAACGAATACTATGTGGAATTTTTTATTGGGAATATCTACATGCTAAGACTAATATGCTACCTCTGGATGAGGAAACAATGCTATTGTACGTACCAATCTAACTCTATGTGATGAAACTATGTTATTCCTTGTGATTGAATGTTTGTTATTTATGACTGTATATCTGAATGTATCTCTTATCACATATATCGCATGTGTTAAAATATGTTTTATAAACTTATGTTTACTCACCAACTACTTTTGTAGTTGACACTTGATTTTATACATGTTGCAGGAATTTATACTAGAGCTTTGATATGATCACGCTAGGATTGCTGGACCAAGATTAAGGACTTTGATTAAGTTTGATATGTATTTACACATGTTTAATATTATTGTACAATATCTTTAATTGATTAATGAAAAAGGGCATGTTTAAGTATTACAACTTATTTTAGTTGTCATGTGCATCTGGACAATCCTCGCGCCCCGACATATTCCGCCGTCGGTTGGGGTGTGACAACCGAGCCCGGCCATGTTTCTGAGATCGACGTGCACTTTGCTTCTGTTGGTAAAATCAACTACCGCTTCCGCCATAAAGATCAATTTAAATCTATTTTTTTTTGTAAGACATCTTACATCAATTCAATTTTTAATGTTTTAGGATGAGTAATGACAACAACTTCTGTAGTTTTTATACCCGTGATCATAAAAAGACGATTTGTGATATAAAATTGTAAGTGGAAAAAAAGGTTCAAATTTCAACAGAAATGATTCCGTCAATGTCGGCGATTGTTGCAAGTTGACTAAAGTAAACTCTTTCATCCATTTCAATCTCTCACAGCTCACACTGTTGTTTTAGGTTCCTAATCAACAAAGCCGACTCTAAATCTGTAAATTTTTTTCCTCAAAATCCGTTGTCACCGATTTCAATCTCCATTTTCTAATCCATCAAAAATTATGTCCTTAGCTACCAACGAACCCTCCACACAATGGTTACAATCAGTTAGTCACATCGAGTTTTCTGAGATTATGACCGCAACAGAAAACTTTGACGAATCATTAGTAATCGGAAGCGGGGGTTTTGGGAAAGTTTACAAAGGTAACATCACCACCGAAGCCGGGTTAGTCGTTGCTGCCATTAAAAGTTTGGATCCCGATTCAAGTCAAGGGCCGAAAGAGTTCTGGGCGGAAGTTAAGACGCTTTCTATGTTGCACCACTCGAATATTGTGTCCTTGATTGGTTATTGTATTCATGAAAAAGAGAAGATCCTTGTATATCAATATATGTCAAATGAATCACTTGATGATCATCTTTATAAACTTGGTACCTCTCTTTCTTGGCTTCAACGACTCAAGATATGCATAGATGCCGGTCATGGGTTACGCTACCTGCACAATGATGTCGGAATTGACTCTGGTATCATACATCGAGACTTCAAGAGCTCCAACATATTATTAAGTGATCGATGGACCGCTAAAATTTCCGACTTTGGGTTGTCAAAAACATGTCCAACGAATCAGCTAGTTACACATGTCAACACACTATATATTAGAGGCACTCGTGGGTATGTGGATCCAAGTTATTGCGAAACTGGCCAGCTGACAAGGAAGTCTGATGTGTTTGCTTTTGGGGTAGTGATGTTGGAAGTATTTGAAGAAATTAACAAAGAAATTGAACCAATCTTATTGATGAACAATCAAGAATGAAAGTACAAAACTGAAACAAGAAGAAACTATACAATTGAACAAAGAAAACCTAGCCTAAAATTGGAGCTGATCGCGAGCTTAAAAACCCCCAAATCAGTCGGTTGAAAGCAACAACCATTTTCCACTTTGCCCCCTCAAAGAATGAGTAACTTGACATAATGGAGCTAACGATTCTAACGGCTAGTTGTGACTTGTCTCTAATGAGGTAATGATCGGTTCAACCTGAGTTCGAAACCCGGCAGTAGCATATTCTTCATTTTATTCACAATCTCCACCTTAAAGACTCTGCTACTGTTCCTGTTTAATAATGGACTTCATTTATGAACATAATATTCTCAACATCATCGAATAACAGTGATCCCATGGGATTTGAATATCCTAATGTGCCTTGAATACCACATTCATAAACAAGTACCACTATGACTGTTTACACTTATCCAATTCCCATACCATTTAGACAATCCTGATAACTTGACCCTGCAACAGCTTTAGTAAGCACATCAGCAATGTTATCCTTTGTATTAATGTCTTGTACCTCCACTTCTTTAGAGCTTACAACTTCTCTTATGAAATGATACTTGACATTAATATGTTTAGTCCTCTCATGGTACATTTGATTCTTTGACAACTGCAATGCACCTTGATTATCAAACACAACCACTGCTTCACAGTTCTGACCAACAATTTCTTGCACAAATCCCTTTAGCCATAAGG
>JBCNJP010000123.1:159447-183297 GCA_039602395.1 Deinandra increscens subsp. villosa | reverse complement strand
AAGAGACGTCCAGCATCTCCACGTCCTCTGGATTGATCTGATTAAGCTCCCCCGAAAGAATCTCAGAAGGAATTAGGGTTCCGGCCATCAAAGCATGGTAACTATTCATGAATCCCATACCCAGAGCAAAATTAGGATCGTTGTTAGCTTCAGAAGTGTCACCTCCACTTGATCTAGATTGAGGTTGTGCCACAAATGCCTTCGTTTGGCTCATTGAACTTGATCCACCAGCAACAGCCTTTCCTTTCTGCTTCTCATCAACCTCTTCTGACAACAAAGCTTGATTCAACTTCCCCACCAAACTAAGTGAGCTTATATGATTCAACTCACGCTGCTTATCATCAATCAGCTTGGACTTCAACTTGTTGATCATTTCATCCAAAGACAGCTCACTCAATTTGTTGTTGTCCTTAATGATTGAGATGTTGGTGTTCCACGACTTCGGCAAACTGTTTAGCAGCTTCAAATTTTTATCTTCCAAATCCGGTTCCACTCCATAACTTGACATTTCGGCCATCAGTGAGACAAATCTTTGCACTTGTGCTTCGAATGATTCACCCTGAATGTGATTAAACAAATTGAACTTCTGCTTCAACATCTGCTTTCGACTTGCCTTGATGTCTGGGTTTCCCTCATATGCAACAATCAATGCATTCCACAGTTCCTTTGCCGTCTTGCAATGCTTAAAACCTTGAGCAATGTCCGGTGTCAATGCCATGGTCATTATCGCAAAGGCCCTCTCAGCCTTGTTACACCTCTCCCAGTCATCATCCTCAAATTCATCTTCAGTCTTGGCCTTTCCTGCTTTAGCTCCCGCTCCATGCATAGGTATGTGTGGTCCATTCAGCACTGCTCTCCACAACCTTAAATCAACACTCTTCAAGTGGTTCTCGAATCTATACTTCCACTCTAAGAAGTTATCTGCCGAAGTTAGCCTTGGTGGACGAGTTATAGATCCGATCTCAAAATCCAATTTCTGGTACATACTAGGTTCAAAGTCCATTGTAAAGGCTTGGGAAACTTAAAACTAATGTCCAAAAAGTCCAAAATCTGTGATTACGATAGAAGAAACTCGAATACGATCGGAAACACTTGTTTACGATCGGAAACACCTGATTACGAACCGCTTAAGTCGCAAACACCAATTCCGATTGTATATGTCGTAAACTTTGATTACGATCCTTGATTACGACTCCGTCAGTCGTAAACTCTGTTTCCGATATGAGGCGATCGTAAACTCCAATTACGATCAGAAATGATCGTAAACTCCAATTCCGACTCCGTGTTTTCGATATGACAGACTCGTAAACGTCGATTACAATCAAGCAAGATCGTAAACACCCAATGTACGAATCGTAAACACCCAAAAACGTGATCTTGAAGTCGTAAACGCCTAACTGATGAAGATCTTCAACTGCAAATGTCGTAAACACCAAAACAAACCCAGAAAATTATCGGAAACACTAAGAACAGCAGCAGCAGCGATCGTACACACCAAAAACACCCTCAAATCTTCGAAAACAACCCAGAAAATCAGAAAACCTTCTTGAATCTATATCGTGTGAGCCTCGAATCGATGATTCTTGGCTCTGATACCAATTGTAGGTCCGAGATCAAACCACCTACACGATATTTGATCGTAAATGAGTGCGGAAACCTCAAATACGATTGACTCAAGAAACTAGTAGAAGAAATAGATTCAATCTATGATAAAGATTGAATCTTGAATGAGAAATGTCTACAAGTGAAGCTGATCGTAATCTTGAAAGAACTAGAAATCGTAAACAGAAATCTTGTATTAGAAAAGCTTGGTTCCAAAGAAAGACAAAATGGGTTTATATAATACCCATGCCCTAATCGTAAACTAATAATCGGCCCACATGGCCCATATCGAAAACACTACCTTAGCCCAATTACATGAAATATAACAAGCCCAAATCAAAACACAATAAGCCCAAATACAAATGTTCATGCCTCAAATAAATATAGCCCAACAGCCATCGGAAACCTAAGAGTTTTCATCTCTTATGTCTCAATAAAACTAAAAGTTAGGGTTATGTTCTTGTAAATTGATGTTAACATTCAATTGGATGGATGCTGAACTTGATTTTAGGGTTATATACCCTTATTGGATGAATTATTATGTTTGAATGTGATTTTGAAGTGGAGTGGCTTGCATATTAAGAGAATGGTTGGTAGAGACATATGAATACAACATTTACTATTCGTAAATAGTAATGTAAGATATAAAGCATAATCCATATCATTCGTAAATAGTAATGTAAGATATAAAGCATAATCCATATTGCAAGTAGCTAGCCTATGTTCATGTCACTAAATGGTTCGTAACCAAAGCTGACTAATGCACGTAGGTATAACCTACGTGTTTTGCCTTCCCCGTGCCCACCAGAGCACGGTATGTTTGTCACCTCCCAACCAATATCAAAATATGTCGGGGCACGATGTTTTCCAGATGCACACAACACTAATTAAATGTTGCAATATTCTTAATCAATCCATTTCAGAACAATCGAATATTACATAATAATCCAAATACAAAACATCAAAGGATTACATATTAACTCGTTTAATTTAGGTCTCACTAAGTCCACATGCACCCTAAAGTGTCATCAACAAGATCATCGACATCAAACAGCTAAGCCTACAACATGTACAACATACGAGTCAGCTACAAGTAGTTGGTGAGTAAACATATGTTTAGTATACTACAATAGTTAAAAACATGCAATCCATAAGTTAAGTGCAATCGAGTACGATAAACTCGATATGAAATAAAGCAAATAAGGGGGTATGAGCCAACCCTGACAATAAGGTTACCAATCACTTGACGCCAAATACCGATCAAGTCAGGTGAGTCGTCACACTGATAGCTCGATTATTGAAACCCCGACTTTTTATAGTTAATGTCATAAGAGTATGAGTATGAGATTGAGCACAAATAACCACACAAGTTCACATACAAGAGCACACATAACAACATAGAGTTCGCATGTAGTTTTAGAGTAAAGCATATCGAGTATGAGTTTTGAATGTTACATGTTCCACCCCAAAATGCATAAAAGAAAGACGGGCTATGAATATTCACCTGGTATGAAAACACAAATGAAAGAACGACTCCACCAAAAAAAGACGGATAACCCTGAAGATGACCTTGACGACTAAATAAGAAATAAACAAATAAATAATAAACAAATAAATAATAAATAAATAAATCACGTGACTCAAACGACTTAACGGAACAGCACGACTCAATAACTCGTTGGTCTTTTATTTAAGTGATAACGCACGCATATAATTAATTATGTGAAATAATCATATGTCTGGGTCAAACGACGATAATTAATTATTTACTTAATTATTTATTTTTACGACGATACAAATATATACATATAATTCAATAAATCACATTAGCCCAAAAATGATATCCAATAATTATTCTAACCATAATTCTTGCATAATACCATTTAAACAAGGAAAATTGGATTTAAATAATCTCAAGTTTTGAGGGTTGGTCGGCAATAATTTCACTTTTGATAATAACTCTCAATGGTCCCAACTTTCAACCTATTTATTTCTAATGGTCTCGCCGTTAAAAAACTTAACACCGTTAAGTTTATTGCTGATGTGACACCTGAGTTGGTTTTTTTTTATATTTTTCTTTATTTTTTTATACACATGGCATTCACTTAATTAGAAACTTAAAACACACCGTTAAAAAAAAGAAACTTAAAACACAACACACTCATGTGTGTGCATCGAGAGAGACCAGAGAAAGTGAGTATGTTCATCGAGAGAGACCAGAGAAAGACTTGAGCAAAGCTCAGTCTCCGGCGATCGTTTTCCGGCCAAACAGTCATTGGCAACATGTTTTCTTTGGATGTCGACTGCAATCTCATGACTAATCTGAGTTTGCGTGTGCAAAAGGGCGTGATTCGATTCAGATTATAAAGAACAAGACATTAATGAACAGATCAAACAGATGTATATTCTACCTTCGTACCCACAACAAAAACTACATCTCGGTATCTCAGATTTTGATTTTCCCAAAAGGGTTTTCTTACAAGGGCTTGTTTTGACCCACTTTTGGATCAAATTGAACCCTTTCAACCCATACCTTACCTTGTAATCCGAAAGGTAATTGTAGGGATTTAGGGTTGTTGACATTTTGGAGGGGGGGGGGGGATTAAAAGTAAAGAAAAAAACAAAACTTGATCTACCAAATAAAGGTAAACGTCTGTTTCGATTGAAGTATCAAGAAAGTAGAACAAATCTTGGTATTATTGAAACCGAAGATAGATAAATTGAGGGATTTGGATAGAGTCGCCGCCACAGGTTTGGCTGGTAAACGGTCGCCGGAGACTGAGCTTTGCTCAAGTCATTCTCTGGTCTCTCTCGATGAACACACTCACTTTCTTTTGTCTCTCTCGATGCACACACATGAGTGTGTTGTGTTTTAGTTTCTAATTAAGTGGATGCCATGTGTATAAAAAAATAAAGAAAAATATAGAAAAAAGCCAACTCAGGTGCCACACCAGCAATAAACTTAACGGTGTTAAGTTTTTAACGTCGGGACCATTAGAAATAAATAGACTGAAAGTTAGGACCATTGGGACTTGGGAGTTATTATTAAAAGTGGGATTATTGGCGGTCAAACCTCAAAACTTGGGATTATTTAAATCCAATTTTTCTTTTAACAAGGTCTAAACATAATTCTTCCTAATATATATATATATATATATATATATATATATATATATATATATTTAAAAAAGATACTTATTTTCAATATTAGCCCTACTCGGACTATTACTAAGGAAGTTAATCGTCCAAGATCCAATCTTTTCCAAGCAATCATCCAAAACAACTTTGATTATGACTAATCATGCTTGATCTACATGAATCTTATGAACTACCAAATCTATCATTGAAAAAAAATGTCATTTTTCATGCTTTACATATATGGTTATACATAAATACTCAATCTTTATTGAACATGCTACAATATTTAATCCTCTTATCCCTAGATCTAGCATAAAAGAGGCATGTTTATCATGGAATATATATCAAGATAAAGTCTTTAACTCTACACATACAAGACTCAACATTATCATCATAAAAACCTAACATTTAGCTTCAAAATTCGAATTTTTTTCATGGATATCATTAGATCTATACATATCAAGCATGTATAATCATAGAGGAACATTCTTACAACCCAACTAAAAATCAAGTTTTCATTAAACGTAGAGGAACATTCTTAGAGGATGAGTTCCTTCAACGTGGGGAATGAAATAATCTGGTGGACCTTGAAGAGATTCGAGACCAACCTGTAACCCAACCAGAAACCGATTGTTGTCACACCTCGATTGACGGCGGAATACGTCGGGGCGCAATGATTGTCCAGATGCACACAACACTAATTAATGTTGCGATATTCTTAATCAAGCCATTTCATAAGTCATAAATAATCAGTACATTACATGATGTAATTCAACAACAACAAAACCGAATAGCTTAACTAATTAGGTCACTCTAAGTCCGCATGCGATCCTATGGTGTCATCAACCAAGGAAAAATATTATCAGACTGCACAACCTGCAACATGTATTAAATAAAGTTCAACTACGAATAGTTGGTGAGTAAACATAGGTTTAGTGTACTGATAACGGGTTGTCGAGACAGCTATACAAATCCCTAACTTTAACTGATTCTGTAGTGGTGGTAAGCTAGGGTGTCAATCCAGGGGAGTTGGTGGTCACTAGTGATTTAGAATTTAACTACCTAACTAAATTAACTACCTAAACCTAGATTACTGTCACTAACCTAGATTGACCTGAACTAAACTAAACTATTTTAATCTAAGAAATTAAACTAAATTGCCTATTGGCTGTTGAATTGATTGCTGAATAAAAATTTATCAATAAAACTAGATTACTAATTATCTAAAACGAAACCTTATGTGACAAGTTAACTACTTTTGGATCCTGGTTGGCTACCGATCAGGGCAAAACCTAATTAATCATTAATAACATATAGACATGATCCCTAATTGCTTAGTTGACCTAATAACCTAAGTTCCTAGTGGGCTACTTAGTTCCTGCCGCAAGAAAAGGCTAGATCATGACAGTGGACCACTAAAACCCTAATTTACTAGTTAATTAAACAAGTTCAGCATGCGGGTGCTCGACGGTTGCAAGGTAAACCAGAACAACTAACGACTAACGATTAAGAACAGAACGAATCCACACAACCATTCACCAAAAGCAGTTAAAGAAAATTAGCTACACATCGTATTAAAAGAAAACATGATGAACATATTAGAAACTAAGAAAAAGTAAAGAAAATTATCTCTGATCTACTCGAACCAGGCGCACAACAGCCAAGAAGGTTGTGCGCCTTTTGCTCATGCCGTCCGCACCTTCCTTCGGCCGTCCAATGACTAAAAAAAAAACCAATTCATCCCTTTTATCTGTGCTGCTTTTCATAATTTAGAATTTGTCTCGTAGTCCGATTACAAGCCACGACCAAAATCCTTTTAATTACTTGTTGCTAAACTCCATCGGTGGCCCACCTATATTCATATTTATGAGAATTAATTACCAAGCATGTGACCTGCTCGTGCTCACACTAAGGCTATGTGTAGTGGGACGTTATCTTGTAAAAAATTGCAAGATGGCGCCCCTATAACGCCCTTAGACCGCCCCCCGGGGCGCCATCTTCATCAAATCCCCCCTCCAGCGCCATGTTCTTAACGCCTTCCCCCTCTTCTCCACTGGCGCCATGGGCGCTACCACCACTACGGTGGGGCGCTATGGCTCCTATAACCCCCCATTTCATTCCCACCACTATGGATAACCTAAGGATAAATATTTATTTGGATGTCATGCCTTGCTCACGCGCTCCACATTCACCATCTAATTCTTTTAAATTAGAGCAACGCACATGCCTTTTCTTTTATTTCAACTAACATCAATCTCCTTGAGCCTTTAAAGTCCACGTCCCCATCCGTTCAATTATTATTTCCCTGAATTCACAAGAACATGATTCTTTTAATCATATATATGATTTAATAATTTAGTATTCACATAAAATAAACACTAGTATAAATTTAATTTAAACTAAACTTCATTTACAAATTGGTTAGCATATTGACTAGTTAGCACGTTATGGCTTGAACATGACTTAACAATACAATTTAAGCTTATTTTCACTTCAACATATTAATTATCAAAATCAACTAAAATAATATCTTTTAGACCCACTTTGATGCGTATGAGGAGTGATTAATATAATATAAAATGTACATTCTAACCTCTCATCATGTACTACATAGATTAAAACATGCGAGCCAACGTGATAAGTGCGATCGAGTATGATAAACCATAATGATATAGAGCACATAGGGGATGCATGAACCAACCCTGACCTCAAGGTTCCAATCACAAGGCGGCACACGCGAGCATGCCAAGTGGGCTTGTCAAGCCAATAGATCTCTCACCATAACCCCGACTTTTTACAACTAATGTCACACGAGTAATGATATCGAGCTTAATCACAACCAGTCATAAATAAACATACAAGTTCACATACTAGAATACACGTAATCACATAGAATTCGCATGTAGTTTTAGAGTAAAGAATATCGAGTAAGGGTTTTAAATATGATACATGTTGCACCCCAAATCGTTTAAAATACAGAGGGCCTATGAATACTCACCTGATGCAGAGACACAATTTGAAAGAACGACACCACGACACGAGGGAAAAGTAGACCCGATGATAACCTTGACGACTGATCGTGATTGAGCCAAAATAAATAAATAAGTAAGTAAAGTGATAATCACGACTTAAAATGACACAACGCGACATAACCGACTCACGAATTGTTGGTGATTTGGTGAGGTGATACGTATGATATGAGCCCAAATCCTAAACTAAGGGTTAGGTCAAAGATTCTAATTTGACTATTTATGTGAAAGTCAAACCAAGTCAACGAAAGTCAATTTTCATGGTAATTTAACAAGGTAATCCAAATTCAACATGCATACTCAGATCTAAACATGATTTATCATGGATTTTATGGATCTACTTGAATCTAGCATGGACCTAAATAATTCTAGTATCGATCCAATCAAAACTAGCATGATAGTCAACTTTTGGGTACAATTCTAACCCTAATTAGCATACATGGGTGGATCTAACCTCTTAACACATAAAAGTCCATGATTGAAGGTCACACCATACATATCTAACCTTACATGTCAAGAGTACTATAGATCTAAACATTTTAGGATGTAAAAATGTCACCTTGATGATTATGACACATGAATCTAGCCCTAGATGACACATATATTGTAGATCTAGGCATTTTAACACATAACACCCAAACTTGATAATCATATCATATAGATCTGGTCCTAAACAACATGCATGAGGTAGATCAAGTCATTTTGAAACATAAAAATCCAATCTTTATCAAAGCGAACCCTAGATCTGTAACATATCAATGATTCATCATGTTCTAACCCTAGATCCATAATCAAAATCACAACTTTCATGAAGATCCATACATCAAATTTCATGGAAAACATAGATCTATAGAGATTTCATCATAGATTCAAAAGACATGGCTAAATCATGCAAAAAGGTGGAACCTTTACTCATAAAAACCCTAGATCTATCAAATACAACATAGATCTATGCTAAACATCACAAAAAGCTCAGATCTTGATGGGGTAGAAGAGAGGATTCAAGGTTCTAACTTCATGGTTTTGAAATTACATACCGAAAGGGGTGATTTTAGCTTGATCCTAAGCAAGAAATCCTTGATCTTGGACCTCAAATCATTAAAGAAAGTGTTCTCTAATTGTTCCAGCCGTTTAGGGTCGTTTGCGAGTGATTTAGGGAAATGGGTGGCTAAGGAGGCTTAAGATGTTTAAATTGGGGGTTTTTAGGGTTTTTTTTCAGGAAAAAGAGGCCCAAGAATATCGCTTGGGAGTGGTGATGCTCTAAGCCATACACTTGGAGCACACCCGAATCAAAGGTTTACCGTTTTCGCTCCAGTTTCTTTGTTTTTCGATGTTTTCGAGTCCCGTTTTTTGCGTTTTTCACCATTTTTCATCCCCCATCATATAAACCACATTCAAGTCAATGAAATTGAATATAAATATGCCATATATTGAATTATGATCAAACGGTTAATCAAACATAATGCGTTTTTTGTTGGTTTTGACGTACGTATCGATTTTTGGGCAATTCACCAATGATTCGTGACTCGATCAAGTGCGTGATGACTTGTGACATGATAATTGATTATTAGACTCATAAAAACATAGAATTTGATATATGATGACCTAATTCGATATTCTCAGTAAACAATGAATTGCGTACCGAAATCGCGTAAAAACCCGAAATTGCTTTATTTTTAATTCGAGACATCCAATTTGATTCCAATTGATTGTAATTAAGTATTCGATTTCGAAAATCGATTATAAATCATTTAGATTCATTAATTGGGGTATAAATACCCGAAAATTATTCCGGTTCGTAATAACTTACAAATCAGTAAATCGTGAAAGTTCAAAACGGGCCGAGTTTCTTAATCGGGTAATTTTCAAATATTACAATTGTCACACCCCAACCGACGGTGGAAGATGTCGAGGTGCGATGATTGTCTAGATGCACACAACACTAATTAATGTTGCGATATTCTTAATCAACCCATTTCATATAATAAGTAATCGGTACAATACATAATAAAATTCAACAACAATGAAACAATTTAAGCTAATTAATTAGGTCACACTAAGTCCGCATGCGGTCCTATGGTGTCATCAATCATGGCAAGATATCATCAGACTGCATAACCTGCAACATGTATAAAATAAAGGTCAACTACGAATAGTTGCTGAGTAAACATAGGTTTAGTGTACTACATAGATTAAAACATGTGAGTCAAAGAGTTAAGTGCAATCGAGTAAAGCAAACCAGTGAATGAGATAGAGCAGATAAGCTGTATTAGCCAACCCTGACCTCAA
Organism: Deinandra increscens subsp. villosa; assembly: GCA_039602395.1. NCBI lineage: Eukaryota > Viridiplantae > Streptophyta > Magnoliopsida > Asterales > Asteraceae > Deinandra > Deinandra increscens. Next base: position 173,239 of record JBCNJP010000123.1, on the reverse strand, counting down.
GGTTTCCATTCACAAGGCGCCGAAGCCAAGGTAGGCCAAGTGGGCTTATCAAGCCAATAAATCTATTATCTTAACCCCGACCTTTTTAGTGTTAATTATTACGCATAGAGTATGAGTATGAGTATGAGCACAATCCACATATATCACACAAGTCTAACACAATAAGATCATACAATACGACCATAGAATCGCATATAGTTTTGAGTAAAGATTTATCGAGTAAGAGTTTGATACGACACATGTTGCACCCCAAAACAATAAAGTAAAAAGGGGCTATGAATACTCACCTGATGCGGAGACGCAGTCTGAGAGAATGACACCACCAATGAACAAAGATAGACTCGATGAAAATCTTGACGACTAGAAGAGATATGGAGAGAATAAATAATTAATTAATTAAATAGCTTAATTTTCACGACACGACCGACTCGACGACTCGATAGTGATTTGGTGAGGTGATACGTACGATATGGGTCTAATCCTAAACTAAGGGTAAGGTCAAAGGTCCTAATTTGACTATTTATGTGAAAAGTCAAACATGGTCAAACGGAAGTCCACATGGTCAAATAGAAGTCAACATGGTCAAACATGGTCAAACATGGTCAAATAGAAGTTAAAATGGTCAAATAGAAGTCAACAAAAGTCAATTTTCAGGGTAATTAATCCAGGCAATTCAAATTTTAACATACAAGATCAGATCTAACATAATTTACCATGAACTTTATAGATCTATATGAATCTAGCATCTAGCATGGACCTAGTCAAATCTATAATGAGCTAAGTCAAATCTATCATGATAGTCAACTTTTGAGCATAAAGCAAAGCCTAATTAGCATGCATGGGTGGATGTAACTACTTTAACACATAAAAGTCCATGATTTGATTATCTCACATATAGATCTAACTTTTCATGTCAAGCATATTATAGATCTAAACATTTTATGATGTAAAAATGTCATCTTGATGATTATGACATACAAATCTAGACCTAGATGAGACACATTTTGAGATCTAGTCATTTTATCACATAAAACCCAACCTTGATGATCATAACACATGGATCTGGTCCTAAACAACATTCATGAGGTAGATCAAGTCCATTTGGAACATAAAAATGAGATCTTGGTGATAAAATCCCTAGATCTAACTCTAGATGACATGCTTTTCATAGATCTAATCATTTTGACACATAAAAATCCAATATTTATCAAACGTAGATCTATAACATATCAATGATTCATCATGTTCAAATCTCAGATTCATAATCAAAATCACAACTTTTATGAAGATCATACATCAAATTGCATGAAAAACCTAGATCTATAGAGAATTCATCATGGATTCAAGTGAGATGGCAAAATCATGCAAAAAGTGGAATCTTTACTCATAGAAACCCTAGATCTATCAAATAAAACATGGATCCATGCCAAAAACATATAAATTTCAGATCTTGATGGGGGTAGAAGAGAAGATTTAAGTTGCTACAACATAGTTTGAAGATCACATACCGAAATGGGTGATTTTAGCTTGATCCTAAGCAAGAAAGCCTTGATCTTGGACCTCAAATCTTCAAGGAAGATGATCTCTAGGGTTTCCAGCTGTTTAGGGTCGTTTGGGAGTGATTTAAGGGAGGAAAATGGGGGCTAAAGAGGTTAATGATGCTTAAATACCCGAAACTTAGGGTTTCTGCCAAAAAGGACCATGGGCGTACCGCCCTAAATGTAATCAATTCTAGGTGTACCGCCCTAATGTGGCAGTCTGGTTCTTAATTATTGATTTCTCGATTCACATGCTTGGTTCTTCATTTTTTGATGTTTTCGAGTCCCGTTTCTTTCCAAATCACTCAAATAAGGGTCCCATCATGTTAATAACATTAAATCTACTCAAAATGATAACAAATATGTCACGTAACTCAAACATATGCACAAATTGGTCGGTTTTGGCGTACGTATAGATTTTGGGCAATTCACCAACGATTCGCGACTCGATCAAGTGTGTGATGACTCGTGACATGACAATTGATTATTAGACTCATAAAAATGTTTTGATAGTTTTGATAGTTGATCAAGGAATTCATGATGTTTTGATAGTTGATCAAGAATAACCCACGAATTACAAATGTAACATCCCACATTGGTGGGGAGGGGAACTAAGAATGCCTTTATAAGGGTGTGGATACCTCCCCCACCAAGACGCGTTTTAAATCCGTGAGGGGCGGATGCCTGAGGGCATGCCGGCTGCCAAAGCGGACAATATCTTGGTGCGACGGGTCTGGGCTGTTACAGATGGTATCAGAGCCGGTCGTCGGCCAGTGTGCCAGCGAGGACGCTGGTCCCCTAAGGGGGGAGGATTGTAACATCCCACATTGGTGGGGAGGGGAACTAAGAATGCCTTTATAAGGGTGTGGATACCTCCCCCACCAATGTGGGATGGGATGTGACAACCGGCAATTTCTCAAGTTAACCCCGTTAATAACTTGTGTTATCTTTAGTAAACGTCCGTTACATCAGTTAACTAGAATAGTTACACGAACATTGCACATGAGTCTAGACGTCGGTCGATCAACTTGAATGTATATAATTTATAATTTTATATAAATTATATTTTATGAGTTCACGAAAACGTTTTGTCATTTTATGTGACAATTATATTTATTTTTGTTATGTGATATATAAGTATATATATACACATTATATTTTATGATTTTATGTGACGATGTGTTACGTAAATTAGCGTAAATTATACGAAGCGTTTCTATATTTTTTTATGGGAATTTAAAAATATATAGTTATGGGATATAACTATGATTTTATGTGAATCATTTATATAATTATAAATTGGTATTTATGATTTTATGTGCATCAATTCGGGTTTACATCCTACAAACGTGACACGTCAATTATATTTGTGACAAAAACACGTATACATTCGATTTAGGGTGTTCTCCGTTAACTCCGTTAGAGTTAGTAACCTTCCATTAAACTCTAGGGGCTTACCTTGCCATTAACCAAACTTGTTTTATTAAATAAAACTTTGAGGGACTGAGATTGCCATTTAAGCAAACTTGATTATGAATACATGAGATTTACAGTCGACGATCGACCGAACCGTAACCGTCGACTTCACTTTGATCGTTGCATTTAATTGCGAATTTATACACTAGTAATGTCCGATTCATATCATCGGTTGCAAATCCTAACATCAATTGGTTCACCACAATCATTCTCTCGAGCTCTCTCCCTCCATCTCTCGTTCTTCTTCTTTTTTTTTTCTTTTTCCGGCGAACCTAGAAATTCCGGCCAACAAGGCACTGATTCCCCACCATTCACACATCACGGTGATCGTGATTCTCTGCTGATCAACCCCGTAGCAACAATTTTTGGAACGGAACATTATCCGGTGGTACGGGTCGAGACTTTCGGATTCGTTTCGGCTTCAAAAACGCAACAAAACTCATTATCGGTTTGAGGTAACCACTTCTTTGTCCTAGTCGCACGTTACCCTCTCGTTTGGTTCTAGTTTCACGATTTTTCGGTGACCGGAATAAAACTCCGGCCACCGGAGTTTTGGGGAAGAAAAGGGTAACAGGCCGGAATCGGTTATATAGTTAGCGGACTGATTCTTATCACAGTTGTGTTGGCAGCGCAGTTGGTTTGGCGCTGTACCTGGAAACCATGAGGTTCCCGGTTCGAATCCCGTCTGCTCCTTATCTTTTTCTATTTACTCATAAAACCCGATTTTGGTCACTGTCCATAGTTAACATCGCTTCTGATCGAGATTTTAACAAAAAACAAATACAGCCCAGTGGTTAGGGCTTCAAAATCTAAACTTGAAGTCATGGGTTCGAGTCCCATGACCCCCATTTTTTGTGTTTTTATTTCTTTTTAACTTTTAAGCATTATTTGGTCCAAAACTCAAACCTACTAGTACATGACTAATAAACTGTGTCCCGTGAAGTTTTCATAGACCCCGTTAGGGTACTCATTGGATTTTTATTTTATGGAAATCCTATGATTTAAAAGAATTAAAAACTTATGGTTTTGTTTATATTAATATAAACTAGTTTTGAACATCGAAACATATATATAATTATATATTCGATTTATTTATGCTCATGTACACAAGCGTACGTTTTAAAGATGTCCTTTCAACTCTTGAATTTATGTCACGACATATAAATATATATTTAGGATATTTTATTTCATTTTTCGTCTACGTCTCGATATTTATATTTACGAATACATATATTTACAGATAATCTCTACAATTAGTATTTGGAATAACATACACACATTGATTTTCGTAAATCCTTGTGTCCTCAATCTAATGTCATTTTTTACTACTTTCGTAATAAATGATTTTTATCGCACGTTGGAAATTGTCACTTACGTCATATTCGGAATTACTTGTTATCGACAACGTCGTCTAGACTATGTGACTCATGTGCGAACACACACTTACGTATGTAAATTCAATAGGTGCTTGGTAGTTACACAAGACTCGGAGTCTTACTAAATTGTAGCAGCGCACCCTAAGGTGAGTTTCACAACCATTACATTACGTCCGGTTTTGGACGATAACACACGCAAACACATTACACCCGGGTTAGGGTGATAACACGACAACGTTTATGTATGATTAAAGTAGAAATCCAACATATATCACATGTTCACGTAAAATGCTTATATTTGAAAGTCCTTACTTATCGAACCGTTAATAGCAAATAGCGAGGGGATATTGGGTAGTACTACTGGGGTCTGACAAACCCCACTCAGCGGGCACGAGATGCACCACCCGACTGGCGGTCGGACTGAGGACAATGTCAGCCTAACTTACCGTGATCGAGTAGACACGGGGAAGGCAAACCACGTAAGGATTATTCCTACAACTAATTGGTCAGCTTCGGTTGCGAACGTTTTAGTGACATGAACTTAGGCTCGCTACCTACGATATGGATTGTACTGTTAATATACATGCTTACCTACGAATAAAGACTGTTGTATTCGTACTGCATACTTATACTAGATATACTTATGTGCTTATGTGAACTCACCAACATTAGTTGACACTTGCTCTTATGCATGCTTTGCAGGACGCTAGGAGAATCTGATTTTTGGGCACGTACGTTGGCTAAAACCTTTTATTTTGGGAATTTGTTTTTAAATCTTTTCAACTTGAACCGGTATTTACTTATCGGGCGTTTGCTTGCGCAACTTGACTTTTATGAGCTTCCGCTAAACATTAACTCTGTTTGATATTTCCCGTTTGGAAATATATTTACATTTTGAACCCTTAACTTATATTTAATGTAACTAATGACTCGGGTCCTGGTCTGGTTCACACCCCACACGGTAAAACTCCGTTAGTGGAAATTGGGGGTGTGACAGATTGGTATCAGAGCCCTTGGTTGCAGAGAACTAGAATTTTCAAAAATTCTAAACTGTAACTGTTTTTGAACATTAGTTACAACAATTCCCAAAAACATTTTTATTGTTGCGTGCCAAAAATCGATTACTCACATTAGGTTGTTTTTCCTTTGTTTGCGTCTGTCTGGGTTTTGACAGTATGACACCACGCGATAACACGAGGGGTAAGGGAAAGAAAATTGCCAACGAACAGTCATCATCCTCCAACCAGCAAGGCCGCGAGCCCGAGCAGCCCGAGTACACGATAATGGATTTCCTTCGGGATCAGCACATATGTCCTGATAGGCGTGCACCAAACGATTACAGTTGGCTGAGTCCGACAACATATCGTTTGCTTGACATGTATCATATGCCGGCCAGAGTTGACCTACCATTTGAATTGAAGCGGGTCACTGCGGGACTGATAGCCACTTATGACAACACTCTTGGAGAAACCAGACAAAATTCCATCAGCAATCGCACACACGATAGAGAAATTGAGCGATTGCGGGCCGATCAAAGGGAGCAGGAAACCTACCACTACAACTTGTCCCAGGGGGTAATGGGTATCCGTCATAGGGTCACCGAGCTTGAGTCACGACCCAATCCAGCAGATTTGGAGCATGAACTACATCAAGCACAACATCATATTGTTGAACTCCAACATTCCAATGCAGCGCTTCAACACTCCAACGCGACACTTGCGGCGCAGGTAGCCATCGTCCAAGCTCAAATGGCAGCCCTGCAAGTTCAAGGTGCTCCTGTTCAGGAAGAAGAGGAGGAACCCTTCGAAGAAGAACCTCTCGAGGAGGAGCCTCAAGAGGACATGGAGGAAGAACCGGATGTTACTGATCCATAATCTAATCTGTCTTCTTTTCTTCTATTTCATTACTTTGAAATAAATTTGACTGGATGTTCATTTTATTTTGAATGTTTTCAAATGCTGAGATACATTATGGTTGGATTTTACATTTTGTAATGGATATTACATCTTTATTTTCCCAATGTCTTCCTAAAAATTATGTCGTGTGATGGATGGATGCATGAATAATTGTTTAGTGCTTAATGAAATTAATATTGGGTATATTAATCAATGGAATGTCTTTCATGACAAACGGAATCATGGTTGAACACCTCACAGCAGCCCAGATCCAAGCGTTGATAAATGAAAACGTTGCGGCAGCACTCGCTGCGACTCAAGTGCAAGGGAACAATAATGGTGGTAAGTAAAACAGACGAAAAATTGACTACATTTTTTTTTTCTTCTCACTCTCTAAAATTATTCTTTGAAATAATATTATGAAACAAATCCAAGCCCAGCTCAATGCACCTTCAAAACTTACATGGATTTTAAGCCGCTCACATTCAAGGGTGATAAAGGAGTCGTGGGTCTGCTGCGATGGCTCGAGAAATCAGAAAATGTGTTCTCAATGTGTAACCGCCCAGTTGCGAATCGGGTAAATTTCACAACTGCTAGACTCGAGGGAGCTACCCTCACTTGGTGGAACGTGCAAATCCAAATGTTGGGGCTCGACGCAGCGAATGCTATGACTTGACAATAATTCAAGGATGTCATCATGGAGGAGTACTGTCCTCGCGACCAGGTCAAAAGGTTGGAAGGTGAGTTCCAGAACTTGAAAATTGTAGGTTCTGAGGTTGAAGAGTACACTACTCGCTACCATGAGTACGCGGTATTGTGTCCTACGATGGTTGATGCTGAATTCAAAAGGATTGAAAGGTACGTGGATGGGTTAGTTCTACAAATCAAGGGAACAGTTACTGCCTCAAACTCTACAAATGTGCAGAATGCTATCAGGTTGGCTCAAAAACGTCCTAATTAGAATCAGAATCAGAATCAGAACCAGAGACATAATAATGAAGGCCCTAGAGGGTGTTATGAATCTGGAAAGCCAGGGCACTTGAAAACAAAGATTGCCCGCAGCTCCGAAGGAGTAATAATAACAATGCTGGTAACAACAACAACCACCGTAACAACAATAACAACGGTTGTGATGGTGGTAGAAAGGGTGGAGATGGAGCCAAAGGACGAGCTTTCGTGATGGGTTCTGGTGAAGCAAGAAACGATGCCAAACGTCATTACCGGTAAGTTTCTTCTAAACAACTACTTCGCAAATGTCTTGTTTGATACTGGTGCTGAGAAAAGTTTTATCTCGACTAAGTTCTGTAAGTTGATTAAGGCTACCCAAACTCCACTAAAAGCTAGGTATACGGTTGAATTAGCAAATGGTAAGCTTCTTGACACCACTCACTTAATTGAAAACTGCACATTAGAACTATCTGGTCATAAACTAAGTATAGACCTTATGCCTTTTACCATCGGTAGTTTCGACGTCATAGTGGGCATGGATTGGCTATCCAAACATCAGGCGGAAATCGTTTGTCAAGAAAAAGTCATACGAATACCCGTAGCCGGAGGAGAAGTACTCTCGATTCAGGGCGAAAAGGGAGGTGCTGTCTCCGGAATCATATCATACCTTAAAGCGCAGAAGTGTCTTTGGAAAGGGCACGTGGCAATCCTAGCCACAGTTACGGACCAAACTAGGGTAGAGAGAAAGATCGAAGACTTCCCGATCGTACGTGATTACCCAGAGGTATTTTCTGAGGAACTACCTGGTCTCCCTCCGCATCGGCAAGTAGAATTTGGGATTGACCTCACTCCGGGAGCAGCTCCGATCGCGCGTGCACCATATCGTCTAGCGGTGAACGAATTGAATGAGCTATCCACACAACTGCAGGAACTGCTAGATAAGGGTTTTATTAGACCTAGCTCGTCACCGTGGGGAGCACCAGTATTATTCATCAAGAAAAAGGATGGCACATTTAGGATGTGCATTGATTACCGCGAACTCAACAAGATCACTATCAAGAATCGATACCCTCTTCCACGAATAGACGATCTCTTTGACCAGCTTCAAGGATCCAGTTATTATTCCAAGATTGATTTAAGGTCCGGATACCATCAGCTAAGAGTCTGTGAGGAGGACATAGAAAAGACAGCCTTTAGAACACGCTACGGCCATTATGAATTCTTAGTCATGCCTTTCAGGCTGAAAAATGCACCAGCTGTTTTCATGGATCTCATGAACCGTGTGTGCAAGCCCTACCTGGATAAGTTCGTCATAGTGTTTATCGACGACATCCTCATCTACTCCAAGACGAAAGAAGAACACGAGGAACATCTACGGTTAATCTTAGAATTGTTAAAGAAAGAACAACTCTACGCAAAATTCTCTAAGTGCGATTTCTGGATCCGAGAGGTTCAATTTCTGGGTCACATCGTCAACGAGCAAGGTATACACGTTGACCCAGCCAAGATCGAGGCTATTAAAAGTTGGCCTACCCCTAGAGCTCCTACGGAAAATTCGTCAATTCCTAGGTTTAGCAGGTTACTACCGTCGTTTTATAAAGGGTTTTTTCTCAGTTAGCTCGACAATTGACCGCTCTTACGCACAAAGGGGTTCAATACAGATGGGATGATAAGGAATAGGCAACCTTCCAAGCTTTGAAAGAGAAACTTTGTACTGCACCTATATTATCTCTACCTGATGGGATTGACGACTTCAAGGTCTATTGTGACGCGTCAATCCAGGGACTCAGATGTGTTTTAATGCAAAGAGGTAAAGTCATCACATACGGGTCAAGGCAATTAAAGTCTCATGAGAAGAATTACACAAGTCACAACCTAGAGTTGGGCACTGTTGTATTTGCCTTGAAATTTTGGAGACACTACCTATACGGTACCAAGTGTACGATATTCACTGATCACAAGAGCCTCCAGCATATATTTGGACATAAGGAACTCAACATGAGGAAACGTAGGTGGGTCGAATTGCTAAACGACTACGACCTTGCGATGAAGTATCATCCAGGCAAGGCCAACGTGGTTGCTGATGCCTTGATTAGAAAGGAACATGTTAAACCTAGAAGGGTTCGAGCTCTCCAATTAACGACCCATACGGGGCTACCGGATAGACTCCGGGATGCTCAGAACGAGGGTCTGAATCATTACGTGACATATATGGAACTTTTGAAGTTAAGTCTGATGGACTTCGTTATTATAATGACCATATATGGGTACCTTTGCATGGGAATCGTAGAGAACTAGTGATGGACGAGGCTCACAAGTCTTGTTATTCGATCCGTCCAGGTTCTGACAAAATGTATCAAGACCTAAAGGGGCTATATTGGTGGCCCAATATGAAAGCTGATATCGCTAGATATGTCAGCAAGTGCTTGACGTGCGCAAAGGTCAAAACGGAACGTTGAAAGCCAGCAGGATTACCGCAACAACCTAATTTTTTTTTTAATGGAAATGGGAAGAAATCTCAATGGATTTCATCACGGGATTGCCCCGTACTTCTGGCGGTAATGATATGATTTGGGTTATCGTTGACCGGTTAACAAAATCCGTTCATTTCCTAGCTATCAAGGAAAATGACAAAACAGACAAACTTGCAAAGATTTATCTCAAGGAGACTGTCAAGCTTCACGGAGTGCCTTTGTCTATTATCTCCGACCGAGACCCTAGGTTTGCTTCAAATTTTTGGAGATCCTTACAAGCAGCGATGGGAACTCGCTTAGATATGAGTACCGCATATCATCCTCAAACAGATGGACAGACTGAACGTACCATTCAAACTCTCGAGGATATGCTTAGAGCATGTGTGCTCGATTTCGGCAAGAATTGGGAAACGCATCTACCGCTGGTAGAATTCTCCTATAACAACAGCTACCATACCAGTATTGGAGCCGCTCCATTTGAGGCTCTTTACGGATGAAAATGCAGATCGCCGATCTGTTGGGCCGAGGTCGGTGAGAGTCAACTCACTGGACCTGAACTAGTGCACGAGACCACTGAGAGAATCGTGCAAATCAGAAACCGCATGAAAGCGGCAAGAGATAGACAAAAGAGTTATGCAGATAAACGCCGAAGGCCGTTAGAATTTGAAGTCGGCGACAAAGTACTGCTGAAAGTCTCACCTTGGAAAGGCGTCGTACGCTTTGGAAAACGCGGGAAATTAAATCCACGCTATGTAGGACCATTCGAGATCACCGAAACTATTGGTCTGGTGGCTTACCGTTTAAATCTACCTCCTGAATTGGATGGAGTACACAACGTATTTCACGTTTCAAACCTGAGAAAGTGTTTAGCTGATGACACTCTTATAGTTCCATTAGAAGAACTGCAAGTCGATGAACAACTGCGAATTATTGAACAACCCGTGGAAATCATGGGACGTGAGGAGAAAACCTTGAAATGAAGTAAAATTCCAATCGTCAAAGTGAGATGGCAATCTAAACGTGGACTAGAGTTCACGTGGGAACGTGAAGATTAGATGAGAAAGAAATATCCTCACCTATTTGATATAGCGTAAACATCTAATTAAGGTATGAGTTAAATTTTGGGACAAAATTTCCTTAACAAGGGGATGATGTAGCAACCCTAAAATTTTTCTTTTCCTTCCACAGAAACTGTAGCAACTTAAGGCAATTTTCGGGACGAAAATTCCTTAACAAGGGGATGATGTGACAACCGGCAATTTCTCAAGTTAACCCCGTTAATAACTTGTGTTATCTTTAGTAAACGTCCGTTACATCAGTTAACTAGAATAGTTACACGAACATTGCACATGAGTCTAGACGTCGGTCGATCAACTTGAATGTATATAATTTATAATTTTATATAAATTATATTTTATGAGTTCACGAAAACGTTTTGTCATTTTATGTGACAATTATATTTATTTTTGTTATGTGATATATAAGTATATATATACACATTATATTTTATGATTTTATGTGACGATGTGTTACGTAAATTAGCGTAAATTATACGAAGCGTTTCTATATTTTTTTATGGGAATTTAAAAATATATAGTTATGGGATATAACTATGATTTTATGTGAATCATTTATATAATTATAAATTGGTATTTATGATTTTATGTGCATCAATTCGGGTTTACATCCTACAAACGTGACACGTCAATTATATTTGTGACAAAAACACGTATACATTCGATTTAGGGTGTTCTCCGTTAACTCCGTTAGAGTTAGTAACCTTCCATTAAACTCTAGGGGCTTACCTTGCCATTAACCAAACTTGTTTTATTAAATAAAACTTTGAGGGACTGAGATTGCCATTTAAGCAAACTTGATTATGAATACATGAGATTTACAGTCGACGATCGACCGAACCGTAACCGTCGACTTCACTTTGATCGTTGCATTTAATTGCGAATTTATACACTAGTAATGTCCGATTCATATCATCGGTTGCAAATCCTAACATCAATTGGTTCACCACAATCATTCTCTCGAGCTCTCTCCCTCCATCTCTCGTTCTTCTTCTTTTTTTTTTCTTTTTCCGGCGAACCTAGAAATTCCGGCCAACAAGGCACTGATTCCCCACCATTCACACATCACGGTGATCGTGATTCTCTGCTGATCAACCCCGTAGCAACAATTTTTGGAACGGAACATTATCCGGTGGTACGGGTCGAGACTTTCGGATTCGTTTCGGCTTCAAAAACGCAACAAAACTCATTATCGGTTTGAGGTAACCACTTCTTTGTCCTAGTCGCACGTTACCCTCTCGTTTGGTTCTAGTTTCACGATTTTCCGGTGACCGGAATAAAACTCCGGCCACCGGAGTTTTGGGGAAGAAAAGGGTAACAGGCCGGAATCGGTTATATAGTTAGCGGACTGATTCTTATCACAGTTGTGTTGGCAGCGCAGTTGGTTTGGCGCTGTACCTGGAAACCATGAGGTTCCCGGTTCGAATCCCGTCTGCTCCTTATCTTTTTCTATTTACTCATAAAACCCGATTTTGGTCACTGTCCATAGTTAACATCGCTTCTGATCGAGATTTTAACAAAAAACAAATACAGCCCAGTGGTTAGGGCTTCAAAATCTAAACTTGAAGTCATGGGTTCGAGTCCCATGACCCCCATTTTTTGTGTTTTTATTTCTTTTTAACTTTTAAGCATTATTTGGTCCAAAACTCAAACCTACTAGTACATGACTAATAAACTGTGTCCCGTGAAGTTTTCATAGACCCCGTTAGGGTACTCATTGGATTTTTATTTTATGGAAATCCTATGATTTAAAAGAATTAAAAACTTATGGTTTTGTTTATATTAATATAAACTAGTTTTGAACATCGAAACATATATATAATTATATATTCGATTTATTTATGCTCATGTACACAAGCGTACGTTTTAAAGATGTCCTTTCAACTCTTGAATTTATGTCACGACATATAAATATATATTTAGGATATTTTATTTCATTTTTCGTCTACGTCTCGATATTTATATTTACGAATACATATATTTACAGATAATCTCTACAATTAGTATTTGGAATAACATACACACATTGATTTTCGTAAATCCTTGTGTCCTCAATCTAATGTCATTTTTTACTACTTTCGTAATAAATGATTTTTATCGCACGTTGGAAATTGTCACTTACGTCATATTCGGAATTACTTGTTATCGACAACGTCGTCTAGACTATGTGACTCATGTGCGAACACACACTTACGTATGTAAATTCAATAGGTGCTTGGTAGTTACACAAGACTCGGAGTCTTACTAAATTGTAGCAGCGCACCCTAAGGTGAGTTTCACAACCATTACATTACGTCCGGTTTTGGACGATAACACACGCAAACACATTACACCCGGGTTAGGGTGATAACACGACAACGTTTATGTATGATTAAAGTAGAAATCCAACATATATCACATGTTCACGTAAAATGCTTATATTTGAAAGTCCTTACTTATCGAACCGTTAATAGCAAATAGCGAGGGGATATTGGGTAGTACTACTGGGGTCTGACAAACCCCACTCAGCGGGCACGAGATGCACCACCCGACTGGCGGTCGGACTGAGGACAATGTCAGCCTAACTTACCGTGATCGAGTAGACACGGGGAAGGCAAACCACGTAAGGATTATTCCTACAACTAATTGGTCAGCTTCGGTTGCGAACGTTTTAGTGACATGAACTTAGGCTCGCTACCTACGATATGGATTGTACTGTTAATATACATGCTTACCTACGAATAAAGACTGTTGTATTCGTACTGCATACTTATACTAGATATACTTATGTGCTTATGTGAACTCACCAACATTAGTTGACACTTGCTCTTATGCATGCTTTGCAGGACGCTAGGAGAATCTGATTTTTGGGCACGTACGTTGGCTAAAACCTTTTATTTTGGGAATTTGTTTTTAAATCTTTTCAACTTGAACCGGTATTTACTTATCGGGCGTTTGCTTGCGCAACTTGACTTTTATGAGCTTCCGCTAAACATTAACTCTGTTTGATATTTCCCGTTTGGAAATATA
>JBCNJP010000123.1:110947-158947 GCA_039602395.1 Deinandra increscens subsp. villosa | reverse complement strand
AGAGATGACTGCACCCTGTGAGCAATATTAGGACCAAGTTTATTTAGGCTCATCTGATGAATAAACTGCTGGGTGCTAAAGTCAAGTTTACGACGCCTCTTGGTGAAATCCATGAAGTCAGGACCAATAAGCTTGATGTGCTCGGAACGACACTAAAAACACTAATAAAATAGACCTAAAACCTAGACCTAAGACACACCTAATTTTACCGAAATGACCTAAACCGAACCGAACCCTAAGGCAGTGAACCTGTCGGATTATAGTAAAGCTAAGGTAAGACCGGAATATCGAACCTAGGACACTATGTAAACAAAATTAAACCTAGACCTATGAAAATGGAAATACTGAGTAAATTTGGGTTTTTGATTTGATTAAGATTTAATTAACTAAAATTAACTAACTACGATCAAACAGACAAACGCAAGTAACTTTGAGGAAACTATCAAATGAGAGAAGACACCACCTAGACCTTGAATCCCAGTTAACACCTATGGCCGTACCTGACTTTGACAATTCTTATGGATCCTAGTTCACCTTTTAAGTCCTTCCTAGTACTTGTTTTCTAACGCTCGAACAAATGGTTCACCTTTTAAGTCCGTCCCATCTCAATTACCCTAGCCACTCTCGGATATACCTAAAGCACACCTAGAATAACCGGAGCTACCAACAACTACTATGACCGACACGGAATAACAAGCTAATCAAGACCCTAGTACATTTCCTTTTGAGACAATGCAACCCTAGACCTTTAACTAACCCGATTACCCGTTAAACCTGTACCTTTTAAGTCTCCGGTTTAGCAGCACATTAAAATCAAATTACCAATCAACCGAAAATGCAATAGTCCAAGGTACCCCCAATGTTGTAGAAAGCGCTAGGCAGTAGCTAGGCGGTCGGGTAGAGCCTAGGGATTAATCGGGATTAATCGGAATTAGTCGGTTTTGAAATTTTTAGAAATTTTTAAGATTTATATATATATATATATATATTTCAAAAATTAATAAATATATTCCCTAAAATTGCTCAAAGTTCCTAGAAACATAGTTTAAAATTCAAAGTCATCAACTTCAAAGTTCAAATACATCATTTCAATTACGTCAAAATAAACATCCAAAGTTTCAAATAAACATTAGTTCAAAATTCAAATCAAAGATCATCAAGTTCGTCATCTCGTCCACCACATTGTTCAATGATTTCGACATCATCTGACTCATAATCAACCTCCACATATTCCTCATCTTCCGATTCAAATTCATCATCAAGTTCTCTCGGTTGACTTGTGTTGGCACTTGCCTTAATATTTTCTTGATTAATCGATACTTCCTCAACCCCGTCGATCACCCCACTAGATTGCCCCGTGCCACCCGTTTGAACTTCATCTAAACCATCCATAATCCATTCTGGAGCGTTACCACCGTCCGCCAAAAGTAATTCACGATTTCTCAACTTTCTTTTTCTGTTTTTCTCCATCAAGTTTGCATTAAATTGAACAAAAACAAGATCATTAACTTTTGTTGGCTCAAGCCTATTCCTCTTCTTTGAATGCACCTAGTAGTTGACAACAAATATATGAGTAAATATAATTAAGGTGTAGCATAAACGCTGCCTTATTATCAACAGCATATAGATTATAGAGACAAGAAATGCCACATTGCCACATTGCCACTTAAAGAGTAGGACCACATATTTATGATCATGGCATATTTTTAACTTAAACTTATCAAAAGATTTATGAGCAGGGCATATTCCAAACAGATTTATGAACTTAAACTTATCAACTTATCATGGAATATCTTTAAGTAAATAAGTTTAAGTTACTAACCCCCTCAAACATGCTCCAATTTCTCTCACATCCCGACGAACTACTAGTTAAAGAAAGGATCCTCATATCCATCTTCCTCAAATTTGGGCATGAGTTACCATATGTTTCCCACCAATTTGCTACAATGTTAAAAGTTAAAACAAGCATATTAATGAAAAATGACAAATATGTAAATATAAAACATATACACATTGTAAGATAATATTTTAAGATAAGTATTACCTGGATCAAATTTGTCATTGTTGACCTCACATGCCTTGAGTGCGATTGGACGACTAAATTTTCCAAGCTTACCCTTGTACATTGGCAACTCAACATCCAAGATGGTGTGGTGCAAATCTTCTTGATCGGGAAATACCTCACTAACAAAGTCAACAATCGCATCATTGGCATCAACATCATCTCGAACCTCCGCATTATTATAAAAATAATAGGGGTTAAGAATGTACGCCGTCAAATGTAGGCACGTATCAAGCCTATTGGATGACTTCTTTGAGATAATGTCCATAATAGGTTTGTACAAACTTTCTTTGTCATTCAAAGCACTCTTAATATCCTTTTTTGCCCTTTGAAGCTCGCCATATATAAAACCCATTGATGGCTTCCAATCCGCATCAACCATTCGAAGTACACTGACTAAGGGTCCAAAAATATTCAAGCAACGAGTAACACCAGCCCAAAAGGAGGCAGAATTTACCGTATCAACAGCGGCTATACCCTTAACTGTCTTAGCAAACTTACAATTATCCCAATCTGGACTATTAAACATTTGTTTAAGCTCAAACTTTTTCTGATTAATACTTTGTAGAGTAAGAAACGCTGAAGCAAATCTTGTAACTCCCGGTCTCACGATATTCCTTTTCAATGTAAACTTTCTCATCATGGCCAATGTCTTGTGGTGAGCATAAATAAAGACCGTTAGCTTTTTTGATTCATCAAGTATATTTTTGTACCTTGGTATTCCACCAATACCTTAAAAAAAAAGAATATATAATCAGCAACTAAAGTAAAAACACAGCAGCTGTGTTAAAAAAAACAGCAGCTAACTACCTGCTACCTGCTGCTGTTATTATTTATTATAGAAAAAACACACCTGCTGCTGCTATATATAGTTTAAAAAACACACCTGCTGCTGCTATATATTTTTAAATAAAAAAGAGTGTTAAGGTTGTTACCTTCAAGCATGAGATTAATGGTATGTGTAGCACATGATGTCCAAAAGATTTGTTTTCTTTTCGCCTTCAACAATTTGGCGGCACCCATATTGTTAGATGCGTTATCCGTAACCACTTGGATCACATTCTCGGGACCGACGTCTTCAATACATTTATCAACATACTCAAATATATGTTTACTAGTGTGGGCTTCATTAGAACACTCTTTTGAAGATAAAAAAACCGTACCTAGCTTTGAGTTGACACACAAATTCATTATGCTTCTTCTATTACGGTCGGACCATGCATCGGTCATGATGGAGCATCCAAGAAATTTCCATTCGTCTTGGTATGTTGTCAAAGAAGTCTTAGTCTTTTCCACCTCCTTTTTCAAGTAAGTCTCTCCCATTTCATATCTAGTAGGGGGCTCCGCATTAGGTCCAAATTGACCTATCGCCTCCATCATGAACTTGAAGCTATCTCTTTCAAAGGCATGAAATGGAATCGCACATTCATAAGCCCATCTACAAATGTATTCTTTCACACGAATCAATTGCTCCTTCCGCACAACATTGTTGAGGTTACTTTGTTTGCTACATTCTTTCTTGCCTTTAAAAGTAGTAAAACTAATCCATGGGACCAAACGTACGACCTTCCTTTAAAACTCCAAAAGAATCATCAAGGTCAATTGTTTCATCACCCTCCTCAACTCCCCCTATGTTCACCCCCGCTCGCATATTATTATCAGCGTCATATTTAGCCTTCTTTTGTGTGGCCTCATCTCTCGCGTTCATCTGCTGCAAAATCTGCGTTTGATTCATGACCAGCTCTGTAAGCTCCTTCATAGTCGGCCCCTCGTTTCCTCCACCACTCTGATTATACCTCGGCTGAAAACCAGGTGGATTTCCTCCCTCTCGCCATCCTGAATTTTGGCCACTCCTCCACCCAGACTGGAACGAATTACCGAACTGGTTTCAGTTTCCAATGTAATCCACCTGCTCAGCGGGAGCAAGCGGGCAGTCTCGAGTGTCGTGAGCGCCTCTGCACAGCTCACATTTGGCTTTGATATGGAGTTTGATTTCTTCTAAGGTTTTATAAATGTTTTCTAACTCCCTAGGTGGTATAGTCTCTGAGCCAATGTGATGGACACCCCGGGTAGATGCAGATGGTGCGAGTGATCTAGTCGGGGCCAAGGTGGCTCTCCGACCTCCGGGTGCCTGCTGTTCAGCTAGTGCGAAGCTCTCGAATAATGCTTTACATTCGTCCACGGTGAGCTTCTCCATCATATAACCTCCAGCCGAAATGTTGAACTCTTTCTGAACAGAATATGGAAGTCCGTTGTAGAACTTCTCAATGATCGCCCATTCCGTCAACCCGTGTTGCGGACATCTGCTCAGAAGAGTGTTGAATCGCTCGTATGCGACCGAATAAGGCTCATCGGGGTCCATTTTGAAGGAATGGATTTCCTCCCGAGTACGTGCAGCCTTGGCTGGAGGATGATATTTCTTCAGGAATTTCAACGTCAGATCGTCCCAGGTGGCGATCGAGTTGGGCGGAAGCGTCTCGAGCCATTCGGCGGCTCGAGACGTAAGGGAGAATGGAAACAGACGCAGATATATGGTATCGTTCGCGACTCCTGTGAGTCCGAACGTGTTGCAGATGCGAATAAAGCGAGAGATGTGCGTCGGTGCATCTTCGTCCTCACGTCCATGAAATTGAATGGAGTGCGTCAAAGCGTTGATGACGTGGGACGGAACTTGCCAATTCGCGGTGTTGGCAATGTCGGGTTGGGTGATGGCAAACCGAGCGTCGGTGGCTCCGGCGCTGGCCTGCTCGTGGACGGTGCGACGGGCCGCCATGGGTGTAAGGTCGGGAAATGGGACGGGTTTGGTGTCGCGTGAGGTTTGTGTGGATGAAGATGGTTTAGAATGGGCGGTGGAAATGATGAATGCCTCGAGTTCTGTGCGAAAGAGGCGGAACCGTTCACGAATGTCCGCGTCGGGATCAGAAAGTGGTGACAGCTCAGGAGGACCTCGTGAACGGGTGTGTGGCATATAACGGGAAAAACAGACTCAAAGAGAAATTAGAACTAAAAATCTAGACTCGAGAAAAGAAATCCTATGACTCTAGACACGGAAAAACCCTAAAAGACTCAAAATTTCCTAACGACGACCTAAGTTAATTTCGCTATTGCCAAGTGTCCCCGGCAACGGCGCCAAAAACTTGATGTGCTCGGAACGACACTAAAAACACTAATAAAATAGACCTAAAACCTAGACCTAAGACACACCTAATTTTACCGAAATGACCTAAACCGAACCGAACCCTAAGGCAGTGAACCTGTCGGATTATAGTAAAGCTAAGGTAAAACCGGAATATCGAACCTAGGACACTATGTAAACAAAATTAAACCTAGACCTATGAAAATGGAAATACTGAGTAAATTTGGGTTTTTGATTTGATTAAGATTTAATTAACTAAAATTAACTAACTACGATCAAACAGACAAACGCAAGTAACTTTGAGGAAACTATCAAATGAGAGAAGACACCACCTAGACCTTGAATCCCAGTTAACACCTATGGCCGTACCTGACTTTGACAATTCTGATGGATCCTAGTTCACCTTTTAAGTCCTTCCTAGTACTTGTTTTCTAACGCTCGAACAAATGGTTCACCTTTTAAGTCCGTCCCATCTCAATTACCCTAGCCACTCTCGGATATACCTAAAGCACACCTAGAATAACCGGAGCTACCAACAACTACTATGACCGACACGGAATAACAAGCTAATCAAGACCCTAGTACATGTCCTTTTGAGACAATGCAACCCTAGACCTTTAACTGACCCGATTACCCGTTAAACCTGTACCTTTTAAGTCTCCAGTTTAGCAGCACATTAAAATCAAATTACCAATCAACCGAAAATGCAATAGTCCAAGGTACCCCTAAACTACACTTTAGCAATTAACCCTAAAGTTAACTACTTTAGCTAATCTACCTAAACCGAAAGACATTCGCGGGTAAATCATGCATTAACAATCAACTAGTAATCTGGTTTCAACACACACAAGCATCAATCATAGCAATATATGGGATTTAATAGAAAGCAAACATCAATCAAATTGTCCAAAACCAAGTACGGTCATAAAACATTAAAAGTTCATCATAGCGGTCTAGGTGGTGATACAAGTTTAGCCAACCACCATAATCACAGTCAAAACAAATATAAAGTCTGGAACTTTAACTCTAGATATGGTTCTTGAACTAATTAAATGTAAAAATCGGAAGAAAACACTAAACCGGATGCTTGAATTGATTGCAGATTATGATTCCGGCTCGATCTCCCTTCGATTCCTCCTTCTCTGTCTTCGAAAATCGCCCCTCAGCCTCTATCTGATCGTCTGGAAGTCGTAGTCTCCGAAACTAAACCCTAACATTGATTTTATATCGAGAAACCTTCTTTTGCGGGTTTTAGACCTCCAAGCGTATCGCTTGGAGGTGTGTTCTGTCTAGGCGATACGCCTGGACCTCGTGTCGCGACAAATTAGTCGGTCAAACCGACTTTGAACTTCGTTGACCAGCCGCTTCGCGCGTATCTCTTGCAACTCCTAAGGTCCCAGGCGATACGCCTGGGACCGCTTGTTCAGCTCCTTTTTTTCACTTTTCTTCTAACTTCTTCTTTGACCTCGGGATTCTATCAAAAACCTCCAAAACTCATAAAAACATAAATAAAGACTCAAGGACACAACTTAACTGAAAACAAACTAAAACTAATCAAAACCCGACTCAATTTGACTAGAATTAATATATAAAAGACACTAAAACTGGGATGTGTTTGCAACACATCAAAGCTCGTGATTGTGAGCCTCACGAAACACATATAGCACAAACTGTCGAGTCTCAACATCAAAATTCACCCGAATACATGCATCACAATCAGTTAAGGACGAACGAACAGTCTTCGTAGTGGACAGTGAACTCTTGTCCGAAGAATCAATCGTCTTCTGTTTTGGTTTTCCAGCACGATTGCACAAAATGTAACGGTGTTTTGAAACATCTCCAGAATGCCTATGTGTGCCTAATCTCGTTGAAAAGCCAGCTTTCGCAACATATGTTTCATACATATCACTAACAGCCTCCCATGAATCATATACAGAGTATAGGACAGGAACAAACGTAGGGTCAACATCTGGCTTCCAGAATATAGTCCCATCGGGTGACGAATAAACCCTACTAGTCGCACCACCTTTAACAAAAAAGAAAAAAAAAGAAAAAACATAAAGAAACAAAGATCAGAATGATAATGAAGTCAGAAACATAAATATTACATTATTATATTGTTTGTAAGACATGTAAGTTGTAAGAGAAAGCATTGTTTATCATAAGGTTTTGGAAATTACACACGTGTAATAAAACCACAATGTATAAGAGATACATATTATATATAAAGGAATTCATAATTGTATATGTTTGGACAGAGGTCAAGCATATCAAAATACGTGAAACATAATTACAGCAATGACATTATAACACGTATATGAATTTGTTACGAAAGGTTGCTATGGAAAACTTAACAAAGGTAAATAGTGAATATTTAGAGCACCAATGGCTTATTGCACAAAATTATATTACAAATAGTTTATAATATGCTTAGTATACAGTTCAAATGATAAAAGGTACTCAAAACTAGAAAGATTATAGCACAGGTACGGTTTTAAACGAAAAATGGGTACCGGTCCCGGTACCTGATATACCGGTACGGGTACCTGTCGGGTACCGGGCGGGTATTGAGTACCTGTTAGTACCGGTCCCGGTAGTACATTTACCCGAAAATCATAAAAAACGAGTCCCGGTCCCGGTACCGAAACAACCGGTACGGGTACTGTTATACCCTGAATTTTCGGCTGATAATCCAGGGTACAGGTACAGGCCAGTGACAGGAATGACCCAGGAATTGTATAACCCAGAATTTAACAGGTAAAGTTGAAATGACCCTGAATGTACCAGAAACAAGATAATGTCTCGAGGTGTCACTATAATTCAGGGAAGTCTATATTCACGTTATTCATTTTGGTTATATATTATGTAGACCCAGGATGAGTCTAATCCAAGGTCACCCTTATTTTACGAATGACCCTGCATGCTAGGACATTGTTACTAACGCGTTTTGCGCTTATATCTGATCAAGGACAGGTTGACAAAGTCTACTAACGGTCGATTGGAATAAGCTGAAGACCTATTTCGCACGTGGTCAAAGTCAGTTGGCTGGAAACTCGGATAGCTAACGGAAAGAGACGTTGGAGGGAAGATCCCTGAAATATCGGACAAGCTGTTGAAGATCCCTGGAATATCGGACGAGTTATTGGAGCTCTCGGAGTATAAATAGGACCTTTAGTCGTTTATTTTCAGCTCATTCGAGCTTTACTCATTGTATTCTCGTACTTTTCATCTGAAAACTCAAGTGTACTCGAACGTTTAAGTGATCAATAAATTGGTAGCGTGTGTTATCTCTACCCGGGGTTTTTATGCCGGCGGCGCCTTAGAGACATCTAAGGGCTAAGGGCTTTTCCCTAGTAAAATTCTTGGTGTTCTTGCTTACATTTAAGGTTTCATTTGTGTTATCCAAATTATCAAACAATTACTTGATTTAATTCACGTTTTACCCAGGATTTTACCTATTGTCCCTGGAATTCGACCACTGTCCCAGGATTTTTACAAACTTTCTTCACAAATTGATCTTTGGCACTAAACCTCACAATCAAATTTGGTTCAATTTTTACTAATCTAGCTTTGGTAATTTTTAGCCAAAACAATTTGGCGCCCACCGTGGGGCAATTGGTGTCAATTTTTTGTCAAACTCTTTTCAGATTCGTCTTAAACTTGATTTTCACCAAAATCCATCAAAAAATGTCAACACAAATGAACACCTCGAATGCTTCAGTTCCTGCTCTCAGCATTTCAACAAGTGGGGCCATTCCACCAAGGGTCAATACCTCAACTACAACCACACGCAATGACAGCTCCACAATCAACCCTGAACGAATTGAGACGGATAGCGTCCGTGAAGACCCTGTTCTGATATCTAATGATGATATCCTCTCATCACTCACAAGAATGGAACGCTACATGGAACGCCAACAAAAGCTGAATCAGGAATTCCTGGCCCAACTAAGCAGTGTGAGATCAGAGATACCTAGGGCTGCACCAGCTCAACCTTCTCCACTTGACCCTAGGATTCTGAATTTCAACACCCCTGGGAATAATTCCAGGGTGCATGAAGACGTCACCCCACTGAATGGGAGATCCACATTCTTTCCTACTCAAACGACTCATACTGATCAACCCAGGATGTCTACCATCAGAGACACAGTCACTAATCCTGGGACAAACATACCCCAGGATGTCGGTAACACTTCCCAAACTTTCACTCATTATGCAAATACTAATAATTCATTGCATGATCCAGGGATCAGCCCGTCAGTGGAGCGAGAAATCCAGAAACTCAAAAGGATGATCTCAAGTGTCCCAGGAGTTGTGCAGCCTATTCCTGAAGTTGGACCAGCAAGCCATAGGGTATCCAGGTTTGCGCCACCAATTTGTGATGTGGAGATACCCAAGAGGTTTCAAACTCCCAGCATGAAACCTTAAGATGGCACAACAGACCCTGAAGAACACGTGGCGCAGTATCGCGAAAGAATGGATGTTATCTACATGCCCCCTGAAATTAAGGAGGCATGCCTATGCAAAGGATTCGGGTCTACTTTGACAGGAGCAGCCTTGAAATGGCTCCTGAATGTTCCCCCTTACTATATTACTTCGTTTTCACACTTAATTAATTTGTTTAACAGTCAGTTCTCTTGCAGCCGCAGCTTTGAAAAACTAACGAGCGATTTGTATAGGGTGACCCAGAATGCAAGCGAGACCCTAAGGAGTTTTGTTAGCAGGTTTAGCAGGGAAGCCTTGGAGATACCAAACATGGACATGGCAACTGCGGTTCAGGCCTTCAAGATGGGACTCAACAAGGACTCACCATTCTATCAAGATCTAGTCATGAATCCATGTCACAACATGGACGAAGTCCGTCACAGGGCAATACGCTTCATCAGGCTGGAGGAGGACAAACTAATCCTGGGAAAGGGTGAATCCTCCCCAGGATTCAACAGCTCCAACAGGAAATCAGAATCCTCACATCCTAGGTCACAGCGATCTAAGCCGTACTCAAGGCCCGACGAGCGTCGAGTGAACAGTGTGGACCAGGATGAAGAGGAAGAAGAATATCCTTCCATTAATGATTGTTGCTTTACTACTGATGTTTCTGGTATTATGTTTGCTATGCAGGACCTTGGAGACAAAGCAAGGTGGCCCAAGAAAAATGATAAACCTTCCACCTGGAAGGATAAATCCAAGTGGTGAGCTTACCATGAAGACTTTGGTCATCAGACCGAGGATTGCATGGCCCTGAGAAGAGAAATCAGCTATCTACTTAGCAAAGGCTACTTGAAAGAGCTCCTGGGAAAAAAGAAGGATAAATCCAGGGAACAGAACTCAAAATCCAGGGACAATGGTGCAAGGTCCCAGGATTTTGGACGTCCTGATGACCGTCTTGAAAGAGCATCCTCTCCGCCCCCGGACTCTACGGTAATACATTTTATTTCTGGTGGTTCTGACATTTGTGGTACCTCCTATTCTGCAGCGAAGAGGCATGCCAAGGAATCCAAGTCAGAAAGAGAGGGGAGACCCAGGAAGAGCTCTGTCCAACCTGATGTCAAGGAAATTGTATTCGGGGAAGACGATAAACTCGATATCATAGACCCTCATCATGATGGATTAGTGATAACACTTCACATTGCCAACAACATAGTGAAGAGAATCTTAATAGATGGGGGCAGTTCAGTAATTATAATCCAGCTGGAAGCTTTGCAAAAGATGGGAATTCCACATTCAGAGATCGTTTCGAAATCCACGGTACTCGTGGGTTTCAGTGGTGAAACAAAAAATACCTTGGGTGAAATCAAACTTCCAGTCTACGTTGAAGGGCTCAACTCGGTTCAACGTTTCTGTGTGATGGATGCACCGTCAGGGTACAATGTAATCCTGGGTAGGCCCTGGATTCATGACAACAGGGCTGTACCCTCAACCTATCACCAATGTGTGAAACTGCCGACACCCTGGGGTGTGATCACAGTCCATAGCGACCAGCAAGAAGCCAAGGAATGCTACACTACATCAATGAAAATATCTTCCAAACAAAGACAAGGATAGCAATTAAAGAAAAAGGCCCGGGAAACCCTGGAAGCGAGGGAGCAAGACGTCAAAGCCGTTGAACTGGACCCTTCAAATCCAGGGAAGAGAGTCTATATAGGAACAAATATCCCAGGGCCGATAGAAGAAAAGTTAATACATCTGCTAAGGACCAGGATGTCGACCTTCGCTTGGTCTCATTTTTTGACGACATGACAGGTATTTCTAGATCCATTATTACACATAAGCTTGGAATTGATAACTCTTTCAGGCCCATACATCAAAAGAGGAGGAAATTTGCACCAGAGAAAAACGTAATAATCCAGGAGGAGGTCGATAGACTTCTGAAAGCAAGTATGATTAGAGAAGTGAAGTTCCCCAGGTGGCTAGCCAATGTGGTGGTAGTGGGCAAGAAGAATGGTAAATGGAGGGTATGCGTGGATTACACATACCTGAATCGTGCATGCCCAAAAGATCCATTCCCACTACCTCACATAGATTCCATGGTTGACGCGACAGCAGGCCACGAAATGTTGACTTTCATGGACGCTACCTCAGGATTTCAACAAATCCAGATGGAACCCCAGGATCAGGAAGATACGACATTCATAACACCAACAGGTATATATTGTTATATAGTTATGCCCTTTGGACTAAAAAATGCAGGGGCAACGTATCAGAGATTGGTCAATATGATGTTCAAAGAAAAACTGGGGGACACGATGGAGGTGTATATCGACGATATGGTAGTGAAATCCAGGGTCACCAATGACCATGTCCAGGATGTCAAGGATTCCTTTGACATCTTAGACAAATACAACATGAAGTTAAACCCAGAAAAATGCCATTTTGGAGTTGAAGCAGGCAAATTCCTGGGATATATGGTAACCAAGAGAGGCATAGAAGCAAGTCCAGAGCAGATCAGGGCAATAGCCAATTTACAATCACCATCCAGCACCAAAGACGTCCAAAGACTTACAGGTAGAATTGCTGCCCTGAACAGATTTATATCAAAATCCTCGGAAAGATGCAGGGAATTCTATGATATTCTAAAGAAGAACAAGAAATTCGAATGGAAGGAAGAACATGAGAAGGCATTCCAAGATTTGAAAACATACTTGTCCACGGCACCCTTGCTGATGAAGCCTAATCCAGGGGAGCCCCTGTCCCTGTATTTAGCAGTTTCCAGGAATACGGTAAGTGCGGTCCTGACTAAGGATGCAGAAGGTCAGCAACATCCTGTTTATTATGTAAGTAAGAGTCTACTTGATGCTGAATCCAGGTACTCACATCTTGAAAAACTTATATTAGCCCTAAGTATGGCATCTACTAAACTCAGACACTATTTTGAAACTCATACAATTCATGTTAGAACTAATTACCCTATAAAGTCTGTTTTGAGAAAACCAGAAATGTCAGGTCGAATGGCTAAGTGGTCGGTGAAGCTAAGCGCGTATGATCTGATCTACGAGGCCAGAACAGCTATAAAATCCCAGGCTCTAGCTGATTTTGTGGTTGATTTCAGTACTGACATACAACAAGAGGCGGACCATGAATTCCAGCAGCTTAAACAAAATTTCAGGTCATGGACCTTGTTCACTGATGGAGCATCAAATATCAGGGGGACAGGCCTAGGAATTGTACTGAAATCGCCACAGGGGGACATGATACCCCAGGCTGTCAGATGTGGATTTCAAACAACTAACAATGAAGCTGAGTATGAGGCCCTAATTGCTGGGTTACACTTAGCATTACACTTGGGAATTCAGCACATCCAGGTATACGTTGACTCTCTTCTTTTAGCTAACCATTTTAATGGATCTTATGCAGCTAAAGGAGAGAAATTGATTAAATACTTGGAAGTGGTAAAAAGAATGTCCCAGGACTTTCAAAATCTTAATATTCAACAAGTACCAAGGGAGGAGAATGCTGAAGCAGATGCATTGGCAAACTTAGGTTCAGCATTCAAAACTCTTGAAGACACTCATATTCCTATAATTCATATACTAACACCAGCCATAGACCAAGGTACAGATACCCAGGATTCTGCTATAGCAGATGAAATCCTAGTATCCAGCACCCAGGATTCTTCAACCCAAGAGGAATCCTGGACCAGACCAATTATTCAGTATTTGCAGGATGGTACTATTCCAGAGAATGAAAAGGATGCCCGTGCATTCAAGATAAGGGTAGCCAGGTACGTGGTTATCAAAAATATATTGTATAGAAAATCTTTTGCAGGTGTATATTTGAGGTGCTTGGAGAAGGATCAAGCCCAGGAAGTTCTCAAAGATATCCATGAAGGCGATTGTGGAAATCACACAGGGGGCAGGTCCCTAATGTCTAAGATCCTAAGAACAGGGTACTATTGGCCCACCATGAGGAAGGACTCCCAGGATTTCTCCCAGAAATGTGACGCCTGTCAAAGACACGCCAATGTCCCTCACCAGCCTGCAGAACCATTATATCCTATTCCAGCATCTTGGCCCTTCATGAAGTGGGGAATGGACATTGTTGGTAAATTACCCAAGGCCCCTGGAGGAAAGGTATTCATGTTAGCAATGACTGATTATTTCTCGAAATGGATCGAAGCCGAGACGTACGTCCAGGTCAGGGAAAAAGAGGTTATATCTTTCATCAAAAGGAACATCCTAACAAAATTTGGAGTGCCGTCTGAGATTGTCTGTGATAACGGGTCCCAATTTATTGGGAGTAGAACCACAGGATTCTATGAATCCTGGGGCATAAAGATGATAACATCAACACCGGTACATCCTCAAGCCAATGGCCAGGCTGAATCAAGCAACAAAATTATAATAAAAAACTTGAAGAAAAGGTTGAAAGAGAAGAAGGGAAGATGGGCAGAAGAATTACCCTTGGCACTATGGGCGGATAGGACCACATCCAAAAATGCCACAGGCCAGACCCCATTTTCCTTGGTCTTTGGTACTGAAGCAGTTATCCCAACCGAAATGGTGATCCCAACATTCAGGGTCAGTTCTCAGACCTAGGATTCGAATGATCAATCCCTGGTTGAAGACTTAGATACCCGATGAACTAAGAGATCAAGCAGCTTGGAGGATGGCGGCTTATCAACAAAGAATTTCCAAGACATACAACAAACATGTGAGGATCAGAAGGTTTAAAGTGGGAGATCTAGTCCTTATAAAGGTGTTTCAGAACACAACAAATCCAGGGGATGGAAAGTTGGCTCCTAAATGGGAAGGTCCCTACCTGATTGACTCTGAGGCTGGTAAGGGGGCATATTGGTTAGCTAATATGGAAGGAGATCTACTACCACGACCTTGGAATGCAATTCATCTAAAGGCGTATTTCATGTAAGGCTTCCTGTCCTAGGATTCGACTACCCAGGTATGTGTTTGATTTTAAGTTAATGCTGGAAATCCAGGTTAGTTCTTCTCACTTAATTTATTTCATTTATTCCTTTACCTTCATTATTTATTTATTACCATCAGTTACTTGTTACATTTTATTTTGAAATTGGTATTCAACGTCTTGAATTCGCTAAGATCTATGTTTTGCCCAGAATCCAGGGTATCCCAGGATTCAGGGTACCTAACATGCAGGATCTTCAGAAAATCAAAACGTATGGAACAAAGCATGCTCGAGACACTCCAATTCGACAACAATCAGCGTATATCTCCTAAGTTTGAGACTGGCCATCTCACCTCCGTATGGGTAAGGCCTACACCCATTTCTAAGGTTTGAGGGTTGAACACCCTCCATTCGAATATGGGCTATCACGCCTCGCCCGGGACGCACGTGGCAATTTTTGCCCCGCCCGAGACGCACGTGATCCAAGTATGAAACCCTGGGATTGTGGGATCATCCGTGTTAATAGCATTGGTGGCAACCTCCCAATCCAGGGACTTATGCGGATCCCTTAAGGTTTAAAACGATTAACGCTTTTTCAAGATGGATTGGTGCTAACGTACCAACTTAAGACTCCGAGGACATGCCCTAGCCGGTCAGTACGACTAAGAGGAAATCCCTAGTTCGCCAGTACGGCACCGGGCATGACCCCAGAAATAACTCAAGAGACTGCCTAGTGGCCCAGGATTACTAATCCAGGGTCATGACGGTTAAAACCTAAGCAAATTAACTACCTAGCTAGTTAATTCTAATCTTTATGTGCATGTGACAGGGAACATTCACAAGATTATCAAGGCTACAAGGATTCCTAAATCCTGGGGGCAACCCAGGAATTCTAAGGTAAACCCTAGAATAATTCTACACATCAACAAATGCATTTCAAATATTTCAAACACAAGCATGTAACTAAGGCAGTTATATATATATAAAACCTAACCTAGGCCCGGAAAAGCTCCGGACGTCCCAGGATAGGGACATACCAAAAGACCCTGGATTCCACATCCAGGGGTGGGACATTGTCTAAAACAAAATAAACCGGGAAACATCATCCGGCATTACATCACATGCGCAAAATAAAAGTGTTTTTTAAAAACATCAACCACAAAAGACGAGAAGGTGACCCCTGTTCTTCAAGCTGCATCTTGGGGCACCTCCTTAGCTTCATCAACTGGGACCTCCACCGCTGCCTCGGACCCCTGGACTGGCTGCTCTCCTTCCTTCGGCTGGTCAATCTCCATGGCGTGGCTAGCAGGATCCTTAGATGGGGTACCCTTGCTATACCCAGGGTCAGCGTCGGGGTCACACCCAGCGGGGATGGTTGCGCCTAATTCGCGCAGTTTGTTTGCCCATCCAGTCACATCCCACTTGGGGTTCTGAAACCCGAGATCCTTAGCCTCATTCGCCATTTTCAACCTGCATTGGAAAAGGGAGATGCGAGCAATGAGTTTGCCTTCATCGCCCTTTGCAGCCAAGGCAGCCTCATGAGTAGTCCGTGCCTCCACTTTCTTCTTCTCGAGATCCTGCACCAGCCCCAGGTTTTTGTTGGCCGCTATCCTGACCGAGTTCAACTCCTTGGTCAGAGCGGCAACCTCTTTCTTGGCAGAAGCCTCAGGATCCTGGGCCCGCTTTTCAGCAGCCCAGACCAGTTCCAGGAATCGCCCAGCAATCTACAGGAAAAGGTAATTTGATTAATATTTAAGACCTTGAATTAGTTCATTGTGTAGAAAATTCAGGGGTACCCTGGATTAACTTACTTGGCGAGAAGAAGCCTCGGCATGGGCACGAAGCTCAGCAGCATCCAGATTCTCCAGAGATTGCACGACACGAGTGGTAGCAGTAAAACTGGCCCTGGTCTTGCGCTTAGTGCCAGAGATCTTTGAAGGAGGAGCTTTGGGAGCAGTCATGGGTTCGGTCTTCACGGAAGCAACAACTTGCAGGTCCTATTCAGATTCACCTAGCAGAAGGTCGTCCAGATCAAGGTTTTCCAGGATGATGGGAGTGGCGGCAGCTAGAAAACAGAAGTATCAAAAATTAATAGAGTCCAAGGCACAAAATCCAGGGTACCGGTGTACTTACAGCTTGACATACTATGCGAAGTGGAGGAAGCGGCTTGGTGAAGATCAGCCCCGAATTCTCTATCAGCTTCACTGATGCTCAGGAAGGCCACGAATCTCTCGAGTGTCCCTGGATTAGCTGGACCGATGGAACTCAAGCTGGGAACTGCAAAATAAAAATCCAAGGTTAGTATTTGAATAACATATAATAAAAGCGAAATTCCTAATCCCTGATGCAGGTGAGAACCTACCATCTACTTTCCATCTAATCGGAAGACTCCTTCCTCCTGGAATGGTAGATCTCTTCACGAAGAAGAACTTTCCCTTCCATTCCTGGTGAAAAGAGGCCCGAGGAATCATCTGAACTTCTTTGTTCAAGGCTTTAAACAGGAATCGATTACTACCGTGGGACTTGAGCTCGTAACCCTGGGCCAGCTCAGACAAGCCGACCTGGGAGTCGAACTCGTCGTTCAGACGGTCGATGGTACCCAGGATTCTCCAAATGATGGGAGGAGTTTGGGCGAAAGCCAGGCCAGTGGCTTTGAAGAATTCAGCCACTAACCCAGTGAAGAGATATGGGAGTCCCATGGAGAAAGGAGCAAAAGGGAAGCAGATCCAGGTCTTAGAGCAAAAATCCGATCGAACCCTTCTGTCGAAGGGTCTGATCTCAGCGGACTCAGGAAGGAGACCCGACGATAACAATGTAGCTATGTCAGCGTCGGTAAAAGTGCAGGCCTCGAGCGCTTGGCTCTGTAAGTAGAACTGGTCGAGGAAATCCTCAATTCCAGTCTCTTCGGCCGTTGTCTCCGCTCGTATCTTTTTAGGAGTCATGGTCGGAAAAGAAAAGAAGACCGGCGAGAGGAAGTTTACCTGATCGGAAAAGAAAAGAAGCTGGAGGATCAAGCTGATGAACCTTGCTCTCGAAAATGGTAACGGTGAAGAGAGAAGGGGTGAATGCAGGTATTTAAGGGGGTTTAGAAGTTATAGAGGTGATGGGACACGACCTCACTACGTGGCGCGACAAATCCGTATTTAACGGACACGATCGAAACGAGGGGTGATTTGACCCAAAGTTTGAAATTTTCACAGCTG
This sequence comes from Deinandra increscens subsp. villosa, assembly GCA_039602395.1. Lineage (NCBI taxonomy): Eukaryota > Viridiplantae > Streptophyta > Magnoliopsida > Asterales > Asteraceae > Deinandra > Deinandra increscens. The sequence continues at coordinate 141,189 of JBCNJP010000123.1, read as the reverse complement.
TAAATTCTATCCACAACTCGCGAAAATTTGGGGGCAATTGTTATACCCTGAATTTTCGGCTGATAATCCAGGGTACAGGTACAGGCCAGGAACAGGAATGACCCAGGAATTGTATAACCCAGAATTTAACAGGTAAAGTTGAAATGACCCTGAATGTACCGGAAACAAGATAATGTCTCGAGGTGTCACTATAATTCAGGGAAGTCTATATTCACGTTACTCATTTTGGTTATATATTATGTAGACCCAGGATGAGTCTAATCCAAGGTCACCCTTATTTTACGAATGACCCTGCATGCTAGGACATTGTTACTAACGCGTTTTGCACTTATATCTGATCAAGGACAGGTTGACAAAGTCTACTAACGGTCGATTGGAATAAGCTGAAGACCTATTTCGCACGTGGTCAAAGTCAGTTGGCTGGAAACTCGGATAGCTAACGGAAAGAGACGTTGGAGGGAAGATCCCTGAAATATCGGACAAGCTGTTGAAGATCCCTGGAATATCGGACGAGTTATTGGAGCTCTCGGAGTATAAATAGGACCTTTAGTCGTTTATTTTCAGCTCATTCGAGCTTTACTCATTGTATTCTCGTACTTTTCATCTGAAAACTCAAGTGTACTCGAACGTTTAAGTGATCAATAAATTGGTAGCGTGTGTTATCGCTACCCGGGGTTTTTATGCCGGCGGCGCCTTAGAGACATCTATGGGCTAAGGGCTTTTCCCTAGTAAAATTCTTGGTGTTCTTGCTTACATTTAAGGTTTCATTTGTGTTATCCAAATTATCAAACAATTACTTGATTTAATTCACGTTTTACCCAGGATTTTATCTATTGTCCCTGGAATTCGACCACTGTCCCAGGATTTTTACAAACTTTCTTCACAAATTGATCTTTGGCACTAAACCTCACAATCAAATTTGGTTCAATTTTTACTAATCTAGCTTTGGTAATTTTTAGCCAAAACAGGTACGGGTATCGGTACGGTACCGGTACGGGACGGGTATCGGTACGGGTACCAGGTACCAAATGCTCATCCATATTTCAAACAATGAATATTGAGAATGATATAATCGGGTTGATAAGCTGTGCTACTAAAAGTTTTAGGAGAGCCTCACGAACTAATTAGCTATTTAAATTCAAAGTTTTTTTATAATGATTGTTTTATTTATTGTTATTACAATTCTTGTCACATTATTGACTTTTTATATATGAGTTTTTGACTTTATATTATAATAGAAATTTTTGCTTGCCGAGTCGAGAACTGTAGTCATGCCATTTTCGTTGTCCATCACCAACGCCACCGCATGCTGCCGCTGCCCCGCCACTGGCACCGATCACTTTTTGCCAACCGAACCCTTCATGATTCGCGAAGGGTAAGCTCCAGCCGGTTCGCGATACGCGACCATCTTGCAAGATAGATTTATGCATGTCTTGCTTTTCGTGCACCTTTCGTCTCGCTGCACCCTTACTGTCTTGAATGTTTGTTCAATCACCGCACAAGTATATCTAAACTTCTGATAGTTTAGTTTTAGTTAGTGTTAATTATGATTGTGGTTTCATCATAATATATGTATTTGCGTGATTGGGTTGACCTGATCCTGTTGTATCGGTTTTTGACATGCTATACGCGTTAGTATTATTATTAGAGTTTTAATTAATGTTTCCGTCTTTCATGTAGAATTAATTGATATTTAATTATGCTAAAACTCTAATTTGGTAAACTAGTTAATCCTGTCGTCACTAAGTATTTAATTTTAAAAAACTTCATCGGATAACCCGTATATCACTGTCAGAACCCAATTGTGGTATCAGAGCCTCAGTCACCTCCCGCAAATCTAGACCAGTCGGGTTTAAACTGGTAGTTTCGCAAATTGGATGAAAACTGAAAGTTGCGAATATATATTTAAATTGCAAAATTATTAATTTGGTCAATTTGGTTCCACCAAATTAATGCAATTTATTATTTGATTGCATAGATACGTTTAGCCTCATCTATGCCCACTTTGTGTCCAAGACACTATTAGTACGGTGCTGAAGGTTCCAATACTAGAGTGTTTCAAAAGAAAGTAATAGATGTCCCAAGTGGTCAACGTGCCAAGTACGGTGCTAAAGACTCCAATACTTTCACCTTGGAAGGTACCCTACATGCCAAGTGCGATGCTAAAGGCTTCAACACTGACGTTTCGGTAAATACGTTCTAAGTAAGACTTGACTTAGGATGGCATAGACTACTAGTTTTAAAACTTACCAAATATGGTTATTAAGTCAGGATCTTAAATCGTGAGCGTTTAACATAAACGTAATGGGTCAATTCCAATTGTTTTTTGAAAAATATACTCTAGAAAAAGGTGGAATTGGTCAACTCTGGTGAAAGCCGATCCATAAAACCTCCTAAATCAGTTTATTCATAAACATAAATTATTAATAAAATGATATAAGCTAGAGTAAATTGCAAATTGGTCCCTGTGGTTTGGACCAAATTGCAGAATATTTCAAAATGAATTTTTTTTACATAGAGTGCTCTGTGGTTTGGGGTTATTGCAAATTTAGTCCAAAACATTAACTCTGTTAGAAAATATTTGTTAAGTCTAGAGACATTTTCGTCTATTTAACTAAGATTATTAATGCTAGGTACAATTTGTTAATGCATAATAAATTGACTATTAAGAAAACTTAATTTAAAGATGAAGCACAATTCATTCATGTAATTTCCTGAACTAAATAAAAATTTAAAAAAAGGAAAATTGGATTTTAATAATACAAGTTTTGCCTTGTTGGCGGATAATAATACGAGTTTAAAAATTGCATCACAATAATACGAATTTTGTAAGTATTGGATTCTAATGATACACCGTTAGTTTTTTACTAACGGTGTTAGTTTTTGCTGTATTGGCTGGTGACGTGGATCCTACGTGGCATGTTTTAACCAAGTAATGAAAGAAAGGGACTTGTTTGTAATTTCTTTAAAGATTTGGGTAAAAAATAAAAAAAGAAAAAAATCTATAAGCTGGTCTCCACTTCTCTCCCCCCCCCCCTCCTCCGATCCAATTCCGGCGACCCTGCGATCAAAATTCCGGCGAACAAACACAGCAGCGGGCATCAAACACCTTCATACCCATTTTAACATCATCCAGACATCATCAACTACATCATCACCGTGAACCAGAAGCTATCCTCGCCGAAAATTGCAATTGGCCCGCCGGATTTTAGGCAGAGGTCGGCTCGTTTCTTGAAATCGCAGTTGGTGGCGGTTGTTCCACCAAAATAACCACTAGCGCGACCTGTCCGGACCACCACCAGCTCATCCCTACCTTGATTCATCACTGTTTAACTCACCGGAACCCTAATCGGGTTTTTTGAAGTCGTAGCCGCTGAGAAGATAGGGTAAAAACGGAGCTGAGTTCGATCATAAGGGAAGAAAGGAGGAGGAGAGCATGTAAGCCCACGGGAGGCCCTTTGCCGGAGGTGCTGGATTCACCGGAGACGGCGCCGGAGCTTGTGGTTGCTCCGGTGAACAAACTTTGTTTTGAGGTTGGAAGGGATGAACGGGAAGGATAACTTTTTTTTTTGTGTTTTTTTTTAAACCCAAATTTTTAAAGAAATTACAAACTAGTCCCTGTTGTTTAATAAATTTATTAAAAAGGTCACATAGCATGCCACGTCAGCAAGAGACTAACACCGTTAGTAAAAAACTAACGGTGTATCATTAGAATCCAATACCTACAAAATTCGTATTATTATGATGCAATTTTTAAACTCGTATTATTATCCGCCAATAAGGCAAAACTTGTATTATTAAAATCCAATTTTCCTTAAAAAAAATAAAAAAACCAGTAGGACCCACCACATCTTCTCTAAGTCTCCAACCCACACCTCCGAGGCTCCAATGCCATGTCTTCCCCAACAGGCCACAAGGCCCACAACCATGGTCCATGGCACCATCTTCTTCGACAACAACCCAGCCACCTCATCGAGTCCACCGCCACCGCCGACAAACCCACTCGTACACCATCAGAAAAAAGGTGTCATCACCGGTTATAACCTTCGATCTAGGACGCAAGTGGCCGGAATAGCGGCTGTCATCACCGGTATTACCTGCACCCACCGGAAATCGCGTTTATGAAGCCGGCTACACCCAAAACGGTTGTCGAATGTAAGGATTGAACGAAATCGGAGGCCAGTCGGCTACACAACTATCCGGAATCGTGCCTGTCATTATCGATGTAGGATCCAAGCTATGGGTGTCGATCTAGGACACAACTCACACAACTAGTCGGAATCGGAGGTCGTCACCAGTAGCCGGAAAACTGGCTACACCCATAGCACTCAGTGCTCTTTCTGGTTTCCGGCGGTCGGTCTGGTGGTGGCGACTTCCTCCGGCGGTGGTTGGTGATTGAACCAACGAACAGAATACTTGTTTCAACTTTTTAATTTTTTATATTTAAATAGTTTGGATAATTTACATATTTAGTCCTCTGATTTTAATATATATTTGTTAATAATCTATATGCATTACATATTGTACCTAGTATTATAACTTGTACCTTAGTTAAATAGACGAAAATGCCTCTGGACTTAACAGATATTCTCTAACGGAGTTAGTGTTTTGAACTAAATTTGTAATAAACCCAAACCACAGCGTACCCTATGCAAAAAAGTTTCATTTTGAAGGATTTTGCAATTTACCTTAAACCTTAGGGACAAAATTTGCAATTTACTCTATAAGTTAATTTATAAGGTTAAGTTATGTAATCATTCTTGACAGATGACTCTAATTTTGACATTTTGCCCTGATGCAGAATGGGAAGCAATCAAATGGCTCAAGAACGATGATTATTCAAACACTCAAATAGAACTCAAAGTTCATGAACAAACGTTCAATATTCAAACAAAATCAACTACCTAAAACGAATTACAATGTTCTTTAAATAGATAAAGAGAAACTTGAAAAACAAGATAAAACTAAAAAGGAAACTATTAAAAATAATAAATTAACAAAATAAAGATGTGGTTGCGGGTTCGGGTACGGATCATCCGGATCCGTATCATGCCCCCTCTAATTTCAACTAATCTGGCTTCATTTCTGTCTATATTTTCACGGATAAGTGGTGGATGGTAATGTTTATACGCCGAGTATGTCCATATACACACCATATAGAGGTAGGTGGGTGAAATTATCCATTTCTATCTATAAATATACCCTAAATATATCATACTCGTCACATTTCTACCTCCCAAACAATTTTTATAAAATTTGTTTGTTCCACAAATATATATATATATATATATATATATATATATATATATATATATATATATATATATGAGCAGCAACCCTAAGTTGTATTCGATTCGTTCGTCAAATTTGTACGAGGACGGATTGGCCGTAGAAGATGTGTACTCACAACATCCCGAGTACTTCACGCTAAAATTATATTTCGGCGACAATTTTACATCTTCACCTGGAGGAGATACGAGGGCGATGCATGTGTTCATGTTGACTACATACACGTATGTAGGTTTACGTTTTCTTACATGGATTTAATAATGCAGGATCTCGGGTTTCAAGATACGACCAACCTATGGTATTACTTTAAGCCCAAGAATAATAATGATTTTGATACGGGTTTGATGAGTTTAGTAAATGATTCAGACGCCAGTTTGCTAACCAAGTACAACGTTGAAAACGATGACAGGAGTATAAGGGTGTACGTTCTGCAGAGTGAGTTGGACGACTACGACGGCAAGAAGTTCAAAATGGAATGAAATATGTTAAAGGAGTTTATGGAACGGCTCCCTATGTAACGCTTTTGTTTGTATTAATATTTAAAAAAATGTTGTAAGGCGTATCTATATATTATGTGGTTGATGGTGTTGAAATGTGATAACGGGTGTCGAGACCGCTACAAATAATCCTAAACTTAAACCTATAGATAGGGTAAGTAGGGTGTCAATCCAGGGGAGTTAGTAGTCACCGGTGATTTAGAATTTAACTAACTAACTAAATTAACTACCTAAATCTAGATTACTGTTACTAACCTAGATTGACCTGAACTTAACTAAACAAATTTAATCTAAGAAATAACTAAAATTGCCTCTTGGCTGTTGAATTGATTGCTGAATAAAAATTGATTAATAAAACTAGATTACTGATTATCTAAAACGAAACCTTATGTGACGAAGATAACTACTTTTGGATCCTGGTTGGTTACCGATCTGGGTAAAACTTAATTAATTGCTAATATCACATAGACATGATCCCCAATTGCCTAATCGACCTAATAACCTAGTTTCCTAATGTGCTGCTTAGTTCCTACCTGTCACACCCCGGACAAATGATTGGGTGTGAGCGAGATGGAATCATAGTCACAGATATACAGAACAACTACTACTAAATTCAAACGTTAATTAAAACATAATATCATTAATTGTTGCAGCGGAAAGAGTGATAAACGACATTATCTTACATCTGAACTTTTAAAGTCAAGTTTCATTTATTGAAAACATAAAGTAGTTATTTAGGATAGATTGGGACTAAGACTCCAACGAAGCAGGTCCGAATATAAAGACGAAGTCCCATTTGCACGGCTTCCATGATCAGCTAATTACCTGAGAAATCATGAGTTTAAAAGGTCAACATAAAGTTGGTGAGGTTCACAGGTTTATGACTCGATAGTAAGGTTGTAAAACAGTTTTCAGAATACTTAAATGTTACATTGGCTTACTGTTGTAGTTGTATGATCTCACCTGAACCTTGATTTCAAATACTAACGGTTTACCCACCCATGGTATCCTCACCCGAGAGATACCGAACAGGCAAGAATAACTGACGTGTACCCCTTGACAATATACGAAGTCAGGATTGGAGCTACCAAACCGGGCAGGGTTGTCAACCCAAATAGATCTATTCACTAGTTATCGTTTCGATCAGAACTAATTGAAATCAACTAATGGTGGGATTCAGTTGTACTAACGTTTATAACGATGAAGTACCAGTTGGGCATTCAGTAAGAGAACAGATAGTCATACGGCTAACAGTAGACCATAACATTAAGTTAAAAAAGTTTATCAGTTCATGATTTCTCCCCCATAAGTGTAAAACAGTTGTAAAGAAAAGGGGCCGTGAAACTCACTTGATTTTCAGTGATGATGAATTGCCGAGTGACAACTAGCAAGTAAAGTCCTATTAAAACATAAGACAACATGCATAAGGGTCCACATAATCATTTGAGTAACGAACGTTACCCAAATGATACCGGTCAAGTCTTGACGTATAATCCCGTTTGTAGCGTTTGAAAACCCGTTAGTTAATCAGTTTACAATCAGTAAATGCAATCGTCCACGTATACAGGCATTTAATGTAAATAAATACAAGTATTAAACATGCGATAACGTATCATGAAGTCCAGTTCAATCAAGTCCTGAATATTGTTTTAAATAATAATACTTATTATTATTTTTATGTTCGCTCGATCGATTGAATAATAAATCGCATTAAGTTATAATATATATAACTAGGGTTGATAATTATTATTGAAATAATTATTATAACTTGTCGAAATAATTTTATTAAATTATTACAAGTTAAGTGATTTAACATAAGTAGGTAAATATTAAATGTTATTTAATTTTTAAATTATGTTAATGAAAAATTAGGGTTTTGAATTAATATAAATATAATTATCATTAAAATAATTATATTTACCAACCAAAATGATTTTAATTCAAATTAGGGTTTTTAAAATTCATAAAGATAATTATTTGTCGAAAATAATTATTTACGATTTGTTACGTCGTAAAACGTTTTTAAATCGTTTAAAGATTTCGTTTCAATTTCAAATGTTTAAAAATAAACATTTGATCCGGTTAAAAACGTTTTGATTATTTTGATTCTTTAAAATAATCAAAAATGTTTAAAATAAGTTTTTCATAATTTCTATAAGTCTTTTGATTTTATCTTTATAAAATCATTTTTAAATAACTTTATTTAAAAATCAAAGTTAGGGTTTTAAATAAAAGACTTCTTATAGAAATTCATTAACATGAAAAATGTTTCCATTCGTATAAAATCCAAATGTTTTATACTTTTTATCATTTATTCAAAAATTTGATATTCTATCATTTTTGAACATAAAATATATTTATATATATTTTATCCATTTCATTTTTATAAAATCTCAACAAGACTTTTAATCCTTGTCTTTTAGAGTTTATATTTTTATAAAATGTGATCATTTTATACAAAATTGATTATGGTGATATTTTTATGGTTTAAATGCCCAAGTAATTTATAAAATTACCAACTTAAATATTTAACCATATAAATTCATTTAAATGATTTTATGTTATCATTTTATGTCCAATATTTATAAAATCATCCTAATGTCCAACTAGTCCATAAGTGTCACTAACACAATACCTAGTCCATGCATGTCTCTAATCTCTATGATTAGTCCATGTTGATCATCATTAGCACATATTATCTTATAAATGAGATTATTAATCGTTAATTCACGATTATAATCCTAGCATTTTTATAACCGACTATGCCATGATTTTTAACAATACTCAAACATATATAATCTCTTTGGCATATGATAATATCAACATTAAATCATGCAAAATATAAACTCAACATGTGATCATGTTAGCTAACAAGTTATATAACTTAGTTTTCATAGGTTTTTATCCTCAATTAACCACATAATTAGTCATCATACAATCATGCTAATATTTATAGATAACATAAGATTATTAACAAAAAACCTCATTTTCAAACCTTACAACATTTAGGTTAAGAAAATAAAGAAAATAGTTATGAGTCGGTTAGAAACTCGGGTTTTAAAGGATCGTTTGTCAAGACTCGGGGATCACTTGGAAACGTTTAAATCGTATAAGACGTATACGATAATCGGTTAGGAGACTCACAACGGGGAAACTAAAGAAACCGAGAAAGACCGAGGATGGTGGCGGTGCGGGTGGCGGACAGCAGCGGCAGCAGGAGTAGAACCGGCGGCAGCAGCAGCTCTCGACAGTAGCAACAGCAGCCCTCGGCGGCAGCAGCTGTGGCTCTCGACAGTAGCAGCAGCAGCTCTCGGCAGTAGCAGCAGCAGCTCTCGGCAGTAGCTGCAGGTGGCTCTCGGTAGTAGCAGCAGTTAGCGGAGGTGGTTGTGGGCTGTCGAGAAGGAATGAAGGGAGGAGGTGGGTGGTTCACAGGTGGCGGTGGTGATTAATTGGGAGGTGCCGAGAGGGAGGTGGAGTTCAAGAAAGGTGGCGGTGGTGTTGGGCTGTGGTGGTTCATCGAGAAAAAAAGAAGAGGGAAGGAGGGTGGTGGAGCTTGTTGATGGTGGTGGTGGTTGCTTTGTGTTGTTCGAGCAGTGCAGAGAAGAAAACAAGGAAGATAGGTGCTTGGGAGATTGCTTGATTTAAAAAGAAAAGAAAAGGGTGATGGAGGCTGTTTTGGCTAAAAATTACTAAAGTAGAATTAGCAAGATTTGAACCAAATTTGAATGTGTGTTTTGATGCTTAAACTTGAAGTTTGAAAAGTACTTGTACAAATCCTGGGGCAATAATTGGAATTCCGGGTAAACAGTTTAAATCCTGGGTACAGAACCCTGGATTGGTTTGTCAATTGCGTGTAAAAACTTAGTAACACAAATGAATACTCAAATGCAGACGAAAACACCGAGATTTTGACTAGGGAAAAGCCCTTAGTCCTTAGATGTCTCTAAGGAACCGCCGGCACAAAAACCCCGGGCAGCGATAACACACGCTACCAGTTTATTAATCACCAAAAATGTTGAGTACAACGAGTTTGCAGAGAGAATAGTACGAGAATACAATAAGTGAAGCTCGAATGAGCTGAAAATAAACGACTAAAGGTCCTATTTATACTCCGAGAGCTTCAATGACTCATCCGATATTCCAGGGGTCTTCAACGGTTCTTCCGATATTCCAGGGATCCCCTTTCCAACGTCTTTTTCCGTTAATTGACCGAATCTCCAGCTAACTGACTTTGACCACGTGCTAAATGAGTCTTCAGCTCTCCTTATTCGACCGTTTCAGTGACTTAGTCAATCTGTTGTCACTTAAATAAAAGCACGAGATACGTTAGTAACGAAATCCTAGCATGCAGGGTTATTTCCACATGCTGGGTCATTGTAAAAATAAGAGCAATCCTTGAATTAGATCATATAAGTGAAAAATAAAATAAAGGTAAACCTTCCCATCTGATGTTAATCATCCTGGGTCTTTGTACACTACCTGTCAACATCCAGGGTCATGCAATTCCAAGGTCATACCTGCCCTTTGTTCCTCCAGGGTTACTTTGTAATCTTACCTGTGCCCTGGATTATTAACCGAGAATTCGGGGTATAACAATTGCCCCCAAATTTTCGCAAGTGGATAAGAACTTACAGCTGTGAAAATTTGAATTTTCGATGACTCAGCGATCCTAGGTTCATCTCGTCCGTTAAATTAGGAGTAGGCTCCCCACGATCATCGTCCACTTCCCCTCAACTCTGTAACTTCTCCCCCATTAAATACCTCCATCTCTCATTGATTTTTACTCACCGAGTAAAACTTTCGAGAGCAGAGCGGCAATTCCGACACTTCTGGCCTTTGCTAATTTCCGATCAGGTAACCCTCTTCTTAATTTCTTCCTCCGTTTTTCCCTTACGATGACTCGCAAGAAGATTCGATCGGAAACTGTTGCCAAAAAGACTGGGATCGAGGATTTCCTCGATCAGAAGTACTTGCAGGCGCCGGAAACGGAGACCTGCAACTTCTCCGACGCCGACATTGCCTGCTTGTCGGCGTCCGGTCTTCTTCCCGAGGGTGCTGAGATCAGACCATATGATAGAAGACTCAGGTCGGATTTCAGTTCCGCAACCTGGGTCTGCTTTCCTTTCACCCCTTTTTCTATTGGTCTCTCCTACCCCTTCTCTGGACTGGTTGCCGATTTCTTCAAAGCCACCGGTCTTTCATACGCTCAGACTCTCCCCATTGTTTGGAGGGTGCTTAGCACCATCGACCACCTGAATAGGGAGTTTGATTCCCTGGTCGGGTTGCCTGAACTGTCCATGGGCTACGAGTTGAAGTCCCATGGCAATAATCGTTACCTGTTCAAGGCTTTGAACAAGGGTAGGCAGATGGTACCCAGGGCTACTCATCACGAAGAGTGGAAGGGCAAGTTTTTCTTTGTGAAGCGATCAACCATCCCGGGTGGAATGGATCTTCCTCTTAGGTGGAAAGTAGAGGGTAGGTCTTTACCTGCACTAGGAATTAGGTTTACAGGTTTTGATATCTGTTTCAATTGAATACTGACCTTGAATTCCTTTGTTTTGCAGTGCCTAGCCTGAGCTCCATTGGACCCGCAGATTCAGGGACATTGGAAAGATTTGAGGCCTTCCTGACCCTCAGCGACATTGACAGAGAATTCAGAACCGATCTCCACCAAGCTGCTTCCTCCACCTCGCATACTATGTCAAGCTGTAAGTACGTTGGTAGCCTGCATTTTTATACCTTGGATTTTATCGTTTTCTGACACTTTTGTCTCTTTAGCCGCTGCTACTCCCATCAACTTGGAAAACATCGATCTGGACGACCTTCTGCTGGGCGAATCTGAACAGGATCTGCAAGTTACTGCCATTGTGAAGCCTGAACCTATGACCGCTCCCAAAGCTCCTTCTTCAAGGACTTCTGGTACCAAGCGCAAGACCAGGGCCACTGCCTCCGCTCCTGCCCCCGTCATGCAATCTCTGGAAAACCTGGATGCCGCAGAGCTCCGTGCCCATGCCGAGGCCTCTTCCCGCCAAGTAAGTTAATCCTGGGTACCCCTGAATTTTCTACACAGTAAATAATTCAAGGTCATAAATGTTAATAGAATTACCTTTTCTTGCATATTGCTGGCCGATTCGTGGAGATGGTCTGGGCCGCTGAGAAGCGAGCCCAGGATGCTGAGGCTGCTGCCAAGAAGGAGGTTGCTGCCCTGACCAAGGAGCTGAACTCGCTCAGGATAGTAGCCAACAAGAACCTGGGTCTGGTGCATGATCTTGAGAAGAAGGCAGTGGAGGCACGGGCTGCGCATGAGTCTGCTTTAGCCGCTAAGGGCGATGAAGGCAGGCTCATCGCTCGTATCTCCCTTTTCCAGTGCAGGCTGAAGATGGCGAAAGAAGCCAGGGACTTGGGGTTTCAGAACCCCAACTGGGATGTGTCCGATTGGGCAAACAAACTGCGCAACTTAGGCGCCACCATCCCTGCAGGGTGTGACCCTGAAATTGTCCCTGGGTCTAGCAAGGGTGCCCCGTCCAAGGATTCCGCCGGCCATGCCATGGAGATCGACCAGCCGAAGGGAGCGGAGCAGCCAGCCCAGGGGCCTGAGGCAGCGGAGGAGGTTCCTGTTGATGAAGCAAAGGAGGTGCCCCAGGATGAAGCTTGAAGAATAGGGGTCACCTTCTCATCTTTTGTGGTTCATGTTTGTTTGAAAACAATTTTATTTTTATGCATGTGATGGTATACCGGTTGATGTTTCCCGGTTTATTTTGTTAAAACAATGACCCACCCCTGGATGCGATATCCAGGGTCTTTTGACATGTCCCAGCCTGGGACGTCCGGAGCTTTTCCGGGCCCAGGTTGGGTTTTATATATATAACTGCTTTAGTTACATACCTGTGTTTGACATATTTGGATGATATATGCAATGTATGGAACGGTTTTAGGGTTTACCTTGGTAATCCTGGGTTGCCCCTAGGATCTTAGGATTCCTCGTAGCTTTAGCAAACTTATGAATGTTTCCTGTAATAGGAACATATTAATCAGAATTAACTAGACAAGGAGTTAATTTTCTTAGGCTTTGACCGTTATGACCCTGGATTAGATTAATAATCCTGGGTCACTGGGTAATCTTTGAATTGTTTCTGGGGTTAAACCCGATGACTATTTTAGAGTTATTCCTGGGGTCAAGCCCTTAAATACTGGGGTCAAACCCGGTGCCGTACTGGCGGACTGGGGCCAAGCCCGGTGCCGTACTGGCGAATCTAGGGACCACCTCAAGCCGTACTGGCGAACTAGGGTATTGCCTCGGGTGTCTTAAGTTGGTACGTCAGCACCAATCCGTCTTGAAAACGCGTTAATCGTTTTAAACCTTGAGAGATCCGCACATGTCCCTGGATTGCAAGGTTGCCACCAATGCTGTTAACACGGATGATCTCACAATCCCAGGGTTTCATACTTGGATCACGTGCGTCTCGGGCGAGGCAAAAATTGCCAACGTGCGCTCCAGGCGAGGCGTGATAGCCCATATTCGGATGAAGGACGTATAATCCTTAAACCTTAGGAATGGGTTTAAAATTTACCCATACGGAAGTGAGATGGCCAATCCCAATACTTAGGAGAAATACATTTGTTGCAGTTGACTTGGAGTACCTTGAGTATTCTTCGCTTCGTATGCCTTGAACTTCCGATCATCCTGCACCTTGAGTACCTTGAATCCTGGGATACCCTGGATTTTAGACAATCCATCTTGCAAAACATAGATCTTAGCGAATTCAAAACATTAAATAGCAAATTTAAAAATGAAACGTAACACGTAATTAATATCAACAACTAAATAACAAAACATATAAGGGAAATAAGTAAGTTAAGTGAGAAGAACTGACCTGAATTTCCGTTGTGAAATTTCAAAATAAAACACATACCTGAGCAAGTGAATCCTGGAACAGAAGGCCTTACATGAAATACGCTTTGAGGTGTATCGCATTCCAAGGTCTTGGCAATAGGTTTCCTTCCATACTAGCCAGCCAATATGCCCCCTTCCCAGCTTCGGAATCAATCAAATAAGGACCTTCCCACTTAGGAGCCAATTTCCCGTCTCCTGGATTTGTTGTGTTCTGAAACGCCTTTCTCAGGACCAGGTCCCCTACCTTGAATCTTCTGATCCTTACATGCTTGTTATAGGTCTTCGAAATTCTTTGCTGATATGCTGCCATTCTCCAAGCCGCTTGATCTCTCATTTCATCCAGGGTCTCCAAATCTTCAACCAGGGACTGGTCATTCAATTCCTGGGTCTGACCACTGGTCCTGAATGTTGGGATCACCATTTCCGTCGGGATGACTGCTTCTGTGCCAAATACCAGGGAATATGGGGTTTGGCCCGTGGCATTCTTGGAGGTAGTCCTATCTGCCCATAATGCTAAGGGTAATTCCTCTGCCCATCTTCCCTTCTTCTCCTTCAGTCTCTTCTTCAGGTTGTTTATGATGATCTTGTTGCTTGATTCAGCCTGGCCATTGGCTTGAGGATGTACTGGAGTTGATGTTATCATCTTGATACCCCAGGATTCACAGAATCCTGTGGTCCTACTTCCAATAAATTGAGAGCCATTATCACAGACAATCTCAGATGGCACTCCAAACCTTGTCAATATGTTCCTTTTAATGAAAGATATAACCTCTTTTTCCCTGACTTGAACGTACGCTTCAGCTTCAATCCATTTTGAGAAGTAATCTGTCATTGCTAACATGAATACCTTTCCTCCAGGGGCTTTGGGTAGCTTACCAACAATGTCCATCCCCCACTTCATGAAGGGCCAGGATGCTGGAATTGGATATAGAGGCTCTGCAGGCTGGTGAGGCACATTGGCATGTCTTTGACACGCGTCACATTTTTGAGAGAAATCCAGGGCATCTTTTCTCATTGTTGGCCAATAATACCCTGTTCTTAGGATCTTGGACATCAGGGACCTGCCCCCTGTATGGTTTCCACAATCACCCTCATGGATGTCTCTGAGCACTTCCTGGGCCTCGTCCTTCTCCAAGCATCTCAAATACGTACCTGCAAAAGATTTTTTGTATAGTACATTTTTTATAACTACATACCTGGCTACTTTTATTCTGAATGCACGGGCGTCTTTTTCGGTTTCTGGTATGGTACCATCCTGCAAATATTGAATAATCGGCCTAGTCCAGGATTCTTTAGCAGAATCCTGGGTACTGGATACCAGGGTCTCACCTAGTATGTCAAAATCCTGGGAATCCATACCTTGGTCTATGGCCGGTGTTAGTATGTGAATAATAGGAATATGAGTATCTTCAAGTGTTTTGAATGCTGAACCTAAGTTTGCTAGTGCGTCTGCTTCAGCATTCTCTTCCCTTGGTACTTGTTGAATATTAAAATTTTGAAAATCCTGGGACATTCGTTTTACCACTTCCAAGTACTTGACTAATTTCTCTCCCTTAGCTGCATAAGAGCCATTAAAATGGTTAGCTAAAAGAAGAGAGTCTACAAATACCTGAATGTGTTGAATTCCCAAGTGTAAAGCTAGGTGTAACCCAGCAATTAGGGCCTCATACTCGGCTTCATTGTTAGTTGCTTGAAATCCACATCTAACAGCCTGGGGTATCATGTCCCCCTGTGGCGATTTCAGTACTATTCCAAGGCCTGTTCCTCTGATATTTGATGCTCCATCAGTGAACAAGGTCCAGCACCCTGAAATTTCCTCTTGTTGAAGCTGCTGCAATTCATGGTCTGCCTCTTGTTGTATGTCGGTACTGAAATCAGCCACAAAATCAGCTAGAGCCTGAGATTTTATAGCTGTTCTGGCCTCATAGATCAGATCATATGCACTGAGCTTCACCGACCACTTAGCCATTCGACCTGACATTTCTGGTTTTCGCAAAACAGACTTTATAGGGTAGTTAGTTCTAACATGAATTGTATGAGTTTCGAAATAATGTCTAAGTTTAGTAGATGCCATACATAGGGCTAATATAAGTTTTTCAAGGTGTGAGTACCTGGATTCAGCATCAAGCAAACTCTTACTTACATAATATATAGGGTGTTGCTGACCTTCTGCATCCTTGGTCAGGACTGCACTTACCGTGTTTCTGGACACCGCCAAATACAGGGACAGGGGTTCCCCTGGATTAGGCTTCATTAACAAGGGTGCCGTGGATAAATATACCTTCAAATCCTGGAAAGCTTTCTCGTGTTGCTCCTTCCATTCGAATTTCTTGTTTTTCTTCAGGATATCATAAAATTCCCTGCATCTTTCCGAGGATTTCGATATAAATCTATTAAGGGCAGCAATTCTACCTGTAAGTCTTTGAACTTCCTTGGTGCTGGTAGGTGATTTCAGGTTGGCAATTGCCCTGATCTGCTCTGGACTTGCCTCTATTCCTCTCTTTGTCACCATGTACCCCAGGAATTTACCTGCTCCGACTCCAAAGTGGCATTTTTCTGGATTCAGCTTCATGTTGTATTTATCCAAGATATCAAAGGAATCCTTGATATCCTGGACATGATCAGTGGTGACCCTGGATTTGACCACCATATCGTCGATATATACCTCCATCGTGTCCCCCAGCTTTTCTTTGAACATCATGTTGACCAATCTCGGGTATGTTGCCCCTGCATTTTTCAGTCCAAAGGGCATAACTATGTAACAATATATACCTGTTGGTGTTACGAATGCTGTGTCTTCTTGATCCTGGGGTTCCATCTGAATTTGCTGAAATCCTGAAGTTGCATCCATGAAGGTCAACATTTCGTGGCCTGCCGTTGCATCAACCATGGAATCTATATGAGGTAAGGGGAATGGATCTTTCGGGCATGCACGGTTCAGGTCTGTGTAATCCACACATACCCTCCATTTACCATTCTTTTTCCCCACCACCACGACGTTGGCTAGCCACCTGGGAAACTTGACCTCTCTGATCATCCCCGCTTTCAGTAATCTGTCTACTTCCTCCTGGATTATGATGTTCTTCTCTGGCGCGAATTTTCTTCTCTTTTGATGTATTGGCCTGAAAGAATTATCAATTCCAAGTTTATGTGTAATAATGGATTTGGAAATACCTGTCATATCGCCATGAGACCAGGCGAAGGTTGACATTCTGGTCTTGAGTAGATTCACTAATTGCTCCTCTATCGGCCCTGGAATATTCGTCCCAATATAGACCTTTTTCCCTGGATTTGAGGGATCTAGCTCAATAGCTTTGACGTCCTGTTCCCTTGCTTCCAAGGTTTCCCGGGCCTTCTTCTTTAATTGCTATGTTTGCCTTGGTTTAGATGATATCTTCATCGCTGTGGTGTAACATTCCTTAGCTTCTTGCTGATCGCTGTTGATTGTGATCACCCCCCAAGGTGTCGGTATTTTCACACATTGATGATATGTTGAGGGTACAGCCCTGTTATCATGAATCCAGGGTCTACCCAGGATTACATTGTATCCTGACGGCGCGTCCATCACACAGAAGCGTTGGACTGAATTGAGTCCTTCTACATAGACTGGAAGCTTTACTTCTCCCAGAGTGTTCTTCGTTTCACCACTGAAACCCACGAGTACCGTAGATTTCGAGATGATCTCCGTGTGCGGGATTCCCATCTTGTTCAAGGCTTCTAATTGGATTATGTTTACTGAGCTTCCACCATCAATCAGAATCCTTTTCACGACGATGTTGGCAATATGAAGAGTTATCACTAGTGTTTTGGTCAAAAACTGCCTAAGCAATTAGTTGATCAAACTTTGTAAGTGAGGTAGAGTGTTTGATGTAAATAAAGATAGAAATGTAAATTTGAAGATTGACACGAGGATGTAACGAGGGAAAATCCAGGAATCCTTGAGTATCCTCAAGGAGCCTAGCAAAAAACCTCGGGGGCCGGTTCAAAGTACCTGCCTCCTAAAACTTTTATATGATGAAAGTATTTGGTACAAAGTAAATGAGCTCGAAATCTAAGTGTTACAGAGAGTTTTGATAGCGAGTATCGTGTGTTGTGTGTGTCCCCCCTGAATGAATGACCTAGAGCTCGTTTAAATAGTCAAAAATGCATTAACTAACTAGGCTAAAAACTAGGGATTGAGTCTTCAAGTCTTTGTGAACGTTGGAGTCAGTTACAACACGTCCCATAAAGCCTTGACCGAGTCTTTAGCCATCATTTACACGTCCCTTAATACCTGCAATCAATTAAGACACGTGGACAATTGTAACGGTTAAATCGATAACTGTAGTTCAGGATCCTTTGAGCTTCTGGCGAGCATCCTGAAATAATATAACCAACTGTCCTATATTTTAGGTATTCTCCCAACTAAGCCAATATGAACGTTGTGGACCACTTAGTCCACGTTCTCTATCATTTGTCCGAGTCTTTAGGCTTGTCTACACGTTTCTTTGACCCTGCAATTAATAAGACACATGGGAAAAACAAACGGGTTAGTTGATAACTGTAATTCCGAGATGCTCGAACCTGCCAGGATCCTGAACTTGCGTAAGGATACCAAACCATTTGAGCTGCCGCCAGGATCCCGGATTATCAGCCCTAACAATTGCCCCTGAATTTTAACAGTTGTCGACCAAGAAGACGGCTGTAAAAATTCAAACTCAACGTCATCTCTTGAAATAATTACGAAGGTGACTCGTTAGCTCCTGATTTGATAGCAACACAACTTCTCATGTGATTTCCCCATAAATAACTCCAAGTTTCTGTCTTCCCCATACATCAGTCGGAACCCTGTCGATTGCTCTTTTTGTATTTCCTGCATATATATGACTTAGTAGCATTTTGATCATCATGGTGTGCCGTGTATGCTTTTAATTATTTTGAAAAATGTTAGAATGAGGATCCTTCAGGATGCTCAGCATAGTTTAGTTTAAAAACTCAAAAGTTTATTAAAATTTTGTCAATGTTAACAAACCATGATGCCATCTAATACTTAGTAATAAAAATACGTATTAAACGCAGTATCAATATAACCTGTTTGAGAATACTCCAACCGTAGAGGTAGTCAGGATCTCTAAGGATCCTTAGGAATCCTTAAGATAGACTTGATGAAATTCCGATTTTAAGGCATAAAATACCTTAAAAACCTTGAGCACTTGTGAATAAGTTAAACTGGGGTCAAGCCCAATCTTGTATTCTCGCAGTGTAAAACGTTTTATAAATCTTGGGTCTAAGCCAACTGGGGTCAAGCCCGAAACTTGAGAGACACAAGTGTGTCTAAGCCTTAATTAATGCGAGAGCATCAACAACCTTTGCTAACCTGAGGACAAGCTCATAGATACTTGGGACTAAGCCAACTGGGGTCAAGCCCAAAAACTTGAGAGACACGAAAGTGCCTAGACCTTAGTTAATGTGAGAACATTAAAAACCTGTGTTATTCTGAGGACAAGCTCAAAAATACTTGGGACTAAGCCAACTGGGGTCAAGCCCAAAATCTTGAGAGACACGAATGTGCCTAAACCTTGGTTGACATGAAAATGCCAAAAACCTTAGAATCTTTTCGAGATGACACGTCTGCCACCCATTTTGAAGTGCACTCTATGGCCAACAGTGATGAAATTATCAGCCACCCTAGGATGAACTGGTCGCACCACCTCGAACCATAGGCCACCATCGTGCGCTCCTGGCGAGGGTCTTGCGCTCCTGGCGATTCCCATTAGTGAACGAGAAGGTGAAAACCTCCTAAACCTTTGATTGCATTCAGAATGCATTTGACTTAGAAGAGGTGATCAGCCTCTAACTTATGACAGGATGCTCCGAACAGCTGCAAAACACTTCAAGGCTCGGTGAGGGGTGGGTGTTAGTTTGGCTAACACCCCTCCGATGCTTAAGTCAGTAATTACTTCACAAAAATAATAATATGAAATTAAAATAATGGTTAAAGTCATACCTGAGGTCTTTGAAGTTTAGACAAGGATTCCTTGATATGCTCAAAGGATCTAGAAAGCACTTACATAAAATATAACTTCAAGTGAATTGCATTCCAAGCTCTTGGGAGCAGCTCACCTTCCATAGTAGCTAACCTGTATGCTCCTTTTCCAGCTTCTGAATCCACCAGGTAGGGTCCTTCCCATTTAGGCGCGAGTTTCCCATGTGCCGGATTGGTTGTATTTTGAAAAGCTTTCCTGAGTACCAGATCTCCTACTTGAAATCTTCTGATTCTGAGATTCCTGTTATAAGATTTGGCTATCCTTTGCTGGTATGCTGCCATCCTAAATTTTGCGAGGTCTCTGATTTCTTCAATTGTTTCAAGATCTTCAAGGAGCTCTTGCTTGTTTGCTTCAAAATCCCGGCAGCTTGTTCTCGCGGTTGGCATCACCATCTCAGTGGGAATTACAGCTTCGGATCCAAACACTAAGGAAAATGGTGTTCGACCAGTAGCATTCTTGGAGGTCGTTCTGTCAGCCCATAATACGAAAGGTAGCTCTTCAGCCCATTTTCCTTTCTTGTCTCCTAGCTTCTTCTTGAGGTTATTGATGATAATCTTATTGCTCGATTCTGCTTGGCCGTTAGCTTGTGGATGTATGGGAGTTGAAGTTACCATCTTGATGCCCCATGCCTCACAAAAACTTGTTGTCCTTTTTCCAATAAATTGAGATCCATTGTCGCACACTATTTCTGATGGAATTCCAAATCTTGTCAAGATATTCCTTTTGATAAAGGAAATTACTTCCTTTTCTCTAACTTGAACAAAAGCTTCGGCTTCAATCCACTTAGAGAAGTAGTCTGTCATAGCCAGCATGAAGACTTTTCCTCCAGGTGCTACAGGCAGCTTACCAACTATATCCATTCCCCATTTCATGAACGGCCATGGAGATGATATTGAATGGAGCGGCTCAGCAGGCTGATGGAGGATGTTGCCGTGCCGCTGACATGCATCACACTTCTGAACAAAGGCCATAGCATCCTTCTTCATGGTGGGCCAGTAGTATCCTGTTCTTAATACTTTTGAATATAGTGATCTGCCCCCAGTGTGATTGCCACAATCGCCTTCATGAATATCCTGGAGTACTTCAAGTGCTTCAGGCTGCTCGAGGCATCTCAAATATGGTCCTGCAAGAGATTTCTTATATAAGATACCATTTATTATTGAATATGGAATTACCTTTGTTCGGAAGAGTCTAGAGTTCTCGTTTTTGGGGATTTCTCCTTCTTGAATAAATCTCCTGATAGGATAGGTCCAGGATTCTTGAGGATCCTGAGAGTCTGTCATTTCTTGATCTTTATCTGTTGTAACATCATTAACTTCTTGTTCTTCAATTGCCGGTGTCAGGATGTGAGTTATGGGAATCTTGACACCTTCTGGGATCCTTAAAGATGATGCTAAATTTGCCAAAGCATCAGCTTCTGCGTTTTCTTCTCTAGGTACCTGTGATATGCTGCAATTTTCAAAGGATAATGCTAATTGTTTTACAAGGTCCAGATATTTGGTTAGCCTTTCGCCTTTCACTGCATAGGATCCATTAAATTGGTTAGTTAATAACAAGGAGTCAATAAAAACTTGAATGTGTTGGATATCCATATCTTTAGCGAGTTGTAATCCTGCAATTAAAGCTTCGTATTCAGCTTCATTGTTGGTGGCTTTGAATTCACAATGGATAGATAGAGGGATAATGTCCCCCTGTGGCGATTTCAGTAGCACACCAAGTCCTGTTCCTCTAACGTTAGATGCTCCATCTGTATATAAGTATCCAGCTGCCTGAAGCTTCTTCGAGCTGCTTGACTTCAAGTTCAACTTCTGGCAGTATGTCGCTGCTGAAATCAGCCACAAAATCTGCTAAGGGCTTGTGACTTGATTGCTGTTCTTGGCTCATATATGATGTCATAGGCACTTAATTTAACTGCCCATTTCGCCATTCTTCCAGACATCTCTGGCTTTCTTAAGACACACTTAATAGGATAGTTAGTTTTCACATAAATAACATGAGTTTCAAAATAATGTCTTAACTTTTGAGAAGCCATGACAAGGGCTAAAATCAATTTTTCTAAATAAGAATACCTGGTTTCAGCATCTAGCAATGTTTTGCTTACATAGTATACTGGATGCTGCTGCCCCTCATGATCCTTCACAAGCACAGCACTTACTGAGCTGCCTGAAACTGCTAGATAGAGAGACAGTGGCTCGCCTTTAACTGGTTGCATCAGAAGCGGAGCGGATGACAAATATTCTTTCAAGGAGCTCAGAGCTGCTTCATGCTTCTCACCCCATTCGAACTTTTTGTTTTTCTTCAATATGTCATAGAATTCTTTGCTCTTTTCGGAAGATCTTGATATGAATCTGTTAAGTGCTGCTACTCTTCCAGTCAATCTTTGAACTTCTTTAACATTTGTTGGAGACTTCAAGTTTATAATAGCTTGTATCTGCTCAGGGCTGGCTTCTATTCCTCTTTCAGTAACCATGAAGCCCAAGAATTTGCCGGCTCTTACTCCGAAATGGCACTTGGAAGGATTCAATTTCATGTTGAACTGGTCCAGGATATCAAATGCGGCTTCAAGATCTTTGGGATGATCTTCTGCTTTCTTCGATTTCACCACCATATCATCTATGTATACTTCCATGGTGTCCCCCAGTTTGTCTTTAAACATCATGTTGACCAGCCTTTGGTATGTAGCACCTGCATTTCGTAAACCAAAAGGCATTGCAATATAACAATAAATACCTGTGGGAGTCATGAAGGCCGTGTCTTCCTGATCTGATGGTTCCATTTGAATTTGTTGAAAGCCCGAAGATGCATCCATAAAAGTCAACATCTCATGCCCGGCAGTCGCGTCCACCATAGAATCAATATGTGGTAGAGGGAATGGGTCTTTTGGACAGGCCTTGTTTAGGTCTGTGTAGTCTACACATACCCTCCACTTACCATTCTTCTTCTGGACTACCACCACATTAGCCAGCCATCGAGGATATTTAACTTCTCTAATCATTTTTGACTTGAGCAGCCTGTCAACTTCTTCTTGGATTATGATGTTTCTCTCAGGAGCGAACTTCCTTCTTTTTCTGATGTATTGGCCTGAAAGAATCATCTATACCAAGTTTATGAGTAATAATATCTTTAGATATACCTGTCATGTCTTCATGTTTCCATGCAAATGTTGTGACTCTGGACTTTAAGAGGCTCACGAGCTGCTCCTCAGTATCCTCAGGAATATTTGTTCCTACCAGCACTTTGATTTCAGGATCTTCAGGATTGAGTTGAACTTCTTTGATTTCCAACTCCTTTGTCATCTGAATTCTTCGTGCTGGCTTCTTTAATTGCTATGCTGGCTTGGATTTGATGGTGTTTTTCATTGCAGAAGTGTAGCAGTCTTTAGCTTCTTGTTGATCACTTGATATTCTTACAACTCCCCAAGGTGTGGGAAGCTTCACACATTGATGATAGGTAGATGGAACTGCTTTCATGTCATGGATCCATGGCCTTCCCAAGATTACATTGCAACAAGGCAGGGAATCAATAACGCAGAATTTCTGCATGGAGTTGACTCCTTCTACGTAAACAGGAAGTCTGATGTCTCCAACCGTATGCTTGGTTTCTCCGCTAAATCCTACTAGTACTGAGGATCTTGGAATTATCTCTTCTTCGGGAATGCTCATCTTCTTAAGCACGTCCAATTGAATAATGTTGACTGAACTGCCATTGTCTATCAGGATCCTGCGAACATAATGGTTAGCAATACATAATGTAATTACCAGACTGTCATGATGAGGATCCTGGATGTCCTGCTTATCAGTTTCGTCAAAAGAAATGACTTTGTCTTCAGTCAATATTGCATTCTTCTTTGGTCGACTGCCTTGATCCATTTTAGCCTCCTTGGCATGTCTTTTTGCTGATGAGAAAGAGGCTCCACATATGTCAGATCCTCCGGAGATGAAGTTGATCACTTTGGCATCTGCTGGTGGTGATTGCGCTCTTTTGGGCAGCTCAGCAGCTTCTTGAGTTTTACTCTTTTTTCTGCCGAACAATTCTTTGAGATGCCCCTTGCTGAGCAGGTAACTGATTTCTTTTCGAAGTGCTATGCAATCATCTGTTAAGTGCCCAAAGTCTTCGTGGTAGGCACACCATTTAGACTTATCTTTCCATGATCCTTGTTTATCCGATTTTCTTGGCCACCTGGCTTTATCACCTAGATCCTGCAAGGCACATAACAAACCACTTGTGTCAACCGAAAAGCAATAATCAGATACCTTTGGGAAGTTCTCTTCGTCGTCTTCCTCTTCCACTTCGTTGACCCTTGGATTATCATTACGATAATAGGGTTTGTTTCTTTGTTGTTTTCCGGGAGAGTTTGTCCTTCTGCCCGACGTTTCTTCACCTCTTTTTTGGATCTTCTTATCGTCTTCCAACCTGATGAACCTCAGTGCCCTTGTTCTGACTTCATCAAGGTTCCTGCAAGGAGTCATAACCAAATCATCATAAAATCGGGAATCCCCTCTAATCCCCATTTTGAAGGCTTCTACAGCAGCAGCCATATCCAAGTTAGGGATATCTAGAGCTTCTCGACCAAATCTGGCCACATAATCCCTTAGGGATTCACTGGGCTTCTGAACTATCCTGTACAAATCACCAGTGAGCTTCTCAAAGCTCCTGCTGCAAGAAAACTGGTTATTAAACAAGTTAACCAAGTGGGGAAAAGAAGTAATAGTGTTAGGAGGAATACTGAGTAGCCATTTCAAGGCTGGTCCTGTCAGTGTTGAACCAAATCCCTTGCATAAGCAAGCTTCTTTGATGTTTGCAGGAATGGGGTTGATCTCCATTCGCTCCCTGTATTGTGCCACGTGCTCCTCAGGATCTGTGGTTCCATCGTAGAGTTTCATATTGGGGGTCTGAAATCTTTTCGGTATCTCTACGTCACAGATGGGCCATGCAAATCTGGAAATCCTGTGGCTGCCCGCTGGCACTTCAGGAATTGGACGAATAACACCAGGAACACTTGAGATCATGTCTTTCAACCTCTGAAGTTCCCTGGCGATGACGGGGTTAATACCTGCATCCTGCACAATTCCTTGGTTAGGGTTAGTATAATAATTATCAAAGTTGTTACCAGCCCTAGAAGTTTGTAGAGGGATTTGAGGTTCATATCCAGTATCTCTAACGACGGTTGGCTCAGTTGTAGTCTCCACTTGCATGGGGAATGAAGTCTCCTTCATGCATCTCCTGAGATGAACCTGGGAATATGCCTGCAGAGACAGTAGGGTTAGAAAATAAGGATCCTTGAGGATCATGAGCTGCTCGGAAGCGGCTCCGGTATGGTTGGAATGGCTGAGATGAAGATCCCTGTAGCATCTGTGGAGTAGGCATTGCTGACTGCTGACTCCAAGGCTCATGTAGGTTTGTTGCCGCGAATTGTTGTGGTCGAGATGCGGATTGATGCATTGAGACTGCTGGCACCCGATGGTTTAAAAACCCGGCTGGTTGCTGACTTGAGCATCTCGGCGGCTGCTGACTTCCATATTCGCTGTAGTAAGATTCTGGGGGTTGCTCGGAGTAGAATCCAGAATGTATTCCAGATCCATCGTCCTGGAAGTCTTCTGATGCTGAGTGCCTGAGGATCCTGCAGTGGTAACTGTCGCAATACCTGACTTTTGAACAGTAGAGGGATTTACTTTCTGTTTCGGCTGCTCCGATATTTCCGGAGAGTTAAACCCGAATGATTTTGGGATCAAAGGGCTGATTTCCTCTACTGGTTTCTTCGATTTCTTCAATTCCATGATCTCCTTCATCATTCTCTCGTTGGTTTTGGTTTGTTCATCCGCATGGGCCTTCATTTGCCTGATCAAAACATAGAGATCGTTATTAGAAATAGTAGAGTCAATGGACGTACCTTGAGATCCCTGAAAAGTAGGATATTCCACTCTTTTAGCGTCGGTGCCGGTCATTTTCTTCAACATTGGGGGGAGACCAGTGTCGACAGTCGGTTTAGTGGATGAAACAGATTTTGAGGTGAATTTTGGTTGAGTCGACATTTTCAAGAATCGGTAATGGGAAGAAGATCAAGGCTCTTAATCGAATTCAAACACCGTTTGCCCCACGGTGGGCGCCAAATTGTTTTGGTCAAAAACTGCCTAAGCAATTAGTTGATCAAACTTTGTAAGTGAGGTAGAGTGTTTGATGTAAATAAAGATAGAAATGTAAATTTGAAGATTGACACGAGGATGTAACGAGGGAAAATCCAGGAATCCTTGAGTATCCTCAAGGAGCCTAGCAAAAAACCTCGGGGGCCGGTTCAAAGTACCTGCCTCCTAAAACTTTTATATGATGAAAGTATTTGGTACAAAGTAAATGAGCTCGAAATCTAAGTGTTACAGAGAGTTTTGATAGCGAGTATCGTGTGTTGTGTGTGTCCCCCCGAATGAATGACCTAGAGCTCGTTTAAATAGTCAAAAATGCATTAACTAACTAGGCTAAAAACTAGGGATTGAGTCTTCAAGTCTTTGTGAACGTTGGAGTCAGTTACAACACGTCCCATAAAGCCTTGACCGAGTCTTTAGCCATCATTTACACGTCCCTTAATACCTGCAATCAATTAAGACACGTGGACAATTGTAACGGTTAAATCGATAACTGTAGTTCAGGATCCTTTGAGCTTCTGGCGAGCATCCTGAAATAATATAACCAACTGTCCTATATTTTAGGTATTCTCCCAACTAAGCCAATATGAACGTTGTGGACCACTTAGTCCACGTTCTCTATCATTTGTCCGAGTCTTTAGGCTTGTCTACACGTTTCTTTGACCCTGCAATTAATAAGACACATGGGAAAAACAAACGGGTTAGTTGATAACTGTAATTCCGAGATGCTCGAACCTGCCAGGATCCTGAACTTGCGTAAGGATATCAAACCATTTGAGCTGCCGCCAGGATCCCAGATTATCAGCCCTAACAACTAGCCCATCATGATGAGGGTCTATGATGTTGCGTCTATCATCTTCTCCAAATGTAATTTCTTTGACATCTTGCTGAATGGAGCTCTTTCTGGGTCTTTGATCCCTGTCTGATTTTGACTCCTTGGCGTGTCTCTTAGCTGCAGAATAAGAAGTACCACAGATATCAGAGCCACCAGAAATAAAATGAACTACCTTAGCATCGGGGGGTGGTGATGATGCTCTTTCAAGATGGTTATCGGAACGTCCATAATCCTGGGACCTTGCACTATTGTCCCTGGATTTTGGATTCTGTTCCCTGGTTGTCCTTCTTTTTTCCCAACAGTTCCTTTAGATGGCCTTTGCTGAGTAGATAACTGATCTCTCTTCTCAGGGCCATGCAATCTTCAGTTTGATGGCCAAAGTCTTCGTGGTAGGCACACCACTTGGACTTATCCTTCCATGTGGATGGTTTATCGTTCTTTCTGGGCCACCTTTCCTTGTCGCCGAGTTCCTGCATAGCATACATTACACCAGAAACGTCAGTAGTAAAGCAATAGTCATTAAAAGAAGGATATTCTTCATCGTCTTCATCATGTTCCACGCTGTTTACTCGGCGCTCATCAGGCCTTGAATAAGGCTTAGACCTTTGTGACCTAGAATGTGTGGATTCTGACTTTCTGCTGGAACCGTTGAATCCTGGGGAGGACTCATTCCTTCCCAGGATTTTCCTATCCTCCTCGAGTCTAATGAAGCGTAGAGCCCTGTGGCGAACTTCATCCATCTTATGACATGGGTTCATGACTAGATCCTCGTAAAACGATGAGTCCTTGTTTAGCCCCATTTTGAAGGCTTGGACTGCGGTTGCCATGTCCATATTCGGGATCTCCAATGCTTCTCTGCTGAATCTGCTGACATAGTTCCTTAAGCTTTCACCTGCATCCTGGGTTACCCTATACAGATCACTCGTTAGCTTTTCGAAACTACGACTGCAAGAAAATTGACTGTTAAATAAGTTAACCAATTGCGAAAATGAAGCAATGGAATAGGGAGGAATGTTTAGGAGCCATTTGAGAGCTGCCCCTGTTAAGGTGGAACCAAACCCCTTACATAGGCAGGCTTCCTTAATTTCAGGTGGCATGTGGATAACCTCCATTCTTTCGCGGTATTGTGCCACATGTTCTTCCGGATCTGTTGTGCCGTCGTAAAGCTTCATGCTGGGTGTCTGGAACCTTTTGGGGATCTCCACATCACAAATAGATGGAGCAAATCTGGACATCCTATGGCTTGCAGGCCCAACTTCAGGAATAGGCTGCACCACTCCTGGGACGCTCGAGATCATTTGCTTGAGCTTTTGGATTTCTCGTTCCACAGATGGGCTTATTCCTGAATCCTGCACAGAATTGTTAGTAGTAGCATAATAAGCAAGGGTTTGAGGAGTGTTACCAACATCCTGGGGCACATTTATCCCAGGATGAACGACAGGGTCCCTAACAGTGGACACCCTGGGTGGATCAGTCTGGGTCATCTGAGGAGTATGGAACGCCGGTCTCCTTTCTGGTTGTGTTGAGTCGTCACGGACCCTGGAACTATTCCCAGGAGTATTGAAATTGAGAATCCTGGGGTCGAGCGGTGAAGGCTGGACTGGTGGCATCCTGGGAACCTCTGATCTTAAACTGGTTAGTTGGGCCAGAAATTCTTCGTTCAGCTTTCGTTACTGTTCCATTTGGCGCTCCATTCTGGTGAGCGAAGAGAGAATATCATCATTGGATATCAGAACAGGGTCTTCATTGATGTTATCCGTCTCTACTCGTCCACGGTTACCCGTTGATCCATCGTTGTGTGTTGCTGGGACTGAGGCGTTGACCCTTGGTGGAATGGCCCCAATCGTTGTAGTGCTTATAGTAGGGACTGAAGCATTCGAGGAGTTCATTTGTGTTGACATTTTTTGATAGATTTTTCTGAAAATCAAGTTCAGGATGAATCTAAAAAGCGTTTGACAAAAGATTGACACCAATTGCCCCACGGTGGGCGCCAAATTGTTTTGGCTAAAAATTACTAAAGTAGAATTAGCAAGATTTGAACCAAATTTGAATGTGTGGTTTGATGCTTAAACTTGAAGTTTGAAAAGTACTTGTACAAATCCTGGGGCAATAATTGGAATTCCGGGTAAACAGTTTAAATCCTGGGTACAGAACCCTGGATTGGTTTGTCATTTGCGTGTAAAAACTTAGTAACACAAATGAATACTCAAATGCAGACGAAAACACCGAGATTTTGACTAGGGAAAAGCCCTTAGTCCTTAGATGTCTCTAAGGAACCGCCGGCACAAAAACCCCGGGCAGCGATAACACACGCTACCAGTTTATTAATCACCAAAAATGTTGAGTACAACGAGTTTGCAGAGAGAATAGTACGAGAATACAATAAGTGAAGCTCGAATGAGCTGAAAATAAACGACTAAAGGTCCTATTTATACTCCGAGAGCTTCAATGACTCATCCGATATTCCAGGGGTCTTCAACGGTTCTTCCGATATTCCAGGGATCCCCTTTCCAACGTCTTTTTCCGTTAATTGACCGAATCTCCAGCTAACTGACTTTGACCACGTGCTAAATGAGTCTTCAGCTCTCCTTATTCGACCGTTTCAGTGACTTAGTCAATCTGTTGTCACTTAAATAAAAGCACGAGATACGTTAGTAACGAAATCCTAGCATGCAGGGTTATTTCCACATGCTGGGTCATTGTAAAAATAAGAGCAATCCTTGAATTAGATCATATAAGTGAAAAATAAAATAAAGGTAAACCTTCCCATCTGATGTTAATCATCCTGGGTCTTTGTACACTACCTGTCAACATCCAGGGTCATGCAATTCCAAGGTCATACCTGCCCTTTGTTCCTCCAGGGTTACTTTGTAATCTTACCTGTGCCCTGGATTATTAACCGAGAATTCGGGGTATAACAGAGGCTATGAAGCTCTCGACAGGCAAGAAGAAAGAAGAGAGAATGAGAGTGAGGTGTGAGTTGGTGAAAGTGTGTGGTGTTCTTGATGGTGACTTGTTGCTCAAAATGTGGTGAATGGTACACTACTATTTGATCATGATGATGATCTAGTATTAGGAGAATAGGGTGAAGATGTGGCTTCTCTAATCATCACATCAATTCAAAATTTCACTAGTAACAAGTATGTAGGTGACATTTTATAAAATGGTTTCATGTTTTATAAATTTAATTGGGTATTGTAGTTCTTTTATAAAATAATAAGAGGTTAGTGATGATTAAAAATCATAATTTTTATAAATCTTGAAAGTATAAAATTTATAAGAGTTGGTGACTCATTTCTATAAAAATGAAAGGTGTTAATCCAATTTATAAAAATTATCGTGAAGTTGATGGGCCAAAATTATAAAAATAAATCCATTGGGTTTTGGACTTGATATTAGGTCAAAGCATTTAAAAGAAAATGAAACCGGGCTTGTTTGTCGGTTTTGGGCCGTACGGGCCCAAACGGGGCGCCGGTTCGAGGCCCGGGCCCGTTGTGTGTCGGATAGGTTTTTGGATTGCCACGATGCCACGGTTCGTTATGTTTGAGTAATGTGTCAAAGTTT